>JAVTVY010000404.1:0-321188 GCA_036873755.1 Hanleya hanleyi | reverse complement strand
CTATTGATAGCTGCTGTCACAATACGATCCCAGAAGGTAGGTTCTGCCTCACTTTCCTGGGATGAAGGCTGATTCTCTGAGGTCAAGCTCTCCATATCAGTAGATAGACTGTCAGCCATGTTGGATTCGGTATCAGTCGATGCACTCTCATCAATCTCTGTATCAGTATCTGCCTCAACGGGCTCCTCGGCGTCTTCAGTCCCATGTATATTTTTCTGGTGTCGCATCATATCGTAATGTCTGGTGAACGTGCGTTCACACTCAGAACAAGTATAAGCCATGTTGACGGTTGAACGTCGACTGTGCGTGTTTTGGGAATACGCTCGCTTTTATAGACAGTAACGCTCATCAACGCTTAGCTCAACGCTTCAACGCCCTGGTGAATTAGCTCAGAAGCTCTGATTTCATGGAATTGACACCAATTCATCGAAATGCAGTGACGCCCGTCAACGCCCGTCGTTACGCCTTAACGCTCGTCTCAACGCTTTAGTGACATGCGTAAACCATGGCTCTCATCTCCACGGACACCAGGCGTATAATGAAGTTTTCACAGATGCATGTGTGTTTATATGCAAGAGCTCCGAGCTCGCGGGGCTCTTGGAGCTCCGGAGCTCATGGAACTCGGAGCTCCGGAGCTCCGACGTCACCACCGGGCGTTGACGGGCGTTGCTACAAGAGAACTCGGAGCTCCGGAGCTCCGGAGGTCACTTGTGGAAAATGACTTCGAACACAAATGACATGCGTAAACCATCGCTCTCATCTCCACGGACACCAGGCGTATAATGAAGCTTTCCAGACTTCTATCAGGTCCATGTCCAGAAGCTCTCATACGCCGCCATTTTGGAGCCGCCATGTTGGATCCGCCATTTTGGAACCGCCATCTTGGATATGTCCCATAATGCACCGGGTCAAAATACTCGCTTCTGATTGGACGAGAGCTCTGTGACGCATTTTAAATACTCGCTTCTGTTTGGTGTACGTCGCTAAAGGTGACCGGAACTGACCTTTGACCCCGGCGCGCAAAGGTTTCCACCGCACGCGGTGGAAACCTTTACACCGCGCGCGCCGGGGTCAAAGGTCAGTTCCGGTCACCTTTAGCGACGTACACCAAACAGAAGCGAGTATTTAAAATGCGTCACAGAGCTCTCGTCCAATCAGAAGCGAGTATTTTGACCCGGTGCATTATGGGACATATCCAAGATGGCGGTTCCAAAATGGCGGATCCAACATGGCGGCTCCAAAATGGCGGCGTATGAGAGCTTCTGGACATGGACCTGATAGAAGTCTGGAAAGCTTCATTATACGCCTGGTGTCCGTGGAGATGAGAGCGATGGTTTACGCATGTCATTTGTGTTCGAAGTCATTTTCCACAAGTGACCTCCGGAGCTCCGGAGCTCCGGAGCTCCGAGTTCTCTTGTAGCAACGCCCGTCAACGCCCGGTGGTGGCGTCGGAGCTCCGGAGCTCCGAGTTCCATGAGCTCCGGAGCTCCAAGAGCCCCGCGAGCTCGGAGCTCTTGCATATAAACACACATGCATCTGTGAAAACTTCATTATACGCCTGGTGTCCGTGGAGATGAGAGCCATGGTTTACGCATGTCACTAAAGCGTTGAGACGAGCGTTAAGGCGTAACGACGGGCGTTGACGGGCGTCACTGCATTTCGATGAATTGGTGTCAATTCCATGAAATCAGAGCTTCTGAGCTAATTCACCAGGGCGTTGAAGCGTTGAGCTAAGCGTTGATGAGCGTTACTGTCTATAAAAGCGAGCGTATTCCCAAAACACGCACAGTCGACGTTCAACCGTCAACATGGCTTATACTTGTTCTGAGTGTGAACGCACGTTCACCAGACATTACGATATGATGCGACACAGAAAAATATACATGGGACTGAAGACGCCGAGGAGCCCGTTGAGGCAGATACTGATACAGAGATTGATGAGAGTGCATCGACTGATACCGAATCCAACATGGCTGACAGTCTATCTACTGATATGGAGAGCTTGACCTCAGAGAATCAGCCTTCATCCCAGGAAAGTGAGGCAGAACCTACCTTCTGGGATCGTATTGTGACAGCAGCTATCAATAGTCACGCTGAAGCGATCGAGGACGCCGGAGAGGATAATTTACAACAGACGTACACCCAAATGCGCCCCGCATCAGGAAAACAGCCATGGCGATCTATGAACAGTATACCTTACTACCGCTTGAAATGAAAGGGGACCCCACGCACAGGTCCATCATGAAGACCAAGCGTCACTTGGAAGAGGATATGGGTTTACCACCCACCGAGGCCCTGGAAAATGCGATCAAAATGCGCAAACAACTGTTTCAGGACATGCTGCCCGAAGAATATCCAGGCCTGGCCGACGATGATTAGAATAAACGGTTCAGAATGAACATGACCGAAGAAGGAACTCTCTGAAATGGCGACTTCTGATTGGACAAGAATACAGCTAACGGCCAGGAACGAATAGGACAGATGCAAATGGCGGTCTCTGATTGGACAAGAGTCTTTCTTGAATTGTAAACATACCCAACGCGGCTCCCCCAGCGTGGGTATGTTATGATGGAGGGGAAAATAAACTATATGAAAAAAAAACTTGTTGTTGTTGTTGTTCCCTCATGTGTCATCCTTGTTGTTGTTGTTTTCTGTCTCTCTCCGGTCTATATCATGGCGTCAAAACGTATTTTCCCGTAATTTAGGATAAAGTCCGTATTCCTTATTTTTTCAGGAAAATTTTTACATACACCCACCCTGGAACTAGGGGAAGATAACTCTGTTGATAGACAAGCCCCGTTAAGCCCGGCGACCTATATACCCCTCATACCCCATATAGGCATTTTTCCAGGTTTTTCGATAAAGTCCGTGTTCCGTATTTTTTTTTCAGGAAAAATTTTACATGCAGCCACCCAGCCATCAAATACCCTTCACCTAGGCTTCACGTTGATACCTCACTCGACCCCATTCGACCATTAGGGGCTCCCCTAGATGCCAAAACGTCTATTTTCATACCCTTGGGCCACCGCGCATGCGCAGAATGACCCTAATTCAACCCCACACCCAGTCCATCAGATGCCCCTTCATGAATGCTTCACTTTGATACCTCACTCGATCCCATTGGACCATTAGGGGCTCCCCTAGCTCCAAAAAGGCTATTTTCATGCCCTTGGGCCACCGCGCATGCGCAGAAGGCCGATATGTCAACCCCACACCCAGTCCATCAGATGCCCCTTCACGAATGCTTCACTTTGATACCTCACTCGACCCCATTGGACCATTAGGGGCTCCCCTAGCTCCAAAACGTCTATTTCCATACCCTTGGGTCACCGCGCATGCGCAGAATGCCGATAATTCAACCCCACGCCCAGTCCATCAGATGCCCCTTCACGAATGCTTCACTTTGATACCTCATACGACTCCATTGGCCCATTAGGGACTCCCCTAGCTCCAAAACCGCTATTTCCATACCCTTGGGCCACCGCGCATGCGCAGAATGCCGATATTTCAACCCCACGCCCAGCCCATCAGATGCCCCTTCACGAATGCTTCACTTTGATACCTCCTACGACTCCATTGGCCCATTAGGGACTCCCCTAGCTCCATAATGGGTATTTTACATCTCCATGATGTTCAAATGAACATCCAAAATCAAAACGGGAATGAGACACGTACTCTGGAAACGACTTGAAATTCATTGGCTATTCCCAACTTTTATGAAATAAAATTTTTCCCCTCATACCGGGGTTTAAAAATTTTTATAAAATCCATTATACCCTTGGACTGTCATATTAAATTAATGAATGGGGAAAACCAAAATAAATCCTGTGTGTATATAGAGATTTAGCCCCTAGCTCCAAAAAGGCTATTTTCATACCCTTCGGTCACCGCGCATGCGCAGAAGGCCGATATTTCAACCCCACACCTAGCCCATTAGATGCCCCTTCACCTAAGCTTCACTTTGATACCTCACTCGACCCAATCGGACCATTTTATCTAGGGACTACTTTTTCTCCGCGGAAGCTTTTTCCCGAGACCGAATTACCGCCAAAACCACGGCCAAACCGCATCACCGCGGATGAATACATTTTTTTTTTTTTTTTTGCCGGAACTTTTTTTTTCGTTCCACCCACCACCCACGGCGGCCATCTTGTACCCACCTCCCACATCTTGCACTCACTGACACTCGCGGCCATCTTGTACCCACCTCCCACATGGCGGCCATCTTGTACCCACCTCCCACATGGCGGCCATCTTGTACCCACCTCCCACATCTTGCACTCACTGACCTCTGCTCCCCGTTGCTCCCCATCACGCATGCGCACATACCCTTTTTCCCAGGTTAATGACGTCACACGCATGCGCAGTGGGGAGCAATTTGTTCAATTCGGGTATTGTATACTACTTACATGTATACAGTGTATCATTGGTACTAATGTACAATACAATATAATCAACTAGCCCTATAGTTTTGAGTGGATGACCCTGAAACTTTCCTATCTTTTTTTAAACTGGCTTTGAAGATGTGTATCTGCTATTTGTGAGATGAAAGATTAATTTTTATCAAATTTATGACGTATTTGTATTAATTACAGTGTACCAGTGGAACTCAAGTAATAAGTATAATCAACTAGTCTTAGAGTTTTGGGGATATTCCTGAAACTTCGCAGGCTTATTAAACATGCTACTAAATTTTTGATGTTTTGGACTTTGCCATTTTCGTCACCAATTACGATGTATTTTCGCCACCGATTACAATGTACCATTGGTACTAAAGTATAATTAACTACTCCTAGAGTTTTGGTTGGACCTTCCTGAAACTTTCCAAGGTTGTTAAACATGCTTTGAAGATGTGCACGCACCTACTATTTGTGAAATATTATTTTTTTGTCATATTTATGTCGTTTTGAACGGTGCCTATTTTTTGCATCGATTCCTATATATTGATCATGATCTGGTGTAATCCACTAGTCCCACAGTTTTCACTGCATGCTTTTGAAACTTCGTAGACATGTTTAACATGATTTGAAGATGTGTATGTCATATTTATGAGACGAAATATTATTTTTGGTCATATTTAGGACATTTTGGACTTTTTTGCATCTATTTCTGTATATAGATTATGTTCTGGTGTAATCATCTAGTGCCACAGTCTTCCCTGGATGCTTTCGAAACTTTGTACACATGTTTAATTGCGTTTGAGGATGTGCATATAGATGAAATATTGAATTTTGCCAAAGTTACCAGGTATTTTGACCATGTGCTAAAAACTGTTGAAAGTAAATTCTTTCAAGTACTATTTACCATCTTCACAAGTCCAGGTAAATCCTAAATCCACGTAGAGGGTTAACCCGGTTTTGGTGATTCGAATGAGCTCTTGAGTCGTTGCCTCTATCATACAATCTTGTACATTTCATCCCCGCGCTTGTTTTGAATTAGCATGTCAGTATCCCAAACCTGCGGTTTTTGCTTTGACTTCCGATGTCGATTTCCGCCCGACATCAACGTAGTTTGGTCAGCAATGAAATTCAAACCCGTCACATCTCTTACTTCGCAGCGGATTGGCGTAATCAGCTAGCTTAGCGCGTTCACTGATTGGTTCGATTTAGAGGACATCCCCTGATCTATTTATACACACAACTGCTATGGATAACTAACCAAGCCAGTGTATCGATCCTAACAGATTGATCGATACACTGGTTCGCGAGGATGCTATTTACCTACTCTCCCATCTACAATCGAAGAACCCATCATTATACCCATTATATTATTATATATACTTCCTTATAGCTTCTATTGAACTGAACAAACCCCTTAACATCTGCTAAAATTCAGTTATGCTGCATTCACTGATTCTGTAGGCGGAGGCACACGAGTTCGAACGAACGCCCATTTCATTTTCAAATAACAGCAGTATAACGGATAAATTCAACTTTTCCCGTCCTGTGTTCGAGAGGGGTGGGGTGCATTTGCGTTCACTTCGTCATCTATAAGATGGCTTGCGAATCGTGTGTCTCCATTATCGCGGAGCGATATCCGGTACTTTACCGTATTCTGTTCGGCCTTCATCTGGCCGAAAACAAACTCGAGTATTCTGATATATATTACAGGTTTTCATACCACTTCGGAAACAGATATTGCCTGGGCTTGTATGAATAACTTTCGTATCATCCAAGAGGTGTAGTAGATCTGTAATTTTGAACAAGTAGAACATCACAGGACTCGAAAATGGCGGGTTACGTTGCGGTTACGCCGGTAGACTTTAGCTGATTGGCTGACGTAGTCAAGTGGTATTGATTTCTGGAAATTACCTCTTACAATTGCCGAAAGTAGGCTGAAAATGGATACACACGATCCCAGGGTCAGTCTTACCGTGTGTAGATGACCCAGATGGTTACAGTTTGGGGGGAGTTCGTCTCCAAGGCATTTATGAAGTTGCCTTTATGGCTATCAGTGAATACGGATCAAGTTCGTTCGATACTTGGATGGGTGACGGGTGCTGTACTGATCAGTGTCCAGGATAATAGGAACTGTGAGCACTCTCGTGTTCTGGCACATGTAGGCACCGTCGTGATATGACTGAAACAAGGTTGAAAACGACGTTAAACCCTACTGCTCACTCACTCTCAAGTTTCGGGGATACTGCAAGAACCCATCTATCATCATCAGGCCCAATTTTGGTCAAAACTATTTCCCTTTGGAGCAACCGGTAATACGAATAAAGGGGGCTGTTGTGCTGATATCAAACTATTGGTTACTTTTATCCTATTTTAATATGTCTTGACACTAATAATAGGAAATTCAGTCGGTTTCGAATGATTTCAAAAATGCCCATCTTATAGCGCCATAGGCAACGTGATCTATACTCTCTAAAATCTATACTATAAAAAGGGCCGTCCGTGCATACGTACGTGCCACTGGGTAACACCATTAAAGAAGACATGTGTGAGTGCGTCCATGCCACTGGGTAATACCATTAAAGAAGACGAGTGTGAGTGCTTCCAAGCTACTGGGTTATACTATTAAAGGAGAAGTGAGTGAGTGCGCCCACGCCACTGGGTGATACCATTAAAGAAGACGTCTGTGAGTGCGTCCATGCCACTGTGTAATACTGTTAAACGGGATGTGTGTGAGTGCGTCCGTGTGACTGGGTAATACTATTAAAGTGGACGTGTGTGAGCACGCCCGTGCCACTGGCTTATACTATGTAGACGTGTGTGGGTGCGCCCATGCCACTGGGTAATACTATTAAAGGAGACGTATGTGAGTGCGCCCGTGCCACTGGGTAATACAGTAAAAGGTGATGTGTGTGAGTGCGTCCGTGTCATTGGGTAATACTATTATAGGAGAAGTGTGTGAGTGCGTCCGTGTCACTTGATAATATTATTAAAGAATAATTGTGTGAGTGCTCTCGTGCCACTGGATGACAGTAATATTAAAAAAGGAGACGCGTGTGAGTGCGACCGTCCCACTGGGTAATACTATAAAGGAAACGTAATAGTAATCATTTGAAACCGGAATATTGTCGCCGTTTCAGAGGCAAAATTATATATCATGCCTACCAAAGGAAGGTAAAAACAAAAAAAAAGTTTTCAACAGGTTCCATGTGTATATATAAGTTTTACAGAAAAATTCAAAGATAATCAGCCACTCAGACATACTATACAGTGAGTAATGTTTCAACCAATGAATAGTATGTCACTATATGTCGCTGTATAGTAAGTAATTTCTTTGATAGGCATTTAGAAGTCGGCGTATATAACACAAGGCTATTCTATGGATAACAGATTCTGTATTGCCGTGGTGCTGACGTCTCGTTGGAGATGCTTCCAACTTTTTCAAAGAAGTTGTTATCCATAGAATAGCCTTATGTTGTACAGTATGTAGTATATAAAGAGCAAATTCCTTATAAAAAATGAGGGTGGGCGTGAGGGTGGTGGCGTGACGTGGCGATAACGTCACGGATGACGTCACTTCCCGTGACAACACTTCCGAGTCAAAGGTCACATCCCGGTTAAAGTTCGCTTCTGGTCACGTGACGACCCAGCAAGAGTTATCTCCCCTAAACAAGACCATACCCTTCAGTTATTTCAATGTTAGTCCCAATGAGGAACCGACTCATTTGCGGTATGGAGTGTGGAACCTTGTTCTCTCTGTCTCGCGCTGTAAAAGACAATGAGAGGGATCTCGAGTCCATGGGGTGGCTTTTGCTGAAAAGTTCAGGCAATTCTTGGGTGGACATGTTAGACCCATTTGGGCGCAGTGGACAATGACCTAGTACCGGGCAAATGACCCGGCACCGTGCCAATAACAAGCGTCTAGTCCGTCATCCATAATTCAGCCGTCGTCCATTAGAGAATATCCGCGTCCATAATCCAAAGACCTATTCCATATTCCATATAACAGTATTAGCACCAAATTCAAAAGACAATCATAGTATACATAAACATAGGCTTGTTTCCTGCAAGAGAGAAGCGGTCAACAGTTTTCAATGATGCCGGCAAGACATCGTGATGTTCCAAAAATATCAAATCCGTATCGCTGATCAGTATTCTTAATCCATAATTCGTTGTAAAGTCGTCATCTAAAGAATGATGTATCTCAGCCACGCTTTGATTGTGACTGTTCATATGAGTACCATGAGGATCTTGAAGTACATGGGTTCATACGGCCCCTAGCCCCGGGTTAAGCGGAATTAGACACAAGTTACGAAACGTAGCGCCATAGATCTTGCACGCTACGTTCGATTTTTTATCAGCATGCGATATGTATCGCCAAATTTGAGAAACTTTGAGTGGAGGCGTTTGGTGGAATAGCCCTGTTTTATAAGTTTTTGTAAAAATGTTTTGTGACGTTGATTAAAATCGTCACATTTAACACAGGATCTAGCAAATGCTACTAAGCGAGATATGTATACGCCATATGCAGGTCCCACTGGAATATTACTATCCAGAAAGGGATAGTTTACGATGTCGAAATTGTAATCGTCTCTTTTGTCATAAAGTCGACGAGAGAGAATGCCCGCTTCATTTTTATAGAGATATAGATCTAAATATGATGTGCCTGTAGGGCTGTCTGTAGTTTCCTTCAAATCCAGTGAAGGTGGATATATATCCTTCACTGCGTCATTTATATAGCGATTATCCACAGCGAGAAGATCCTCTATATCGTTTCGTGAATGAGAAGGAACGGGCTTTGAATGGATCGGTTTTTGAAAGCGCCTGCATATAGTCATATTCATAAGAGAACAGATACAGGTCAGCCAACAGGGGTGCACAATTAGTACCCATTGGAATACCTATATGCTGCTGATATATTGTGTTGCCAAATTTCACATAAATATTTTTAATGAGAAATTCAAGCAACTCTATAAACAAAGAAACATCCCATGAATGATATCTCTTGTATGTAGTAGAGCTAAAGAATGCTTTATGGCTTCCGACATTAATATATCTACGATCAGTTTTCTTGAACACAGATACTATTAATGAACTTAGACGGTCAATAAGGTCCTGATGAGAGATTGTGGTATAGAGAGTCGAGAAATCCCATGTGGATACATGTCTATACGGTATGTGACCTTTAGCATCGCGTTCTTCCGTAAGACATTTTGAGTTTTTTCAATATCCACATACATTCAACGCCAGAGTTTTTAGAAATAGTGGCGCAATACCTTTCCCAAAATGCTTTTACCTCCTGAAGGGCCCTCGTCAGCAGGGTTGAAAGAAGCTTGCGTGTGCAGCTTCTAGAACCAGCTATGAATCTAGCTTTGTATGATGATTTATGCATTTTGGGAGTCCAGTATACTTTTGGTATATCGTTATGTTTGGTTGGAAGACAAATACCTCTTTCCTGGAGAAACGTTTTGTGATTGTTAAATAAATGTTCCAGAGTAAATGCAGTTTGAGAGTAAGTAGACGTATTTTATGACGATATGTTTACACTCAATTCTTCAACCAGCACCTGGTAATAGTAATATTTACATATGAATATTATATTATTTGGAGCTTCGTCTGCCGAGACTATGACGAATTTACTCTGGGGATTTGCTAGAACTTCTTGCGGATTGGGGCTTCTCAGTTCTTGTTTTGCTTGGGGAAGGGTACTTCTGTCAATATCGCGGCTTCTTTCAACGACCTTACTCTTGGTGAGGTCCAGCCAATCATCGAGTACTGTAGGTTCAACTTTTTCTCGCTTAGACCAATCAATAACGTACTGTTCCAAAGCAGACAGGACTATCTTCTGGTCGGCCTTCAGATTTATATTTCTCGGCTCTCTATACTTAGGTCCCTTCATCAGGAGTAATCTTAGGTCCTTATCACTCACCACATCAAGGTCACCAGTCACAACATGTTTGCATGGTGTATAGATAAAGTTCGACGATTCACAATCACAACTATAGCCCCCCGACGTGTATAAGTTCCAGTCAAACTCCTTGACAGCATTAGAGTAATTGAATATTTTGGTGGCTATAGATTTAGTATACTTATATGAAATGCAAGGAGGTTCTGTGAACTTAAAATAGTTTGGTACAGTATTGCGTACCTCTGGATCATTCAAGATTCGAGGTAAATTAATAATGTCCAGTCCTTTATCTAAGTAGTTGAGTTTCAAGAAAAGCCGATCTTGGGATGTTTCGATTATGTTCACTGGACGATACAACCGAAAATACGCTATATCTTGACATACTTTAGAAATTTTGGGTGGTATTATATTTCCTGAGGACGCAGATTGTTGTATATCTCTGGCTATATGATTTGAAGCTCTCAGAGGTAACGCATACAGAACTGTACGTAAGCTATGTGTACTATTGGATGTGTTAGTTAAACCCACTAAGTAATTTAAAGTGATATGATCGTGAATCATCGCACTATTAAACTTTCTCCAACCATGGCTGCGATGTCTCCGTTGATGGGGTTTAAATAGCTGGGTAATATTGGATATATTTGAACGGCGGTTTGTAACATTGCCGAACCCACTGACATTATCATTTAAACCATACGGAAACACTGACCCAAGTTCTAGCATCCAGAATGGTTCCCGCTCTCGGATTTTTCTCTCAAATCCAAAGGGGGAATCCTTGGTAGATGGATAGACGACGTCTATTATCTGAATGCTAAAGTTGTCCCAGCCATGGTCGGGTCCAGAAAAATGCTTACCTATAAGCAATTGCTTTTTCCTAACGGATTTTCTGTGACCATTCACCCTAAGATGGAGTCTTTGGGTGGTCTTGCCAACATACTGTTGACCACACTTCTTACAGGAAACTAAATAAATACAGTTTGTAGTAGAACAACTAAGATCAACATACGAGTTTACAGAATATGAGTTACCAGTGAACGCGGGACTAAATGACGCTGAAGTATTAAAGAGTGGACACGTGAGACATCCACGGTGTCCACATATAGAAATCTTGAAATTATTACATTACATGTCACTTCATGACCCCGATACTCCTTCCATCGTCTTTAACAGACTGAGAAAACAAGGTGCCACACCCCATACCACAAACGTCCATGAGTGGGTTCCCCATTGGGACTAACATTGAAATAAATGAAGCGTACGGTCTTACTTAGGGGCAGATAACTTTTGCTGGGCCGTCACGTGACCAGTAGTGACCTTTGAATCGAAAGTGATCTTTGACCGGGATGCGACCTTTGACCCGAAAGTGATGTCACCAGAAGTGACGGTCATCGCCATCACCCTCGCGCCATTTGCTCTTTATATACTACTATAGCATGTCTGGCTAGTTGATTTATCTTTGAATTGTGAAGGGACCTCGTGATAAGAACCACAGATATTCTAAGGTACATCAATACTAAACATAAGAATCTGGCGATCTTCGAGCGGAATTGGGGTCCCCTGGCGTTACCACCAAGCAATAATTAACCTATTCGTATCTTATGAATAATTGACTTCATAAATCTGCAGTATTTTTTATGAATAAGGTGGAGATAGGCTACGGAAACCAATGTTTTTTCCTAAATGGAGTTATTTTTGATTGTGGATGTTGGAGTATGTGCGTGTATGTCATATTGTTTCAGTATGAAAATGTACCAGTTAAAACTAGGGTACACATTTTGTTCAAATATTTTTTGTGTGTCTCTGGAACAGAGGAGTCGCTCTGAAAATGGGATTATTACATCACAATGGACGTAATCTATTACACTGCGTATAAGATTGTGGATGCCTTGTTTGTTTATTATATCATTTATTGTTATTTACTATTATCATTTCGTGGCACCCGAAGGATACTGTAAAACCGTGGTCACCTTAAATAAATGCCCAGTGGCCTGTTCCTGGGCTAAACTGAAAGAGGAAGAAAAAAAATGGAGATCACCAGATCGTCGATATATATCTATATAGCCGAGGTCGTCTATTCGAAAAAAAAACTCGCACTTGTTTTAATTAATTTCCAGAATTCCCCTTCCGGACGAATCAAATCAGTCGATAAAACTGGCTTCGTGCTTCATACATATATATATATATAGCTTTACCTGAGGAGTCAGAGATTATCGCACTTTTTTCTGACACTTTTACCGTGATGGATTTTTATCTGTCTGTTGGTCAGCCAGATATCTGACATATGATACGTGTAGACTCGCATCGCTAGAGTTTGTCCAGGCCGTCGTATTTTTGTTGTAGTCGAGTATCGGGCACTTAGTAAAATAATAATATTGTGTGTACGTGTCATCCCGTCAATACGCGTTCCGATAGGATTCATTCACATGAAGCTAAAATAAGCGAATCCTCACAGCTCAACAGGCGACGGTCCAGGGGCCGCCCAGGTCTCGGAAGCTCCAGTGTTCACAGTGGCTTGGTAAGCAGTTGGTGTCTTCGTCGATGTTGTTAATATATATATTTTTTTTTTCTCAAGAATATGATTATTTCCCACCTTTTCATATACCACAATGGCAGTGAATATAATAAAATTGCTTTCTTTCCGATCTACATACCCCTCCCCCACTAGATCTTTTTCTATAATGTCGTTACAGATAAAGATAAAATAGAGGAGGGTTATGTACATCGGTGTAAGTCGAAAAGAACACATTTCTGTGATATTCACTGCCATTGTGGTATATGAAAAGGTTGGAAATAATTATATTCTTGATGAAAAAAAATAAAATAAAAGAATATTAACATCAACGAAGACAACCACTGCTAACCCAGCCACTGTGCACCTCATGCCTGAATCCATTTGACTTTCTGATTATATTTAACATATACGAAACAATGACCTTTACGTCATGTGACATCAGAAACCAAAACGATACCGATAAG
Organism: Hanleya hanleyi; assembly: GCA_036873755.1. Taxonomy (NCBI): domain Eukaryota; kingdom Metazoa; phylum Mollusca; class Polyplacophora; order Lepidopleurida; family Hanleyidae; genus Hanleya; species Hanleya hanleyi. Next base: position 307,907 of record JAVTVY010000404.1, on the reverse strand, counting down.
ATTCATTTAAAAACAAAGCTAGAATTGAAGTGAATCATCACAGTCCAACAAGCGAGGTGACCGCCTAGGCCCAGGAAGATCCGGGGTCCTATAGATTACAGACAAATTCGAAGCGTTTCCCCGGAAATAAATCGGATTTATAGTTCTATTTTCACTTTTGATTCCCACAAGCACGCATCGATATTGAAAAATATCACACCTTATATGCCCGACTCTTATTTGACTGTCTGGTTTAAAACATACAAAACAGGCCTATAACACACCACGTCACGTGGTGCGCACGCGGCGATAATAGATTATGCCTGATTTAGATACATATTGAAACTTCAAATTAAATAGTACGCTCACAAAGCACATGAATAGATGGTCTGTTTAATACACCTTTAGTTACATAATCCACATTTTTTATTTTATATGTATATCAATTTAAGACATTCTTCTTTATATGTGGAATCCCAGGGTTCGTAGAATATTTTTTTGCAGGTTTCATGCAGGTCTCGACCCCCTGACCCCCCGTAGATCCGCTCGTGATAGGGGAATATAGGTAGGCATGTTCTCGTTTCGCACGGTAGTAGTATGTAGTACGCAAGAAGGCAGGATAGCGCCCCACTGCGCATGCGCGAGAACCTTTTTTGACGTCATTTGGGGAGGTTTTGGGGCGGTATTGGGGCGGAGCGCATGCGTGTGACGTCAGAATGATCGGCGTGTGGGTGGTGGGACAAAATGGCGGCGTGTGGGTGGTGGGACAAAATGGCGGCTGTGGGTGGTGGGACAAAATGGCGGCTGTGGGTGGTGGGATAAAATGGCGGCTGTGAATCGGCCTGTGGATGTGAGTGAGTGCAAGATGTGGGTGGTGGGACAAAATGGCGGCTGTGGGTGGTGGGACAAAATGGCGGCGTGTGGGTGGTGGGACAAAATGGCGGCCTGTTTTTTGTGTCGTATGGGTGGTGGAACAAAATGGCGGCCTGTTTTTGTGTCGTGTGGGTGGTGGGACAAAATGGCGGCCTGTTTTTTGTGTCGTGTGGGTGGTGGGACAAAATGGCGGCCTGTTTTTGTGTCGTGTGGGTGGTGGGACAAAATGGTGGCCTGTTTTTTTTTGTGTCGTGTGGGTGGTGGGACAAAATGGCGGCCTGTTTTTTGTATGTCGTGTGGGTGGTGGGACAAAATGGCGGCCTGTTTTTTGTGTCGTATGGGTGGTGGGACAAAATGGCGGCCTGTTTTTGTGTCGTGTGGGTGGTGGGACAAAATGGCGGCCTGTTTTTTGTGTCGTGTGGGTGGTGGGACAATGGTGGTGGGACAAAATGGCGGCCTGTTTTTTGTGTCGTATGGGTGGTGGGACAAAATGGCGGCCTGTTTTTGTGTCGTGTGGGTGGTGGGACAAAATGGCGGCCTGTTTTTTGTGTCGTGTGGGTGGTGGGACAAAATGGCGGCCTGTTTTTGTGTCGTGTGGGTGGTGGGACAAAATGGCGGCCTGTTTTTGTGTCGTGTGGGTGGTGGGACAAAATGGCGGCCTGTTTTTGTGTCGTGTGGGTGGTGGGACAAAATGGCGGCCTGTTTTTGTGTCGTGTGGGTGGTGGGACAAAATGGCGGCCTGTTTTTTGTCTCGTGTGGGTGGTGGGACAAAATGGCGGCCTGTTTTTTGTGTCGTGTGGGTGGTGGGACAAAATGGCGGCCTGTTTTTGTGTCGTGTGGGTGGTGGGACAAAATGGCGGCCTGTTTTTGTGTCGTGTGGGTGGTGGGACAAAATGGCGGCCTGTTTTTGTGTCGTGTGGGTGGTGGGACAAAATGGCGGCCTGTTTTTGTGTCGTGTGGGTGGTGGGACAAGATGGCGGCTGTGGGTGGTGGGACAAGATGGCGGCTGTGGGTGGTGGGACAAAATGGCGGCCTGTGGGTGGTGGGACAAAATGGTGGATTATAGAAAAACGTATAAAAGGAGTCGATTTTTAGATCATTGCACTACTTTTGCGGAGCACTGTGACTTACCTGACCTGACCAGCCAATCAGGAGCGAGTATTTTGACCTCGTCTGCCTGTATGGAATGCATGTACTGACTTGGTTCTGGGTTTTTTCCATCACGGTTGTGCGCAGGTGTATGACGTCACTTCCGGTCTGCGTGAATCGGGCGTGACCTGGGACTATGGGATGCATGTACTGACTTGGTTGACCTGGGACTATGGGATGCATGTACTGACTTGGTTCTGGGTATTTGTCATCACGGGGAGGTCACGTGATCAGTTCAAGGTCATATCCATTTTTTATCGATATGTCAACCCCACACCCAGCCCATTAGATGCCCCTTCACCTCACCTTCAATTTGATACCTCACTCGACCCATCGGGCCACTAGGGGCTCTCCTAGCTCCAAAAAGGCTATTTTCATACCCTTTTGGCCGCCCCGCATGCGCAGAATCACCCTAATTCAACCCACACCCAGCCCATTAGATGCCCCTTCACCTCACCTTCAATTTGATACCTCACTCGACCCCATCGGGCCATTAGGGGCTCTCCTAGCTCCAAAAAGGCTATTTTCATACCCTTTTGGCCGCCGCGCATGCGCAGAATCACCCTAATTCAATCCACACCCAGGCCATCAGATGCCCCTTCACCTCACCTTCAATTTGATACCTTACTCGACCCCATTGGACCATTAGGGCCTCTCCTAGCTCCAAAAAGGCTATTTTCACACCCTTCGGCCGCCGCGCATGCGCGGAATCACCCTAATTCAACCCCACACCCAGCCCATTAGATGCTCCTTCACCTGACCTTCAATTTGATACCTCCCTCGACCCCATTGGTCCATTTTAAAAAAAAAAAAATTTGGCTATCCCCTAGCTCCAAAACGTCTATTTCCATACCTTTCGGCCACCGCGCATGCGCACAAGGCCGATAGTTCAATCCCACACCCAGCCCATTACATGCCCCTTCACCTAAGCTTCAATTTGATACCTCACTCGATCCCATGGGTTCATTTTTAAAGAAAAAATTGGGGCTATTCCATCCACCTTGCTTACCCCTTGTCCCCCCTCCAATTTCCCCTCCCCTTTTTTAATTTCAATTTTTAATTGTTAAAAAAACATAGAAAATGAAAAAGATTTTTTTTGGCTCCATGAATCTTGTTTTTCTTTCGTATTCAATAAAAAAAAAAAATTTTTGGCTATTCCATTTCCCTCCCCCCTCCCCCTCCCCTCCCTCGCCCATTTTTTTCAATATACTGCGTACTGGCTCTCTTCATCTGTACACACGCTGCATCTTGATTTTTTTTTCTTCTTTATGGCGTTGTTTGTTCTGTCTGGAAATCTCCGCCTTCATTTCATCCATGTCTCATACCGTTAATCTGTTCGTTGAAGCGGGATACCTCGGCTTCGTGTTGGCATCGTTGTGGTGGAGTTTCTGCAGCCAAGTCGTTATAATCGTATTTTGTGAATAAATGACAACAGACCCCAGGTTATTTATAGTCTACACGGCTTGTGGGTGGTGGAACAACATGGTGGCCCGTGGGTGGTGGGACAAAATGGTGGCCTGTGGGTGGAGGGACAACATGGCGGCTGTGAATTGTGCGTGTGAGTGAGTGCAAGATGTGGGTGGAGGGACAAGATGGCGGCTGTGGGTGGTGGGACAAAATGGCGGCTGTGAATTGTGGGTGTCAGTGAGTGCAAGATTATGCTATCTGCTAAAAATGTTGTGTTTTATTTTTTTTCCAAAGTTTTATTTTTTTCAACAAAATTACAAGAATTTCGAAGAGAAAAGAGCCGAGATAATGTCTGTCTGTCCTGGAAATCAGCTGATCAGCAATAAATCGACATCTCCGTGACCTTCAACGAGATTTTGACATTAGGTTTTACCCGCTTTTATCACAAATCATTATAAAGAAATTGTCACACCCGGTGAACTCCTGAAACCCATATCCTACCTGAGAGTTTGGTAAGATATTCCATTCATTCGTTACCGTTCCTTGGAGTAGAATTTCATCCACCAGCTTTCACTGTTGTGGTGCGGGTCGGGGGGGGGGCGGGAGTTTTGCACTGATGAAAACGAATGTCGTCCTCTCTCACGAAACCAAACACAAAAATTGACAAATTATACGGACTGCCACGATAAGCGAATGTATGCAACAAATAGCGTTCCGTACTGCAGACATGATCAACCCTGGTTGGAAGCGATAATCAAAGATTTATTCCCAGCTCAACCCGTGAATTATGCTGCTACAGTCCATTGTGAAGATCCTCCGGACACGGCGCAGTTCTTTGCCCTAGCACCCACACCGAATGTTGAACAATGTTTTGATGATATAGACTCCATGTTACAAAATATGTTGACACCACCAGTTAAAGAAAAAGCCGATGGAGAAATGGCACAACAAAGCACACGCCAAACAACAGATATTTCAGATATTTCATCATCTGGAAATCAGCTGATCAGCAATAAATCGACATCTCCGTGACCTTCAACGAGATTTTGACATTAGGTTTTACCCGCTTTTATCACAAATCATTATAAAGAAATTGTCACACCCGGTGAACTCCTGAAACCCACATCCTACCTGAGAGTTTGGTAAGATATTCCATTCATTCGTTCCCGTGGAGTAGAATTTCATCCACCAGCTTTCACTGTTGTGGTGCGGGAGCGGGAGTTTTGCACTGATGAAAACGAATGTCGTCCTCTCTCACGAAACCAAACACAAAAATTGACAAATTATACGGACTGCCACGATAAGCGAATGTATGCAACAAAATAGCGTTCCGTACTGCAGATGTCCGATAAAATCCCTCCAGTCACCTCACCAGAACTGTATACACTTCGAAATCTGTGAAAGAATATCAATTTTCACGTTTCCTGTCTGATATCACACAAATTTACGCGTCCGCTCGAACACAACACAGCACACTCTCTCGATTACAGTCTACGGGTATACATGCAGGCGATGCATGATGCAGATCACATTATTCATCTCAGCGGACACCGAAAGGAACAAAGTTCCGTTATAAACTGCGACAGAGAATGTTCCCCAGCTCAGAAAACAACACAATGATCAGTGAAATCGTCCTCCGTATGCAGGACGCTAACAAAACGCTAACAAAATGGCTACTGAACACCAAAATTTCCCCGGATAATAAAGTCGTTCAAACCACAGCGCCATCTATTCGCTTTGGTGCAAGGGAGACAACTCGGACTAGACCAATTCTCAGGCGAACATGATGTCCGCTATATTTAGCCTGAATGGGTATAGGGGTGATCGGGTTTTTTTATGGCTTTTACTATGAGCTATGAGGTTGATCATGTAGAATACGATGGAAAAAAATTTGAAAGTACCGCGTAGGCTTGTATATAGATCCATATAGATCCATATAGACCCATATACACTCATATACTGGGATATTGGTATGTATCAATCCATACGGGGTGGGCATGTTGGAGCACTAGTGGCCCGATGGGGTAGAGTGAGGTCTTATTTTAAAGCTCTCGAGGAAATAAATAAATAAATAAATAAATAAATAAATAAATCAAAAAAATCGGCGAGTAGTAGACGAAGGGAAAATTGGCAAGTACTGACCATGCCCCAGAATACTTCATAGGCATATCACGGCCTTAAGGCCTATGTAAGATGTAATCTACTTCACAGTTTAGTAGTATAAAAAGCGCAAGTCCTATTGACCTTGACCCTTCCAAAGAAATAAAATCGGCTCTATTTTACAGGAGTATATACGCAGGTGACGTGGGTTGTCACGTCACTTCCGGGTTTTCACTTTCGAACCCAGAAGAGTTCCAATTTTTTCCCTTAGACGTCCGTATGTTCATCCTCCAAACCCACAAGAGTTCCAATGTTCAACCGCCGGGGTGTTTTCCCGCCCCAGCGCCCCGCAGCGCGTGCGCGCGCGCGCGTCATCTCGCGTCATCCCCGCCAGTGCGCGCGCGGACGCGGGTCAAAAGGTCAAAGGGTGACATTGACCGCTTCTTTCTTACAGGAAAATAGCCTATGTTTATGTATACTATGATTGTCTTTTTCGAATTTGGTGCTAATACTGTTATATGGATATGAAATAGGTCTTTGGATTATGAACGCGGATATTCTTCAATGGACGACGGCTGAATTATGAATGATGGACTAGACGCTTGTATAACTTGTATTACCAAAGGACAGCTAATATTTCTACCGTCATCTGAAGTTCATTAGCGCGAGAAAATCCTCTTACAGCATTATTTGGAAACATTGTTTAGTGATACCTTATAATAAACTCAAATAACCTAAAAATAAACCTACTTTCAAATCGCGTTTTATTTGTCACAAAAAAACACAGCTCTACTACCAATCTGTTACGAAGCTCCCTCTAATAACTAATCTGTTATGCCCAGCTTAGGAAGACTTTTCAATGATCTATAGTCAGCAGAGATGCAGTGATACCCAGATAGCCAGTGGAAGATTCGAGATATACACTGAAGCTCTCGTAACAATAGAAGACCAAAATATATAGGTTACCGGTACGACAAATACCGGATTTTATGACGAGACGGAATTCTGATACGGTTTAATATAGTATATGGTTTATTACATAAAATAGAAACATAAAGTTACTTACAGATGAACAGCTTAAAGATCATGCCCAGGTAATAAGTAAACACGTCTCATCAATCCGGCTTCCGAGGCCGAACTATCTCGAAAGTTAGATGGAAACTGGCGGTTCAATATTGTAACTTAATTAATGTTTTTGATTGGATAATACTTGAGTGAAAGATAGATGTTTTCCTCTTGGGCGGGACAAATAACATATTACCTGTCCGTGTGATTACAAAAACAGCGAGCATATATACACGCCTGATTGATCACATTATCGGATCTTACATATCATGGTGATTAATGTCGCGTTTAATAGGATGGCATAGCTTGTGCAACGATCTGATCAGAATTCACGCCGTTTTACACTGTGGCTGGATAGATTAGCAAACCGAGCCTTGTCATAAGGGGAAATCGTGAAAAATATAGGTGAGAATAAAATCTGAAAAAGAAATTGACAGTTATGAATATCGCCTTTAATAGAAAGACAGGAACGCCACGCCCCAAGAACAACGCAAACTGAAAAAAAGAAGGGTAGAACTACGATTGTATATTCGACCATGGATTCAGCGGCGAGCTAAAACAGAATAAATATCTGAAAGCATACATGTACATGTATGTGCATGCGTTTTTGGTTCAGTCTCGAGTCCGTCATCGGAACAGCTTTCCACGGGGGAAGAACTAACGCCATGTGGTAGGTTTCTTAGTATCCAATACAACAAATTCATCACATAAGTTGACTATTGTTCTTTGTGTCCTTTTATATGTACTAAAGCTCTTCTCCCACGAAATATCTAAAGTTATTATATCCGATTTTGGATCCATACACCACTTCATGGGTTTTGCTACTGTGAAACCCATTCAGCATCGATGCCAATATTAGTTCTTCAGTACCTGTGAGCTGACCAGATAACTTTCCCCATCTGTCGTACCTGCGTCGAAAATTCGATCTCGTGAAGCGATCATTCTGACGCATCGGCCCATCGGTAACACTAGAACTGCAGAAAGCGACAGTGAAAGTGTCAATGGGGAAAATCCATAACCTGATCACCGAATAAGTCCATTCATTCCTTATCCCGCATGATGTCACGTCGAAGAGATCAAGAGCCGACATGTTGAGTAAAAATATACCACGGACAGAAAATCTGCGGAAAATTCGCACAAAGGCATTATCTCAGTAAACGGACCTATTTGAACGATACCCAGCAGACGTGTACTAAATTTTAACAAGAATAGCATTTTAGACATGTTAGGACGTACAGTGATATAGGCCTGTAGTAAGACCATGAACCCTACAACTGTGTAAGTTCAATAGAACAAATGTATCCGAGCTACGTTAGCAGCCAACTCGATTTCAATAAGGTGAAGAGAATAATCATCTCGTTGTAAATACTCAAAATGCAAATTAAGTTGCTAACAACATTAACACTTGTGGAAATCCTTTTGTGTATAGAAGGTCGGGTCTGACGACTATACATCTTAATTCCTTTTTGACTGCGAATAGATACTCGTATGTGCGAGAGTTCGCGGACATAGAGATTTCTGAATGCTTCTTCCTTTTTACTTTTTAGTATTTCTGGTGGTACTTTTCTGTCCGAGTGACCGAGGGCATGGAGATTTCTGACTGCTTCTTCCGTTTTCTTTTTATTAGAGGTTTCACCGAGTCGCTGTCCGTTTACATTTTCAGAATGAGTTTCGATTCCACCCAGCTCACTTATAATATTGGGTATAAGCAAATTTTGCGCGCCGGGGTCAAAGGTCAGTTCCGGTCACCTTTAGCGACGTACACCAAACAGAAGCGAGTATTTAAAATCCGTCACAGAGCTCTCGTCCAATCAGAAGCGAGTATTTTGACCCGGTGCATTATGGGACATATCCAAGGTGGCGGTTCCAAAATGGTGGATCCAAAATGGCGGCTCCAAAATGACGGCGTATGAGAGCTTCTGGACATGGACCTGATAGAAGTCCGGAATGGTGGAACATTCGTAAACATTCGGGCACTTTTACATCCGGGGACTTTTACATCCGAAGAGACACGGAAGTGCCCGAACATGATATCAGCTAGCGTGCTATAAAAGGGAAGCGGTCTGGCCGTTTCATCAGACACTCTGTCAACCACCAAGATGTTCACTTGTACTACGTGCTCGAAATCATTCACTCGTCTGCACGACTTGCGCCGCCATGAGGCTACCAAGCACGAAGGAACCGCCCGGTATAACTGTACGATATGTACACTGTCGTTTCAGCGCCCGGATCATTTACAGCGCCACACACGTGCACGCCATGAAGTACCCAAGCGTCCATGCGAAGAATGTGGTCGGCTTTTCAAACTGACCAGTCAGTTGCTGCGACACCAACGCACACGACACCCTGTTCCGCAGCCACGTTTGCAGATAGAAGAGCCCGTAGGCATCAATATCGAAACAGGGGGAACTCCCACCCATCGCACGAGGGCCGATGATGATGTCGCCCTAATTCAACAGTCAAATTCCGACGACAAGACCTTGGGCCAGATTTTGTACGACGTGGAGGGCAAAGTACACTTCGTGGACGAAGCCATAAATGTTCCCAGCGATCTGTTACACGAAGACCATCCAGTGAGTGACATTTATCGGCGCCATTGGCCCATGATCCGGCACTGTTTCTACCGTCATCGCCCTATTCAAGATATCTACAATTTCCGACTGACCGACCTCGCCCGTCTACGTAGCTACGTAGAAGCCATCTTCAAAGATCAAACTACGGCCTTCAAATTGAATCTGGCGTTTGGTTATGTGCTGCAGCATAAAGAGACAGTCCAAGTCCGATATTTTTACCCGAGCAGTAACATCCGGGTATTTGACCAACCGTTTACCATCATTAACCGAGTGTCGCTAGAGACGATGCTGGAAAAACTGGACACCGTGGATCCCTTCGAATGGGCCCAACAACAACGCCCCAACACCAAGTGGACAGTGGAGAGTGTGACCAATGTTACGTTTTTCGTTACCAAGCTGATGAAACCTTTGCGCGCCGGAGCCAAAGGTCACTTCCGGTCACGTGAACGGAAGCGGAAGTGACCTCACAGAGGTCATATGCAAATGTCACTTCCGACCTCAGCTAGCGTGCTATAAAAGGGAAGCGGCCTGACCGTTTCATCAGACACTCTGTCAACCACCAAGATGTTCACTTGTACTACGTGCTCGAAATCATTCACTCGTCTGCACGACTTGCGCCGCCATGAGGCTACCAAGCACGAAGGAACCGCCCGGTATAACTGTACGATATGTACACTGTCGTTTCAGCGCCCGGATCATTTACAGCGCCACACACGTGCACGCCATGAAGTACCCAAGCGTCCATGCGAAGAATGTGGTCGGCTTTTCAAACTGACCAGTCAGTTGCTGCGACACCAACGCACACGACACCCTGTTCGGCAGCCACGTTTGCAGGTAGAAGAGCCCGTAGGCATCAATATCGAAACAGGGGGAACTCCCACCCATCGCACGAGGGCCGATGATGATGTCGCCTTAGTTCAACAGTCAAATTCCGACGACAAGACCTTGGGCCAGATTTTGTACGACGTGGAGGGTAAAGTACACTTCGTGGGCGAACCCATAAATGTTCCCAGCGATCTGTCACACGAAGACCATCCAGTGAGTGACATTTATCGGCGCCATTGGCCCATGATCCGGCACTGTTTCTACCGTCATCGCCCTATTCAAGATATCTACAATTTCCGACTGACTGACCTCACCCGACTACGCAACTACGTGGAAGCCATCTTCAATGACCAAGCTACGTCCTTCAAATTAAATCTGGCGTTTGGCTATGTGCTGCAGCATAAGGACACAGACCAAGCCCGATATTTTTACCCGAGCAGTAACATCGGGGTATTTGACCAACCGTTTACCATCATTAACCGGGCGTCGCTAGAGACGATGCTGGAGAAACTGGACACCGTGGATCCCTTGGAATGGACCCAACAACAACGCCCCAACACCAAGTGGACAGTGGAGAGTGTGACCAATGTTACGTTTTTCGTTACCAAGCTGACCGACCACCCCATCGGCTGAATGCGTCACTCATGCACTGATGAATACCATAACATGCCGTACATACTCTATATGTCTACATGTTGGTCGTTGACGTTACGGAGGTGACCGAAGAGACACGGAGATTACCGAAGATGTCACGGCTCGGCCCTCGACTTGGGGATAGTTGAACTGAGTGTGCTAAAAATAGATCACCAGCTAGCGTGCTATAAAAGGGAGGCGGCCTGGCCGTTTCATCAGACAATCTGTCAACCACCAAGATGTTCACTTGCACAACTTGCCAGAAGATGTTTACTCGTCTAGATATGTTACGACGCCACGAGGCCTCCATCCACAACGATGCCCGGTATACTTGTATAATCTGCGCACTGTCATTCAATCGGAAGGATCATTTACTGCGCCATGAGAGGGTACTCCACGCGGGTGCGACGGTACTATGTAATGATTGTGGTCGACTCTTCAAACGAGTAGGTCAGTCAGACGGACCCAGTCGGTTTAGACAGCACCAACGTTTGAGGCATGCCCCGTCTCTACGGTTTGGGCGACAACTTTCCACTAAAGAGGAGCCGCGGAAGGTCAGACCCAGTGAAGATGAACCCGGAGAGACGAACGCCACTGGTGATGCGATGACGAAGAGCCTGCCTATACCCACGGTCCAGGAGGGCCTGGATATCCAGCCGGACCCCTCCGTTACGGTTTCGAGTCATACGCCTGACAACATCGAACATTTTCTGGACGAGCCCATAAATGTTCCTAGCGATCTCTTACAGGACGCCCAGCCAGTGAGTGACATTTATCGGCGTCACTGGTCCATGATACGGCACTCTTTCTACCGTCATCGCCCTATTCAAGATATCTACAATTTCCGACTGACCGACCTCGCCCGTCTACGCAGCTACATGGAAGCCATCTTCAATGACCAAGCTACGTCCTTCAAATTAAATCTGGCGTTTGGTTATGTGCTGCGGCATAAGGAGACAGACCAAGTCCGATACTTTTACCCGAGCAGTAACATCGGGGTATTTGACCAACCGTTTACCATCATTAACCGAGTGTCGCTAAAGACGATGCTGGAGAAACTGGACACCGTGGATCCCTTGAAATGGGCCCAACAACAACGCCCCAACACCGAGTGGACAGTGGAGAGGGTCACCAATGTTACGTTCTTCGTGACCAAACTACGGAATATTCCCATCGGGTGAATGTATTCACCCATGCACTGATAGATACTCAGAATGCACAAACATGTATCTGAGGATATGTTGCCTCAACGGTTTCCTGGGCTGCCCGACGATGATTAGAATAAACGGTTCAAAGCGAACATGGCCGAAGATGGAACTTTCTGGAATGGAGACTTCTGATTGGACAAGAATACATCTAACGGACAGGAACGAATATGACAGATGCAAATGGTGGCCTCTAATTGGACAAGAGTGTTCTTGAATTGTAACACCAAGTGGATAATGGAGATATTGACCAATGTTACGTTCTTCGTGGTTAAACTGACCACCACCCCCATCGGATGAAAGTATTCACCCATGCACTGATAGATACTCAGAATGCGCAAAACAACTATCTGAGGATATGTTGCCTCAACGGTATCCTGGCCTGCCCGACGATGATTAGAATAAACGGTTCAGATGGCACTTTCTGAAATGGAGACTTCTGATTGGACAAGAATACATCTAACGGACAGGAACGAATATGAAACATGCAAATGGTGGCCTCTGATTGGATAAGAATCTTCTTGAATTGTAAATATACCCAACGCGGCTCCCCCAGCGTGGGTATGATGTAACATTGGGGAGAATAAACTATATGAAAAAAACTTCTTGTTGTTGTTGTTCTCTCATGTGTCATCCTTGTTGTTGTTGCTGTTGTTGTTCTCTCTCCGGTCTATATCATGGCGTTATGTTAGAGTGTTAAGGTGTAACGACGAGCGTTGACGGGCATCACTGCATTTCGAAGAATTAGTGACAATTCCATGGAATATCAGAGCTTCTGATCTATTTCACCAGGGCGTTGAAGCATTAAGAATGGTGTTGGTGGGCGTTGCTACAAGATGACACCTCACACGGTCCATTTGGACCGCGGATGGTCCATCTCTACACCAAATAACATCCTTCACTGCTAAAAAAGGCCCACTTTCGCTACAACTTGTACTAATGACGTCACCAATGACGTCACAGATGCTATAAATATCCCTGAAATCAGGGTCTATACTCCGAGAGCTACAACATGATACCCCACACGACGCATTCGCAACGCGGATGGTCCATCTCTACACCAAATACCTTCCTGCACTGCCCCAAAAGGCTCACTTTCGCTAATACTCCTACTGATGACGTCATCGATGACGTCACAGATGCTTCGGACATGCCTCAATTCGGAATGTACACCCCGAGAGCTACAAAATGACACCTCACACGACGCATTCGGACTAAGGATGGTGCATCTCTACACCAAACTCACCCTCACGCACCCACAAAATGTCCACTTTCGCTACTCCTCGTACCGATGACGTCATCAATGACGTCACAGATGACGCGGACACCCCTCAAATCGGAATGTACACCCCGAGAACTACAAGATGACACCTTCCAGGACGCATTCGAACCGTGAATAGCCCATCTCGATCCCAAATACCTTCATGTACTGCCCCACACAAGCTTCACTTTGACACCCTCCACGACCCATTCGGACCCATAGCGGTCCATCTCTACCCCAAACACCTTCATGTACTGCCCCAAAATGGCCACTTTACTTAATACAACCAACTGCGCATGCGCAGATTGACGCGACTTGCATTCAAAAACCCACCATTCTGACTCTACCCCACACAAGCTTCACTTTGACACCTCACACGACCCATTCGAACCGTGATTAGCCCATCTCTAACCCAAACACACCCCTACATAGCACCCAAAATGCCTGTTTTCTATACTACGGCCAGACTGCGCATGCGCAGACTATTGAACACGGACGAACCATTAGCCCAGTCGGATGCTGCTGCACGAGAGCTTCAAAGTAAGACCTCACTCGACCCCATTGGACCACCAGGGACTCACCTAGACTCCAACATGTCCACCCCGTATGGCCCTATACACCCATAGCCATGCAATATAGGCCTATAGGCCTACCCAGGCCTTGGTGACTTTTTTCAAAAATTTCACCAATTCGCTCCGCAACCCCACCCATCGTGCTCTAAATGTCGAGACGTGAAAAACAAATCCAAACAACCCTACCGCAAATATATAGAAGTCAGTTTCCCAGTGGGACAAACATCGGTCCTATACCCTCAGTATGGGAATATATATTTATATATATATATGTCTATATGGGGCTATATCGTACTTTTTCAAAAATTTCACCGATTCGCACGGGAACACTTCCTAACATGTTCTAAATGACGAGACGTGAAAAACAAATCCAAACAACCCTACCACAAATGTATAGAAGTACGTTTCCCAGGGGGACAAACATTGATCCTATACCCCAGTATGGGCCTGTATGAGGCTATATCGTACTTTTTCAAAAATTTCACCGTTTCGCACGGGGACACTTCTTATCATGTTTGTTTTGACGAGACGAGTAAAACGCGACCCCACAACCTATACCGCAAATGTCGGGAAGTACGTTTCCCAGGATGGTCCTAGGCATTTTCCAGAAATTTAGGATAGAGTCCGTATTCCGTATTTTTTCAGGAAAATTTTTACATACACCCACCCTGGAACTAGGGGGAGATAACTCTATTGATAGACAAGCCCTGTTAAGCCCGGCGACCTATATACCCCTCATACCCCATATAGGCATTTTCCCAGGTTTTTCGATAAAGTCCGTGTTCCGTATTTTTTTTTTCAGGAAAAATTTTACATGCACCCACCCCATTGCCTGAATGCCTCTTCACCTAGGCTTCACTTTGATACCTCACTCGACCCCATTGGACCATTAGTAGCTCCCCTAGCTCCAACACGGCTATTTTCATACCCTTCGGCCACCGCGCATGCGCAGAAGGCCGATAGTTCAACCCCACACCCAGTCCATTAGATGCCCCTTCACCTAACCTTCAATTTGATACCTCACTCGACCCCATTGGTCCATTAGGGGCTCCCCTAGCTCCAAAACGGCTATTTTCATACCCTTCGGCCACCGCGCATGCGCAGAATGCCGATATTTCAACCCCACACACAGTCCATCAGATGCCCCTTCACATAAGCTTCACTTTGATACCTCACTCGTCCCCATTGGTCCATTAGGGGCTCCCCTAGCTCCAAAACGGCTATTTTCATACCCTTCGGCCATCGCGCATGCGCAGAATGACCCTAATTTAACCCCACACCCAGTCCATCAGATGCCCCTTCACATAAGCTTCACTTTGATACCTCACTCGACCCCATTGGACCATTAGGGACTCCCCTAGCTGCAAAAAGGCTATTTTCAAACCCTTCGGCCACCGCGCATGCGCAGAAGGCCGATAGTTCAACCCCACACCCAACCCATTAGATGCCCCTTCACATAAGCTTCAATTTGATACCTCACTCGACCCCATCGGACCATTTTATCTAGGTACTACTCTTTCTCCGCGGAAGCTTTTTCCCGCGACCGCATCACCGCCAGGACCGCATCACCGCGGAGGAATACATCCCTGAACAAGTCTAGACATGATTGCCGCCATTTTGTCCCACCACCCACACGCCGCCATTTTGTCCCACCATTTTGTCCCACCACCCACACGCCGCCATTTTGTCCCACCACCCACAGCCGCCATTTTGTCCCACCACCCACATCTTGCACTCACTCACATCCACAGGCCGATTCACAGCCGCCATTTTGTCCCACCACCCACAGCCGCCATTTTGTCCCACCACCCACAGCCGCCATTTTGTCCCACCACCCACACGCCGCCATTTTGTCCCACCACCCACACGCCGATCATTCTGACGTCACACGCATGCGCTCCGCCCCAATACCGCCCCAAAACCTCCCCAAATGACGTCAAAAAAGGTTCTCGCGCATGCGCAGTGGGGCGCTATCCTGCCTTCTTGCGTACTACATACTACTCACGGTTTCTTTACCACTGAAGACATCACACGTGACATCATTTCTCTGAGCAGCTCTAGGGTCCAGCCCAATGTCCACTCTTATGGGTAGAAGGGTATACAGGTACAGATGTCCCAAAAACACATCGAAAAATGCCCTTTCTCTACTACTCCCCGACCCAATCTCATTTTACACCATGAAAGCTTCAACGTGTTGAATGTTCAAGGATTTATTGTGCAGAAACGAATTCATCCCACCCCGGCCACTTCCCCGATCAACTTTCTCACTTGATGGTGGTGCCACTGGGCAAATTTTGCTGAAATGCAATACCATGATCCCAAGGGATATCTTGCGGTCATGAACCACTGTAGTCAATTTCCGGTGGAAGTGTTAATAGTTGAGGATATATTGCACATAAATCTTTTTTCCCCGCCCCATATAACTTTCTCCCTTGATGGTGGCACAATCTGTGGCAGATTTTGCTGAATTGCAATACCAAAGGAGATGTGTTCACACATCACTGTGGTACATTTCAGGTTGAAGTATTGAACGGTTGAGGATTCCACCCCCACCCCCACCAAAAAGGGAGGAGAGGGAGGGAACAATGGACTCTCACCGAGTTAAAAGTATGGGGGCAGATAACATCTGGGTGAGCAAAAGAATTATGAAATCTCATGTTATGTATACCTATGTAGACAAAAACAACAGAAAACCAAATTTGGTTACGTACATCATGAATGTCTTTTCATGTGTTTATATTGTCTCAAACAATAACACAATAAAGCGATTATAAATAGAATCTATACATCGATATACAATATTTACAACGGGAAGAGTAATTCATGTCTATAGAAAAAAACCCCCATTTACATCAGCTTTCCTATTTGATAAAAATTTGTTTCATGGATTTTTGACAAATTTTGTTGCTATGATGAGAAAAAGTCAACCCAATCTGATTAAAACTCAAGACTTAATAACCGCTCCTCTATCGGACATGTCGTTAATTAGCGAGATGTCCGATAGAGGAGCGGTTATTAAGTCTCGAGTTTTAATCAGATTGAGGTCAACCTCAACCCAACATTTTATGTAATACTAGACATTATCTTTGATGGATTGCCTTCAGTCAATATTTTGTTCCCCAAATTTCATTTCCGATGATCATTCAATAAGAGCTTTCACTATACACTCTTAAAACGCAAATGTTAGATTTAACATCTAGATTATTGGAGGAGGGAAAGCATTTAGAAAGTGTTGTTTCACCACTTTTTAAGTGTTGGATGCAACACTTAAAATCTCTAGATGTTAAATCTAACATTTGCGTTTTAAGAGTGTATATGACCGTATGCTACGTTGGAATATATTTACAATAGTTGAATGTGACCATACTCAAGGGTGTAGACAAGTTTGAGGGGGCATCAGAGGGGGTTGAGTCTGGTTCACAGCGTAGTATTTTTCTAAAAACTGGATGAAAGTGGCGCTCACTTGGAGCATTGAGCGGTATAAGATTGTAACAATTAATCTTATTCCATATAACAGTGGCGATCACCAGAAAAATCATTTGTGACCGCTCGGCCGATTCCATCAAAGTCACTGTGACGTCGCGCATTATTGGTGTAGGGATTTTACAGCTCTCAGCTGTAAACCCATCTTCATTTTATCCAGCCAATTTCTACGTTCCCACTTCGAACCTGCCTTGATTTATCTGACCACCTTCAGTATTCAAAATCCGAGGTGTAGATTTCACCTACGAACGAGAGACGAACCAATCAGAACGTACACGTCGATGACGTCTCGTGTCTATTTATAAGTTCTTTGAACATTGAAGGGGGCCAGATATATCAAGGGAAGTTCGAAGTGGGAACGTAGAAATTCGCTTGATAACACGAAGATGCTGTAAACCGTGATCAGCTGGACGTGTGGCACAACACATACTATATGATGTGTGCCCCGCTCATATAGTCCTCGCTGTATGTCTCTTATCAGGAGATAAAATATATATCTACATGGAAGATTTTTGTTCCCCCTTGATTCAGCCCCTGAAAGATGTCTAATTTGAGGTGTTTCTCTTGGCTTTTCATCTCGAGCCGATCTCCATGGCAACGGATTTGCTACTGCTGACGTGCGCTGCTCGGGTTTCGGCGTTATACTGCTTGAAAGAAGGTTCAACGGTTTTACCAGTGCGGAGCTTTGAGAAAGATTCATAAGATAAACATTTTCTTCTGTGTTATTTTTTAATTTCTGTTTCTTTTTTTAACTGGCAAAATTGCCCCCCCCCCCCGCCCTTGCTACTATAGATTGATCACATATTGCTTTTAGTTTTAAGAATTCACAATTACTACATATGTTTTCCGCATCACTAAACAATCTTCCATTTCTCAGGAAATTCAGCAGTTTAATATACAGTGGAATCTAAGGCTCTCACAAGTTAATGATTACTGATCACATTATAGGAAAATAAAAAAATAAACTAATACCTGTATGTAGTATACACTGGATATATATGCCTATATAACCTATATATAGTATATTTACTACCATACTTTCATTTCTTTATTTTTCTAGAATGTAATCAATAAAACATTAGTTTGCAAGTGCCTTGGAGTGGAATGCAATGTATTCAACGCCTTACATTTTGTATGCAATGGTATGTATAGAATGCACACTGATCAGATATAGCAAATCGTGTCCACAATATCATACTGATACCAATATACACAAACTATTATTAATGTTCAGTGTTCATGATTAAACCGAAGCTGTTGAGAGTCGACAAATAAACTGAACCAGTGAAAACTGATTAACACTCTAATAATTCAATTCAATCACCCTATTAGAAGTCGATCATCCCCAGCTTTAGCCTCAAATTTTATCTGTCACTCGAGTGAATTTGATCACTCTGTCCTAAAAGAAGGAGAAGCTACAGAGATACACGGTCGTGGTTTTGTATAATTTCGTCAGCTTTCTCAGACATGTCAGACTTGCACAAAATGGCGTAAGACCTCCCAATCAAAAGGTAATATCCTGGACAAAAGACTGGCAATACACTCTAAGCTGGAAATTTAGCAAAACTTGAAATCAATGTGTTCACAGGAGTGAGTGAGTGAGTGAGTAGGATTTAACGTCGTGTTCAACATTGTTTCAGTCATATCACGACGGTGCCTACATGTGCCAGAACACGAGAGTGTCCACAGTTCCTATTATTCTGGACACTGATCAGCCCAGCCAGTACAGCACCCGGTCACCCATCCAAGTATTGACCGAGCTCAACGCTGCTTAACTTCGGTGATCTGACGAGAACCGGTGTGCCCAACGTGATGTGCCATACCCTGTGTTCACAGGAACAGGCCTTGCGCCCCACCATGTATGCAGTTATAGCTGGACCATATTTTATGGCCAACGTGAAGTTGACCTTTGATCCTAAATAATTTGACCTCTTTGCAATCACATGGTCATGATAATATTCCAAAGTGTTCTGTGAACTGTCAAGATCAATAAAGCAAACCTCAACATATGATTTTTCATGTACCGAAACACTGACGTTTGACCCCAATAATAATATGCTTCTTGAGGTCAACACGGACAACATGCCCGTGAATGTAGCTCGAGATATTATCTGCAGAAGTTTAAACATTACGGCTATCGTGAAGTTGACCGTTGACCTTTGGACCCCCAAATAGTTTGTAGCTTTTTGCAGTCACATGGTCAACATTTTTATGAACTGTGAAAATCACTGGAGAAAACCTCAAAATATGAGTTTTCACGTACTGTAAACCTTGACCGTTGACCCCAAAATCAATAGGCTTTTTCGGGTCACCCTTATGCATTATGGGAAGAAAAAGGCAAAAACACAATACATGTACAACTTCAACCGAAAGTCGGCATGACATATAAAAGGGTTCCTCAAAAGGCGCGGAAATCCGAATTAACGGTGAAAAGCGCGGTCTGGCTGTGTATAGTGAATAAGTCGCCATGCTTCACTTTAGCCCACGCCATAGTTGTTAGGGGCGGCCGCAAAGGCTGCTGGGATGCCTCCGTCTTCCAGAATGTGCATGGTTCAAAATGGTGCACATGCCTACCAGAAACAAACGATTTTTTCTTGACCTATAAAGCAGATTCAGCGATTCACTGGCAGGCTCTTATCAATGGAATGTATCATGCTGTTTATCCACAACAATAGCTGAACACAGCGAGTTTACCTATCGGAAGTTGTATGTGCAATTCACACGTCAAATAAGACAGTCCCTAGATCGAACTCTTTGGCCAAGAAAGGCGCAAAACGATGTCATTGCCCACGTGACACCGGGCCAAGGTTAGGCACCGGGCAAAGCTTCAACGCAAAAATAAAAAAATGAGCATCATTGTGGCTTTCAAAATACTGAAAATCCAAACAACTTTGAAGGTGTTATTGTCTCAGAGTTAAATAGACGTAAGCAAACAGAAGTCATCGCCTGTAAAACTCTGTGAATAAAATAATACAGCATTGCCAAGGTTAAGAAATGGTTCATTGTCTAACCTCAGCGTAACGTCACATGGGCAATGACGTCGATTTGCGCCTTTTGAGGGTAGAGAGTTCCATCTCTGGACTGTCCTATTGAGCTTTCTGCACAATATTTGGTCAAGCTAAATGGGTTTGTGACATATCTTGGCATGTGCAGTTGAAACGTACTCTATTCTCGGCTGAGGAGACATTTCCCCTTACATCAATAAAATATTACACATAGTACCTCTAGGAGGAAATCCCCACAGGCAAGCAGAAATCTACAAGAAATGTACTGTAGAAGAAGTAGTTAAAAAGCCTTGTTTTGCTAGCACAGCCCTCCAGAGAACTCATCGTCCTCCGCCCCTTGGGTGCCCCCTACAGCTCCCCCGCCTCCACTCCAAGAGCTACCAGTTCCCCCGCCAGGTATCTGTAGGTCCCTCGCCAGCTTGGCAAACTGAAACCATATCAATGACAACATTAAACTTCGATCAAGCGAAGCGGTATTAAAATAAGAACACAAATTTTCTCATCTTCTTCAGATTGTCTGTAATCCATGTAATCAATGATCAGTAAAACATTGCACTGATGTCACTTCACTTTAACTCTAGCCACAATACGTATCTTTCCTGGTAATACGAAGAAAATGAAGAAAATATTATTTGCTAATTTTGACTTTCTAATAAAAGACACATGCAATTGTGAGTCTCAAACAGGATTACCACTTCATAAATTCTCTACCGATTCTATCCCTCAATTCAGTACATTCTAACATGTACCTCGGATAAAGATAGAATCAGGGCAAATTTGAGTTCCCACTCAATTTGGGGAGGGGCGGTGGGAATAAACTAAGATGAGAAATTGCAGTTGTTCTGTCAATCAAAAGATTAGAGAATGAAGATTTCAAGACAGAGAAAGGGAATTCATTTTCCTAGATATCATCAACTGATAAGAATTCAAAAAGCCTGTTAGAATCGTGTCAACATGTGCTTAGACTTCCCGAGTCTCTTATATTTGTTCTAAATCGACACAAGAAATGCAATTTTCCACTTGCAGTGATCAAATGCAAAGAAACAAGAATAATGGTATGAAAAACATATATAATTTAGGGAGGGTGTCACAAGTCCGAACGCACCGATACGTGCGGTCGTTCAAGCGGTAACGACTCCAGCGGACGTGCAGTCGTTCAAGCGGTAACGACTCCAGCGGACGTGCAGTCGTTCAAGCGGTAACGACTCCAGTGGAAAACACGTTCAAGTGTACACAAGGAAGCGTTTCTACCGTAATGCTCCCTCGTTACGCTGTGAACACCCGTTCCAGAGTTTTATGAGAACGAGTTACGACTGTTACATGTAGATCCCGAAGCCGTTCCCGAATGATTAAATCTGTTATGTCGTAATTCAAGTAACCATCGAAAGGCTCGTGTTGGCCTTCGTTTTGTACATATGTTCATTCAAATGTACAACCGTGTGCATGGGAATGGGTAAAAGACTGCGACGGACGTTGAATAGCATCTACCCGTAAGAAATATTACAGGCCAATTCGTTCTTTTATAAAGCAAACGACTTCTGTGAACATGATGGGTCTGGAAAGTTGGCCGAAAACATGCCAGTCACGGAAAATGCGAACAGCTGCGACTACAACATTCATCCGCGATAACTGTGTGGGCCTAAATAGGGTTGCGATCACGGAATGATACAATTTTTCTTCAGGAAATCTTCTTGAAAGAAATCTTTCGCGAATGTTAACGAAAAAATGCTTTCGCCCAGGTCCGCGTTACACCGAAGCAACAACAACACGGAAACCCTTCGGTTTTCAATCTAGCATTCCGAGTTTTCTCTTGAAAAAAATGAAGATATTATGGATCAGATCTGTATTTTATTTGCATTCCACAATATGATCTGTCACGAAGGAGACTGTAAAACTCTATAAGATTGGATGATACGATGTAAAGAAAAAGTTCATTCAAAATTGTTGAATAATTTCCAGAATTTATATTTATCTGTGCTGTCGATAAAAGTTATCTGGCACACTACACGTTTATGATCCCATTAGGCATATTTTTAGTATTATGTATATGTTTAGGAATAATGCCTTACTAATTTCATGCTTATTTTTTATTATTTCAGATACTACCGAGAGACACGTTGCCGATGTCATGTTTGTTGTTTATAAAGTTTTGTTGTTGTTTAAGTTGAAATCTTTTTAACACATTCTATTTCTTGGCGAGAGAGTTAAAACAATAAACTCCAATTTACAATTTTAGTTTTTCCGAAATTATGTTACTGCATGGCATAGCGACTTTGGCATAGCGAAAGCTAATTTACGCGTTTATATTTCCCGCAATTCTTTTACTAACTGCATGCATTCGTTTAACTACCGCCTACGAATTAAGGTAAATAATAAATGCATGATCCTTCTGGGTGATCAGCGACAGATAACAGATTGGACTCTTCCCCCATTCCCGGTGCCGTAAGAAGACAGCCATGGATAATGAGAGTTTTAAGTCCACAACACCAAAGTTGATAATCTACAGCATTTGAGAATAATGCCATTTTACTGCAAGATAGTATAATTCGAGTAGGTTATTGTTTACGAAACTAAAAATTGTAGTTCAAGTTGAAATGGCAAATAATCGTGATTAGCCCCACCAAGAGACCAAT
Source organism: Hanleya hanleyi (assembly GCA_036873755.1). NCBI lineage: Eukaryota > Metazoa > Mollusca > Polyplacophora > Lepidopleurida > Hanleyidae > Hanleya > Hanleya hanleyi. The sequence goes on along the minus strand of JAVTVY010000404.1, from coordinate 285,144 downwards.
CATATTTAATGACCGGCAGTAAAAGCCTTGCATCTATTATTTTTGTAATTACAATTACAAGTTGAAAAAGTCTTCTTTTTTTTTGGCGCGAAGAATGAATTTCTTTCCTCAAGGGAATATTTAGACATTCAAAGCGTAGGCCTATATATTCCGAAGGTTGGTCCACTTGAGAAGCAATAAAAGGATGGCGTTTGGAAAGGTAGGATTTCGTTCGTTCATGAGAACCTTTTCAAACGACGGTGTTGAGCGGTTCTATTCCGAACTTTTTTTTCTCAGTCCGGGTATGGTAGAAAATTAAAACTGTAGAAACTCGTCTTGACATCAAAGGGAATGACTTTATTTGAGACAAGATGAAAGAGAAAAACATTTATAAAAAAAAAATCTATTTGAAAAGAAAAAATAATAACAATTTTCATGATTTATTGAAAATATACGTAGACGTTTGCCATCCAATATCTCACAGCTCAGGCAACTGTGGGTAAGACTATACATTAGGTGTCCAATACTTTCATCACATCCAGTGCAGCAAATTATTGATTTCTTCTCCAATCTCGCTATTGAGAGCAATAAAGAGAATTTACATTTAGATACACATTATTTTTCAGTTATTGGAGTGGGAAGTGCAATCAAATTATTATAAATCGTAATGCAGTTTAATCAGTGTGTATACCGGACATGCCAGAAGGGGTTAACCATTTCCCTGCAAGAAACTTGCAGTGTTTCTATATTTTTATTCTTGCTTGGATAGGTTTGGTGATAGGTCTTTCAATATGAAGTCGGACATGAACGATGGATTACTTATGAATGTCTGATGTGAAACTTGTATGAAAAGTGTAGTTCATGGAAATTACAAAAATTGGTCATGGAATTTTGTACCTCTGAAGGTGTACGAACTGTGTCATGAAAAATACCGTTCTTCTGTCGGACAGTCATACACATTTGCAACGCGCGGTAGCTTGTGCATTGAACGTGATAAATGGAAGATTATCGCAGTAAATTTTATCTTTCTAAGTTCTTTAAAAAATTGCCTTCCCAATCTATTTTATCCGGTATCATTTGTTAGGGCATGAAGGGTAGTCGTTCTCCACGGTCCATCGACAACCGATCATATCTGGCTATTAGCTGGCGCTGATTGTCAGAAAGTCACTGCGCCAAAAAGCAATAGAATCACCGCAGGATAATCAGCCAGTAATTAAGGACCATCACTTGTAGTCCAATTAGTTTTTTTTTGAGTCAATCTTTCAAATGCAAGAACTCAAAATTGGTACATGATAAATAGATCTGAAACTTCAAATTTACACACATATTCTTGAGGTTATTCTATAACTAGATCTGGCACTTTATGAATTATTATTACAAATATGAATTTTAATATTTTTCAATCTTTGGTACGCTACCTAACAACAAAAGTTATTATGAATCATAGTGCAAAATGATGAAATGCTACTTTATTAAGAACTTGTAAGATCACAAAGACAGTGTTCGCTTTAGATAGGGAATTGTCCTCCATGCGTTTTTGATACACACCGCTGGTGGGGCTAATTTTTGTCTAAAAAGCGCCAAATTGACAATTTCTTAGAGTCTTCATACTGAATTATCAGATAAAGAATAATCAAGTCCCACAGATAAACACAACCAGACTTACAGTGGTTCAACATGCCGTACCTGTCGTATTTTGCACTTTTCGGTGCATTTACAGTCGACAATTTCTCTTGTTGCGAAATTATGACACCTTTAACCAAAATCATATTTAGCCTTATTTGTTGTTCAAAATAGCTAAAATTGGTTTTGGTTAAAGGTGTCCTATTTTTGTAACGAGAGAAAATCTGCACCGAAAAGTGCATAACAGTACGAAAACAAGCCAACGTACCAACTTTCGTGCGCCATAAATCCGTTTTCGTGCATCTGCAGCCCTTCATTATTTCGTGTCTTATAATTCAGCATGTTGGCTGTACAAAATGGTCCATTTCATATCCTTTTGATAAAAGTGAAAGTTATCAGATTATTACCTATGTAAAGCGAACACCACAGTTCTTCCCTTAAATGATCACAAATGTAAGACTAATAAACCCCGAGTACTTTGATTCTTAGGGGACTTGTTCAGGTTCTTCTTTTTCCGTACAATTATCAAAGTTTTTATTTGCGAGATGGGAATTTATTATAGCCCAGAATTTTTATATTTTAATATATTATAGCCGAGAAATGTGATCAGAGCAATCAACTATCTTTCCCACAGCGCAGAATATTGGACAGGTCTTCCATTGTCATTCCACCTTGACTACCCTGTCAGAAATAAAAAGAAAACGTTTAGAAGAGAATTTTAGGACCATTTGATCAGATTTAATTTATGCCAGTGACGTTTACGGACAAATTGCAGTAGACTGGGAAATGGATATGACTGGCGGAGCTATACGCTTTGTTCACTGACGGGAGTCCCAGCTCCACCGAATTCCATGCTGCCGGCTCCGTAGATTTTATCCTGGATTTTATAACTTTGAATTCTTCTTAAAACCACATTTTCCATGCAATTGTCTGTCAAAACGCCTCCTGGGTAATTTGCTTCTGTTTGTGACTATTAACGAATGCTGGAAGTGTTTGGTGACCCGTGAAAGGCTCCAGTTGATCGGGAAATGTTTAAGTCCTATCCTATCATATTGTATGTTTTGTGAATTTATCTACCGCCTGTGATATATCCTTATGTATAATGTTATAATCTATACGTATATTATTTATGTGTTGTTGTTTTTTCTTTTCTTAATTTATTGTTGTAATATTTGTATATATAGTCTTTAGTCTTTAGTATTTAAGCTTAGTTTACGGAGCCTGTAAATGGGTCCTCTGGGCCCGTTGCATGGTCATCCTTGGAAATAAATAAACAAATAAAATAAAGTGAAAAAATGACATGCTTCAGTGTACACAAATTAAATTCTTTTTTTTTTAATTCGCAGCATACAAACAAGTTATACCGCTTACACTGTGGTTGTATCCGAGTTGGAAAAAAGAGCAGAATGGAAATATATAAGGCTAAAAAAACAGTTGATTTTAGTGAACATGCATTTAATGAACACTAAAGTATACTGGTATGGAGATAAGATCAGATCACAGGAAAGTGATCGTGAAATACCAGAGATTGGGCGCAAAATATCATCATTATCTTGTCATCAGATCGTGTACCTCCTTCTGTCAGATATATCCTCTGATTGCACTGGGGTTAAGTTTCATCGCGCAGCTTTTGTGCGCATGGCTCTCGATCAATCAGCATCGTCGCTTGTAAAATGAAGCAGGGGTGGGCTCAGCTAAACAAGACGTTTCACCGTGTGTTCTTGTGTAATAATTTAGCATAAAACTTGTTAATTTTTTTTTTACAGGATATGCTAGATGCATTTTCCATCTCTCTCGTATACACTCCCTGTGTCGATCAAAGCCGACGTAGACGATATGCGCATTCGCGCGGCGTTTCCACGCACAGTTCAGTCAGAGGGTGTTACATCGACAGTTTAGGAGGTGACAACGGGATAATGAATATGACTGGCTGATGCCGTTTCATCATCTCCTGGATCTGAAAAACAGACATACTGAACAAAATAATGTACATACGTAGTCTTCATACGTCTTAGTTAATTTTTATCATACAAAGTAAATGAACAAAATTCCAACGTTACTATATATGTGCATCTTTATAAACAGGCCTCGAACACATTATTCGTGAAAACACGTCGGTCAGCAAACAAACAAACAAAAAAAACACACACAAGGCGACGCACAATTATGACTTCGAATCACCAATATTATAGATTTGAAAATAAATAAGTTTCATATTCGACGATATTTACTTGATAATAGTAATAGAATTAAAACAAATAATGAACAAAAATGTACTCCCCACGATTAAATGCTTCAATTTCGTCATTCATTTGGCAGCCGTGGTTTATTAAGAATTTTCAACGGTCCATAATCCACATACGTGTTTCGTGATGGCCTTCCAAAGAGCCATGGCCTCTTTCCCCGGCTATCGGCCCACAGCTAGACCCTCTCAGTGTAAAAATGTTGTGGAAGTGTTATTTTTGGAGCAACCCCAGAATACACATCTTTAAGTTCCAATATTTAAAGAAAACGAGGTAATTTTGTTGCGAGCAAGGGTCGAATTTAAACCTCATTTTCATTTTACACCCTTTTGGATAGAGTTCTGGGTAATGGGCAGCCAAGAAACAGAATAAAAATCTAATTCATTCAATTTATCTTTTCATTCCATGCAGTTTAACCATCAATATTTTGGTTCCGACTTGCCTTGACCACTAAGAAATGAAATTAAAAATTATTTTAATGGTCGCCTTTTTGACACAAATGTGTTTACTACTTAGGAATATACAACACTATGGATATTTGTTAGATCAATAGGTTAGACGCAGCGTTAAGCCCAGAAAGAAAGTTTTTTTCATCGTTGTGAGCCCCATTTCTGTCATTTAATGGTGGTCATTTTTTCCCCCCGTTTGATATTATTTCGGTGTTTTTCTATCTAAATATTATCCAAAAATTGCTTTTTCGTGTATATTACCCGTAATTAATCATTACCGCCTAGGATCATTGTATTCTTGTATTTGTACGTTAAACGCTTATATATCACCGAAGAATGATACAGATTACATTTTCCTGTATTATGTATGAACTATCCACAAATCGTAGAAATATCTATTCAGTTCCGATGTTTTATTTTTTTGTATGCTAAAAATGATGTCCGACTGACCTCTGCCTAAGGCGAGAAGAAAATCGGGCCAAGCCAGTAAAATTACTGTCGAGCAGCACACTTACTACACAAACAAGGGACCATACAGAGACCAATACACTGCTCTCTGCAGTGATACCTCGGAGGAAGTAACAGCAGATACCAACTTCAACACTTATTGAACAATGAACTGTCCATGAGTGAATAATAGACTCAGTATCTGTCGCTGGGAAATGTTTTTGTACGTTTTCGCTTCGAAGTATGCAGGTCAGGTGGTATCGGTCAAGTACACAAATGAATACAAACTGCTGTGGATAACCTCCTTCGGCTGACACTTGCATATTTAACCTGCGTATATTTGATCAAGAACATACCAAAAGATTCTTGTTAATAGCAACTACATGTTACATGTAAATACAACACAGTTTCACTCCAACAAATAATTATTTTTTGATTGACCCGAGAAAAATCAGTGTGCCAGTGCGCAGTATGTCTGTTTTCTTTGCCGTCCGACTGGTAGTTAGGATAAGTTTTAGGGCGCAGTATGTATGGCCCGCTGTCTGAGGAAGGGGACCATGACCCTTTTCACCAGTTGGGAATTGGCTGAGGTTGGTCACTACCAGTTCATCTTTCATCGTACGCACTTACTTTATAGTACACCTGTTTTGAATTTGGAGAAGAAACAAGGGCGAATAAAAAAAAAACAGGACAGGAGAAAAGAAGTTTGTTCTGATGATGTTCACAGAGTAACACTGCATGCACCAGTGAACATTCGAGCTATATTTTCCTCTCCAGTATTTGATGCCTGTCGTAGTTTTTTATTAAATCTTTTATGACCTGATATTGATGTGGAGAAAAAAACAGATAGAAAAATAAACAAGAAAACAAGAAGAAACAATTAAGACGAGAAAATGAGTCGCTAAAGTACATTAACATGAAATGAGAAAAAAGGACGGTTGGACAGCCGTTGTTGAGAAATAAACGATTGAGTGACCCTCCCCACCTCCTCCCAGTAAACATTCAAGCTATATTTTCCTCCGCAGTATTTGATGGCTGTTGTTGATTTCAATTAAATCTTCTATGAAAGGAAGTAATGATTAGGGCTATTATCGTTTACCAGACTTGTTTCAATGTGTATTTGAATTGTCGAAGAGGTACATTCGTGCTTAAAGCCCGCAATCTTATGTTGGAAACAAGAACCATCTACGCATATCAGTTTGGCACAAAGACATGGTACCCGGATATTGACCCTTTGGTTTTTGTTTTGGCTTGAAAATATACACCTGGGATAGACACGTGGATGTTAACATTTTGATAGTACCAATACAAATGAACACACAACGTCTCTGAAAGACTATGTATCCATTGTTAAATAGTCTGGAATGACCTAATCAAGGATTTGTTGGAGACAAGCATAATAATCATGGATATCTCTGTAATAATAGGGCTTTGTGAAACAGTTTATATACGGGGTGTTGATAATTGTTGATAAATTAGATCAGCTTATTCCAGCAGGAAATGGATTCCAGTGAGCTATTCTTCGATAAATAACATGCCGAATACAAAACAATAACTTACCTTTGCATTGAACATTCATTTAAATGTAAAAACTGATGCAGGTAGGTATAGGTACCTTTTGTGGTGCGATGAACTAAGCCATTGAGCCAAGATGAACAGGTTGCAATAGTGCGGGAATATTTAAAAATATATCCCATTTATTACAAATATGAGATGAATAAAATACCACACAAGAAAAGGAAGACACTGTATTTCATGATCCTTTATTTCACAAATTTTATTTCATCTGTTCTCCAAGTATTGACCCATTTAGTGTCATCATGGAAATGTATTTCGATGTTAGGTGGCCCTGAAATGGGCCCTAAAATCCCGACGGGCGCCTGTTGATGCATCCTTCCTTCCTTGACGGCAATGGTGCCATCGCCCTGAAAGTAATAAAAATATATCGATTAAGACATTATTGGTTAATTAAACAATCTTATTTTAAATTTATCTCGTTTATAAACATACATGCAATGAAAAAATGATTTTCGATAAGATTACGGCAGGGTATGCGGGCTTAGTTGCCGGACTAGGAAAATGTAAGCATTCGTACTTTACTAGTAATAATTTACATCTGTGCAATGAAGAAAAAGCAAAGACACACCAAATTAAAGTTTTATTGATGTGTTTTCATTTAATCTACCATCGAGAATTTGTGAACTAGGAGAGATAATCGGGTTTATACTTGCTGGTCTGGCACTTCCGCGATGAAGTCTTCGATCAAGCCGAATTCTCTGGCATTGTTCCGCGACATACGACCCAATTTTTACGATCAACCATCCTTTTGGAAATCAGAAAAACACGCTGCCAGCGATCGAATGTTTGGATCGCTTACCGTATTTTACCATTTACCACAGGTCGCCGTTTTTTGTTTTTTTTTAGTCGGGAGAAGGGAACCGACAAAAGATAAAGATGCTATTTCTTTTGTATATTTGCTCGTTTGTATCCTATATTGAATGGTCACTGCAGATTTCATGACCATTTCACAAGTGAACAAATAATCTATCCATAATGACTGCAAAGACAAATACAGTCACGAGCTATTTCATCACAGGTTTAATGATGGGACCCGGAAGGTTAACTTTTGCAGATAAAGGCAGGACGTCGGCTCAGCAGTGTTGATTCGGGAATGCTGCAGACTAAAATGACATGATCATTCACGACAGACGGGAACCGTTACGTCCCGAACTGACAAGTGTTCTGTAATGTACATCGTACCGTTCGGACAGACGGAGAGGAGGAACACTGAACCGTTCGGACTGCCACGCGAATTTCGGAACGTTACGTTCGTGCTTCTGACACCCTTCCTAAGGAAAATGAGAACACAAATTGTCTCATCTTTTTCAGATTGTCTGTAATCAATGATGATGAGAAAAACATTGCACTGATGTCACTTCACTTTAGCTCTAGCCATAATATCTATCCTGTAATACGAGTTGAAGAAAATATTATTTGCTAATTTCGACATTCTAATAAAAAGACACAATTGTGAGTCTCAAACAGGATTAACACTTCATAAATTCTCTACCGTCTCTATCACTCTATTTAGTACATTCTAGCATGTACCTCAGCTAAAGATAGAATCAGGGCAAATTTGCCCCCGATCAATATGATCCACTAAATTTGGGGAGGTTGGGGGAGGGAGGGGGGAATAAACTAAAATGAGAAATTGCACTTGTTGTGTCAATTTTAATTAAATCTTCAATTTTAATTAAATCTTCAAATGACAGAGAAAGGGATTTCATTTTCCTAGATATCATCAACTGATAAGAATCCAAAAGCACAAGAAATGCAATTTTCCACTTGGGGTAAAGGAGCAAGAATAATGGTAAAAAACATATATGGGCGATTCCATGTCACGTAAGTTACATTTTCATTCCCGCTGGGGATGCATTTGTAACATCTGACACAATTAACAGCCATGACTACACCAATAACAAAACAAATCACTTAAACAAAAGTATTTCTTATACTATGAATGGGTTTTTGATTAATTTCAGTCAAATTAATTAGCATCTGGGCTTAATTAAAAAAGTGTCACGTAAGTTACTCAGAGATTTAGGGCAGTTTTGATTCATTTGACGAATGTTAAAAATTCTCTGATTTGGTTGGAAGAATCTTAAAAGTTCTCACCTATGGCGATAGCTTGAACAATGAATTAGTAGGTATGGGTATAGTTGACATCAGTCACTTTGCCATATTTTACCACAAGGGTTATAAAGATTGTTAACCAGTGTCACGTAAGTTACAAATGTGCGTCACGTAAGTTACATGGGATGGGTTTCTGGACTATTTATTCACGAAATACTTGCAGAAATGTTTAGAAATTGGAAAATACAATGTAATATACAGGAATAACAATTTCTGGGATACTGAACTGTTCATTATTTTCTAATTAATTACCAAACTCATTACCATATTTTCAGTGAAGACATTGGAATTGTTTATGGGATTGGACCCTGTACTTAGTCTGCAAGGACAGTTTAGAATATCTTAAATGTATACTTTTAGTGGTAACAATGTTAGAAATACTTAATAGTTGGATTTGCTCTTGACAAAAAATTCTTCCTAGTTTACATGGTTTTGTTATATGTAACTTACGTGACAATTTTTGTAACTTACGTGACATGTCACGTAAGTTACACAACTTCACTCGTCTAAATTTCTATTCAACTATTTGTTTTTTACCAAGTTAAGAGGTGGATGTTCCTAGTGGACATGAGGTAGTTTCATTGATGGAAGAGTTTTTTTATATCTATTCCCTATATTATCTCTTGACAAAATGACCGATGAAAATTTGTCACGTAAGTTACATTGTGATAATAGGATTGAATATTAAGTGAAAATGACAAAGTCTTGCCAGCTTCACAAATTTGGCAAGTTTGCATGTTAGAATACATGGCTGTTAGTTACTAACATCGGATATAACCAAACTGAAATGAGTACTTCACATTTTACATCTTATTTTGAGAGGCCTACTAGAAAATCACATTTTATGGCTGTCCGAGTTTGCTAGGTGTTTCATTGGTATTTTTTTCTAGACTGTGGGCCAGTCAGTGACAAAAACTTTATTTTGTATTAGTTCAGGCACTGGTTGATACAAAAACCAACAGATGTTCCAATCCTAGCAGTTTGAAATTTGAGCAACTTTCACTCTCTGTCGTGGAATCGCCTATATAATTTATTCCCCCAAATTTAGTAGGCAATTTAATAAATTTTATTAATTAGGTGGACTGCTCAAATTTGATCCGAATATGTGTTTTATCAGAAATGCAACACCATTTCAGTGCAATGCTACACCATACTATATTAAGTCTACATATAATATTATAAATGTATATTGGGTGACAAACTAAACGATGACCATGCTATACTGAAAACCTGGTATAATGAGGAACATGTTTAGTTGGACATACAGTGCAAGTATATGTATGAATATGTACAAAGGACCTGATGCAATTTAGTGAAGTTCCCCTCCCCCCCTCCACTCCTCCCATTCATGAGGTGCAGTTTGGATGGCCAAAATGAAGATCACATGGGGAAAAAAATTCAGTTAGCTGGATCTTAGGGGTAAAAACAGTACCTTTTTTTCTCTGTTAACATTGGATGCCAGTCCAGATTCAAAACCGTTTTTGGGCAACAATTAACTATTGAAACGACCAATATTTTGGGTTAAAGTTTATGTTGGTTCTGAACTGGTTTCATAGGTTTACGGGAAGAAAACGATGCTGTTTTAACCTTAAAACAGACGATTTTGCAAAAATACACTACTTCAAAATGCTATTATTAAATGAAAGTACTCAAAGTACTGATGTCTGGATCGCCAAAAATGGATTTAAAGTTTCAAAACATTTCAGCTGGCATGTTTCAACCGATAGCAGATGTATGGATACATGTGAAGATTTTCTCGAAGTTGTGGACGAGTCTGAGTTTAGTCTTCAGGGAAGGGAATTTGTGAAGGCGGCTCATTTCAGTCAAAATATGCCAGGTCTTCGTGATAACAAGAAACTATCTGCAGTAATATGCCCAGAAGTGGATCGTCTGCGTCAATGTCTCTACCAGTTTTTGCGAGCAAATTTTCATACTTCATGCAATTCTATTGTGACAAAATGATACGGCAAATTTGCAAGGAGACTGGATAGTTTTATTAACTGGTTTTATTAGTTCTGTGTAGCGCAGATATTGGCAAGAGCTGCATGAGTTTGCGTCAAGTCCCCAAGATTACTTATATATGCCTGCATGGTGTAAATTTGTTTGTTGACAACGATAGCATTGAAGAGACAATTTGTGTGAAAATTCCTGTTGTTGTTGCTGCACGATCATTGCGTATATACTTTAGTTTGAAAAAGTTTGAACACCACCAACAACAAAACTTTTCGAAAGCGGTACCTGACAAATTCTGTTGTTTCCGCTTTCGAAAAGTTTTGTTGTTGTTCTAACTTTTTCAAACTAAATTATATTCGGTGAGCAGAGTCCCCCAGGCCCAGAAATTATACTGGATAGGATAGGGTTCATAGGATACGGTCAAGTTCACAAGACGAGAAAATGTAAATACTATTGTTGTTGCTTCGACGCATATCTCCTCTGGGAATATATTCCATGACGTATGCATACACATTAATTTAAAATACTAACGAACGCCGACTTCACAGAAAAGAACGCGACTACAAGTGTTGAAAACTGGGGTCTTCATAATCCCAGAATCGGAACCTGTCCAGCAAAAGCGGAACAAGATTTCAACGTCTGCTCGGCGAATACGTAATGATCGTGCAGCAGCAACAACAGGAATTTTCGAACAAATTGTCTCTCCAACACTATTGTTGTCAACAAACAAATTACGAACTATAAACACCAAGTAATCTCAGGCACTTACCGCAAATTTCCTGACCCCTTCCTGGCCTAGGGTACTTGATTGTGGGCCATGGGAACTATCCTGAGAACCGGTTTTGAGCTGATTTCGCGGAGCCACACAATGCAGAGAACAAAACAAATAGTCCACGGATACAAGCAATCCTGGGCGAATAAATGAATATGAAATACACTCAAATTAATATTTCGTTTTATTTCTAGTTAACAGGAAACGATTACGACTGTTTTTTCTTCACTTTCTGGTTGATACACACAAACACAAACACAAAGTGAAAATCACTGGCGGATTGCTACAGGTCAACCCAGGGTCATTGCATTATAGTGCATGTACACATTTGCATATATTTCGTGAGTGACAGCATAGTCTGGTCGCACCGCTACGCGGTGGCGATCCAGACAAAAACCCTAAGACCCAGTAGCTGAGATACATCCCGAGGGCCAAAACATCACTAAAATGCACTACCTCCTTTACCACAAACAGAGTTATCCTACTTTACCACACACAGTTGTCCTAATTTACCACAGAGTTGTCCTACTTGACCACATACAGAGTTATCCTACTTTTAGCCACAAGCAGAGTTGTCTTACTGTACCGATACAGAGTTGTCCTACTTTACCACAGAGTTGTCCTACTTTAGCCACAAACAGAGTTGTCCTACTTTACTACTGAGTTGTCCTAGTCCAACACAAACAGAGTTGTCCTACTTTACCACAAACGGAGTGGTCCTACTCACATCATTGTCCATGTACTTGAAGAGTGGCAGAGACAGTGTGATCCTCGCCTTCTCCTCATCTCCCTCATCATAGGCCGACAGTAACTGCTCAGCGGCTATACTCTCCTCACTGTCTCCAAACCCCGGGTAACTGATGACCAACACAACAAGGGGATTAAATGTTGTCAAGACAACCAGGATGCAAACTGTGGTAGCCATTATAGCTGTAGTGGCCAGTCAGTTTTAAACAGATTTGTACATAGCTGTACTAGGCCTGACATTATTTTGACATCTCAAGGCCATTCGGCGCCCTTTTGGCACAAAAATAGTGGCCAAAAGTGCAGTCATAATTGACCAGCAGATTATATATAGTGTCAAAAACAGATGTCCACATTAACAGAAGTTCAGAAGAAGCAATATGTGAGTATCAATCCGGAAATCGTTAAAATCTCAACTGTATCACACTTGCCTTACTTGGAAATATTGTCAAATATCTGAGTACTGGCCAGCTGCTTCGAGTAGGTCCAAAAGATTTAGAAAAAGCGCAAAATTAGAGATAACTGATCAAATTATGCATCATATCTCAATGAATGCATACCTAAATTGGCTTGTATAATCAGATTTTTCTCTAGTTTCCTCTACTTTGGGTACCTGTGAATTGTAAGAACTTTGGTCAAATTGGACTGCATCAGCCTCTGAGTCTGTCTTTTGTGTTAAAGACTTTAGTAGCAATAAGTTAATAACTTGGTTATCAGGCAAAAATTTTTGAAAATGGCCTGGGCAGGTAGCTTCTCATATCTTTTTTTTTCGTAACTGACAAAGATGTTTTCAAATGGGTTCAACTCTTGTCGAAGATTGCAGCCATTTTCTGGATGAACTGACAAATCCCCAAGTTGTTTGGTACTTCGAGTCTGCAATTGTTTCGGCATCTTTCAACATTCAATACCAACACAGACATACCAACAAATGTTCAGGACTCAGGCCATCATTCGTCAATGCTTGGCATTAACAAAATTACCATGCTCTGTGGTCCACAGGTAAGGGGAGATAACTGTTTTCGAACTTGTAAAGGGAGATAATTTATTAGTCATAACAACAGAGAGCAGGAGGGAGAAATTATAAATTAAATTCAACAACATTGATCATGACAACAGATTGGAAGTAATGGCAACCTTAAGCTTCAAATGGATGAATGTTAAGTGTTTTGAGCATTGGCAGGATTGGCGATCAGGCTTTGACGCGGTACTAACATGTATCAAGCAGATTTCATAGATTCTGTAATATGGCCCGGACAAGAAACTTGACAAGAATTTAATACATTGTATCTTGATGGACATAGGCAAAGGTCCATAAATGTGTGAAAATGATCAAACGAATGAAAGAACCATGCACATCTGTAAGATACTAAGTATATTCCATGTAAGTTGTAAGATGTAAGAATTTGTCCATCAATATAGTTATGCCTCTGACACAAGAGTCTTTACACTCAGGCGCAGACTTCAGCGTTTTCGCAAGATGGGCCCCCTGAGAACTAACTTATTACCTTTGCTAGGCTTACCTGAGTGAACTTTTGAAAGCCTTATCAGCAGCCACATAGTCCCCTCTGTGCAGTTCTATCAAGACTAGAGCCATGACTAGTTTATTTATTGTAGTATAGTTGTCTACTTGAGCATAGAATTCCATCTCCCTCTTCAGCATTTCCAGAGCCTTGTCTAACCTGTGAGCGACATCAAAAATGAAACAAATATTCCTGCATTGTCACGTGTCATTTCTGAAAGACATCATTTAGATTGCCTCGTTCTATTATGATAGAACATACAAACATGAGGCAGCACCTAAAAGGTGCAACAACCCCTCAGCCAGACAGTTTTAGTCAGTGTATATTGGTACACAATGAATGAAAAATGCATATGTAAAAGCCTGAATGATTTGGTTGAATGCAGAAGATGCTTTAGCAGTGGCTTGTAAAAGATTACAATATGATAAATTCAGTGTGGGATGTTGGATGCATTGAAGGATTATAATAAATATTTTGACATAGCGTGTGCGAAAAATATGGCGGAAGAACAGAAATATTCTGAACAAAAACAAAAGGCTTCAAGCCATTTTGGCTTTGAACCCTAATAATAATCTAAACAATAATAAAAGTCTTTGATAGCAATAACTGTATGAGTCCCTGTGTACCTGTTGATTGTCTGTCTCTTTCCATCTGTGATCAAGCAGAGGATGAGGATGGCAATCCGAACAGCCTTGTGATATGAATAATATGTTTCATGGACATCAAATTGTATATCTGTGAGTTTGAAATTGGTGAAAATCTGGTCAATGGTTGTCCTAAGATCTGTGGTTGGGGTGGGGATTAAGGGAAAGAGCCCATGCTCTTGGAAGAAGTCGTTTATCTTGGTTGTTTCAGCCGAGTCGACAGCAAAGTCATTGTTGAAGTCTCCAAGTATGACAACATTAGTCGCTGAACAGTGGCTCCTTAGTGATGTAGAAAGTCCGCCCAATCAGAGAAACCAGTTCTGTCATTCATCGTAAGTTTCTTGATGATGCATATATCAAATTTTACATCGAGCACTTGAACGGTATCAAGAGATCATTAATGATTTTGCATAAATTAAAGATGGCCGCCTATCCTTCCGGTCATTTAGAGGAACTGATCTTCATTGCGAGTGTCTTGATACATCGATGCTGTATATCAAGTTTCATATAGAACACTTAAATGGTATCCGAGATATATATCGTTAAAGATTTTGCATAAATTAAAGATGGCCACCAAGATTTCCACCCAATCAGAGAAACCAGTTCTGTCATTCATCATAAGTATCTTGCTGCATCGATGATGTTTACCAAATTTTATATCGAGCACTTAAACGGTATCAGATATAGAGATCATTAATGATTTTGCATAAATTAAAAATGGCCGGCCATCCTTCCCGCCTCTCAGAAGAATTGATGTGGTTATTCAGTGCAAGTCAAGTCTCTTGATACATCGATGCTGTATACCAAGTTTCGTATAGAACACTTCAATGGTATCAAAGAAATACATCATTAAAGATTCTGCATAAATTAAAGATGGCCGCCAAGGCTTTCACCTAATCAGGAAAACTGGTTCGGTCATTCCTTCAAAGTTTCTTGATGTATCGATAATCTCTACAAAGTTTCACACTGAACAGCAAAATGGTTTCCGAGATACACAAGATTCATGGTTTCGCATAAATTAAAGATGGCCGCCAAAGTTTCCACCCAATCGGGTCCAGATTCAATAGGGTTCTGGGTAATGAGCATATGGATGTGCACGGCAAGTTTGGTGTGCCTAGGGTAAGTCGTTCTAAAGAAAGCTTGGTGACAAGAAGTTTCGTATAGAACCCTTCAATATCAAAGAAATACATCATTAAAGATTCTGCATAAATTAAAGATGGCCACCAAGGCTTTCACCTAATCAGGAAACTGGCTTGGTCATTCCTTCAAAGTTTCTTGATGTATCGATAATCTCTACAAAGTTTCACACTGAACAGCAAAATGGTTTCCGAGATACACAAGATTCATGGTTTCGCATAAATTAAAGATGGCCGCCAAAGTTTCCACCCAATCGGGTCCAGATTCAATAAGGTTCTGGGTCATGAGCATATGGATGTGCATGGCAAGTTTGGTGTGCCTAGGGTAAGTCGTTCTAAAAAAAGCTTGGTAACGAGAAAGCTGTGATGGTTTCGCATAAATTAAAGATGGCCGCCAAAGTTTCGAACCAATCGGGTCCAGATTCAATAGGCTTGTGGTTGACCACCAAACAATTCTGTATACCAAATTTGAAGTCTCTAGATGCAACGGTTCGGTTTCTAGATCGATCACAAGAATTGTTGACGACCGGACGACCGGACTACCGGACGACTGGACGTACATGCCAACGACAAGACCCCGCAGCCTAACAGGCTGAGGGGTAAAAACAGGGCAATATTATAACCTACTCTGACAGTCGAAAAGTAAGGAGTGAGTGAGTAGGATTTAACATCGCTTTCAACATTATTTCAGTCATATCGCGACGAACTAACTAAGCACCACCCAGCCAAGTTGCGTTTTTCTTCTTTGAAGCAACACAGAACCAGACACCCTCCAGCCACCCTATAAAACACTGAGGACAGCACACAAGACAATGCATTTGCTGAGAAGCAACAGGAACTTGATAATGTGATATCTAGCACTGTAATATCACTTATCTTTATTGCACCATGTAAGCGTCCTGTCTGTGTCTTGTGTGCCGTCCACAGTGTTTATAGGGTGGATGGAGCGTTTCTGGTTCCATGCTGCTTCAAAGATTTCTTCTTTGAAGTAGCAGGAACGCAACTTGGCTGGATGGTGCTTTAATAGTTGGTTCGTCGCGATATAGTTGAAATATTGTTGAAAGCGACGTTAAATTCTGTTCACTCATTCACTCACTCACAGACAGGACGTTAACATGGTGCAATAAAGACAAGTGATATTACAGTGCTAGACATCACATTATCAAGTTCCTGTTGCTTTTCAGCAAAATTCATCGAAATGATAGGAACCCACCAGGCACCCACCAACCACCCGCCAGTCAGAAAATTAAAGGCATACCATAATACAGGTTATTTTTGCATGCATTTAATTGCCACGTCTTTTGCCATTGGAACTATCCATGAAAAGTGCTCACCATAATTAAACAAAACGATACATCTATATGTATGGGTTGGCTTTCAAAGCCAAAGTCTAAAATTGTAAAAATAAGATGCAGTGAAAATAACATGTTTACATAATGACATACAATTTCTGTGACCTATTGTCCTTAGTCATGTTAGTGTGGCCATTTTCCCATGAATGGGTGGTGTTCAGTTCTCTACAATCCCCCACTTGCACAAAATTCAAGATAATCCTCTAACAATAGAGGTTTTCATATTTTCCTTTTTGTATTCTTCATGGGCCATTTAATGATTGAAATATCTACTACTTCTTTGATTTTACTTGAAGTATTTTGTCTCATGGTAGCTTTTAAAAAGTGCTTCGGAGTTGGTATCTCAGGCCCGGCCGATTTCATAAATGAAATCCGCATAGCTTATATGCCCTTGTTTGACGCTGCTTTGTGACGTCACATCAGACCTCCTGGCCGTTCGTCAATACTTGTAACGTTCAGTCTCAGGGCGGCTGGTCGGACGTGACGTCACAATCAAGGAAAGATAAGAGATGACATTTTGCAAATCTGAATTCAGCTGGGCTAGGGGTACCAACTTGTAAAAAGATCCTAGTAGACAAGATAATTCAAATTAATCCAAGTGAAGTAGATATTCTGGTATTTCTATCATTATTCGACCTATATTAAATTTAAAACGCAGAATTTAAAAACCTTTGCATTTCACCTTTAAACTTGAATTTTGTGGAAGTAGGGAGTTTTTGACATGAGCATACTGTTGGGACTAATGGAGAAGTCACTTCCTCTGTCTGTCTAGACTGAGAATCAAACTATCGTTCCTGCTACTTCTTAGAAACAAAATACATCAAAAATTATATGAAAATGCCCTCCACTAGTACAGGCTGTAGAACCTACCTTCTACATCTGATTAATAGCCTAGCTGCTTTACCCGCTGATTCTGCACACTGCCTTGGCTTATTTTCTATCTGAGGAGTAGAATAGAATAGGGGGTTATGTAACCAGGCTTCATACACTTACATTCAATGGAAATCCAGGGGTTATTCTGGCCCAAACTTGTTCATTAAACTAAATTTCAAAATTTTGGAAACTCAATTTTTCTGCGCGAAGAAATTCTACAAAACTCAGTATTTTTTCCTTTTTCATCAAAAAAATGATGGAACTCAATTATTTTTTTTTTATTTTTTGTCAAAAAAATGGTGAAACTCAATTTTTTCAACATATAAGGAAGTGCTTGTACTGACCTAGAAATCTATAAATAAAATAACCGAGTGTTACGTGATAACCCATTGGCCCAAACCGTGGCGGGGTACCGTGTATTGTCCAACAATTGAAGGTGACATTAGCACGACATGTCTTCTTAGAGCAATAACAACATATAGAACTGCTGCTGCGTTGTCGATCAAGATATAAACTTCGGCCTAAAATATTCGGCTATCGACTTGTTACATGCATGTTTCGTACACTCCGTTACAACCACACCAAACCACAGTACGGGTAAATTGTGGGAAAACTAAAAAAAAAAAGTTGTGCGCGCAAATGGCAAAAATCTGAAAACTCAATTTTTTCATCAAAATTCAATTTGAAATTTCTGCAAAACTCAAATGGTAACCATGATGAAAAAAAAGGCTAGAAAACCCCCTGAAATCCAACACAGTTTTTCAGGTCGATAAATTTCATTTTCCAGCCTGAGGATTTACAAAACTTTCGACAAGATTAGTAACATGATGATATCGGCAGAGATATTGTTCAAGCTACAAAATGTGGCTTTCCATGAGGTTCCAGGACACACACTAAGTTTTCAGGACTTTCTAGGATGGAATTCAATTCCTAGAAGTTTCCAGTTATTTTGAGGAGGCATATGAACGCAGTGTATATTTATACTATGAAGGGTTCATATCCTTCACATTAACTACACCCCATGCATGAAAGATCACTCCGATAGTCATTCCGAAAAATAGGTACGTAGAGCTGCAGCCGTTTGGGTAAAGTCTCCAATGATGAAATCAATCCATTAAAATTTAAACATGCCCAAGTTTGAGGATGAAATTGATCATCCTACAAAATCATAAATTAACCGAGAAATAACGGATTATCTGCATTTTTGACATGTTTGACTGAAACAAGACATTGAAATTCAAAAAAAATTGAACATCAAGAAATCCATTTCACCCCTCCACCAATCCACTCTGCCATGCCCAATAATAGGCATGTACGGATGAAGCATAATCCCGAATGAGGTCAGCAGGTTTTATACAATGGAAGTCAGTCGCGAACCCTTCATACAAGCATTCGTATATAAAACAAGTGTTTCACAAAACCTTCTTCCTTGCGCAATCTCGCAATTTTGCATGAGCATGCACCCTGTCGCAAACCTTGCGCAGATGTTGCATTTAGGCTTTCTCGGATGTTCCGAGCACTAAAATACCTGAAGTTCATTTAGTGAAGAGAACAAGAGGTATTCCATCCATTTGTGACCTGTAGAAAGCAGAAACTTGTGTTTTCAAGAATTTCCCAATAACGTGTTCGTTGTTGTTGTAATTCCTACCAAAGATGGGATGGGAGTATCGTGCCTCCAACACAGAACAACGTACTTCCAATCAAAATTTCATTGGTAGAGTCTTAGACAAAATCAATTATTATCTTCAATAATGTACCATTATAGATTTACCTGTACGAGGCCTTTTGAATAGAACACCACGTTAATGAATGCCAGAAAATATGTCTAAATAATTATTTTGGAACGACATATATTCTGCGAATATTTGCACATTTACATGCGAAGAGACAATTTGTGTTGGGGTTTTGTGAAACACTCGTACGAACCTCTACCATGTCTACAGGCCCATCACAAACAACTATCGCAGGACTTTCGTCGCAATCCGCGAAGACTGCGGTGAAACAACCTTTTGGTGACAAACGAAATTTCAGATAAATCAAGATTAATTGCCTAAAACAAACATGTTTTTTTTGCACCCATGCCCAAAGGATCTAAGGGACATAACCCAGGAAGAAGTGTTATTTTTCTCATGGTGAATTAGTCTCACCTCGGACACATCTACAGCTTTTGTATACAGATGAATGGCACGGTCTGGATTCTCCTGCTCTAAAAACCTACAACACAATAACAGCTAATCAGTCATTATAAGAGGAGATAATAAAGATGATCATCCTATAACCAGTAATGATTAATACTAATCAGCACATAATATTGATTAAACCCATTTAGCCTTAACAGCAATTCAAAAAAGAACATGTGAGAAATTTTACCCAGCCACAATAAAACACTTGTTGGGGGGGGGGGACCTTAAATTATAGTTAATGTTAAAATGAGTGAGTGTGTAGGGTTTAATTGTCGCTATCAACAGTTTTCCAGTCATATCATGATGACAGCGTCACATCCTGACAGTGAGTTAACCAGTCCTTGATCTATCCTCTTCTTGCTGAGCATCAAGCGATGAAGATAAAAGTGATGATTGATCATCCCGAATCAAACTCAAGATCTGCCAGTTGCACTGAATGCTTGAATACCCTCAGACTAATGAACTATTACATGAAAAACGAGTGATCCTCTGACAAAGGAGTGATCCTCTGACATACTTAGCTCCCTTTTCCAGGGCGAGAGCGGCTGTATCGGGAGTGCCGTGTTCCTGGAACATGTAAGCGGCCCTCTCCATCAGGTCAGCGGCCTCGTCCATATCTTTGTTCTCCTTACAGATCAGCGCTGCCTGCTCATATGATCTGTATATTGAAGAGAAAGATCATATTAATACACAACCGACTCAACAAGACTATGGTGTACAGTCAACCCTTCTGAGGGTGCAGCAACAATTCTGATTGGCTGTATAACTGTCAATCATCTATTGTGCTTTCTCTATTTTTTTAGGCCTACATTTACTCTCTGCTCAAGCAGGTCTGTTATCTTTCAACTAGAAAGCGAGAGTGAGAGAGAATTAGAGTTAAGATCAGATCACTTTTGAGTTACTGCATTCACAAGCTTAGGTAGCATATCTGAATAGGAGTCAAGGCCACGGAAGCCATGGCAGCCATATTGGATTACACAAGTTGCCGAAAAACAATCTCAGTCATCCTACCTCTCAACCCAATGTCTAAGTTTGATGTCATTCGGACAAATCATTTTGAATTATTGCAGTCACAAGGAAAGTGTGACGGACAGACGAAATGACGGACGACGCAAATCCCTAGGTTTCTTTCCGTAGTTCGGTGGGGAACAAATTATATCTAATGAGATAAAGTTATAAAACCATTTCCAAAGAACCAGTATATTTTTTCCGGAACTGAGAGATACATCCAAACAGATACGAGACAACTTACTTGGCAGCATGGAAGGATCTGAAGTGACTGTCAAGGTAAACAAGAAATCAATATGTAAATATTGTACGTTTTACAGGAATGCTGAATTAAGGCAGGATACCAGAGAATCTTATATTGAAAGAAGTCACGTTTTTTTACCCTGATTTGGCTCTGGTTGCGATATCATTGTACTCAATGGACAGGCTCAGCCCACTGCAAGGCGCATACCAAAGTTCTACTGTGGTATATGGGAAAACACACACGAACAATTCAACTGGAACTTCCGGGGATTAATTAAAAAACTTTTGCAGTTCAGTGTTAACCATTTGGTAATCCTTATTATCATGAGACTAACTTGAGCTGCAAGCAGCCCCAATTTTAAACTATTTTCGGCATCTATTTCTGGAGGAGATGCAAGTGTGGAGCAGTTTTACCAAACTGGTAAGAAATAATGCGACAAAGAACACTTTGTGTATAGTTGATTGTCCAGTATTATGAGCTTTCGGAGATAACTTTCATCACCATCAGGTCATTCCTGGAGGAATCGGATGGAATCTCGACCAACTGTAAGCAACATGTGATTGCATCAGTCAATCGACCACCATTCTGTCAGTCATGTGATGCCAGACTACTTCAAAATGCCTGTTCCAAAACATTTCTTAAAGTGATCGTAAACCCTCAAGTAAAGTTTCCATCAAATGAAAGAACATTGCAAACAGTGTCGGAAAATATTTTAATTTTTTACGATTCTATTACACAGAGAAAACTGCAAATAAAGCATGGTATTCTATGGTGGTCTGTTGCAATCATATTTAGGTCCAGTGACGTCATCCTGCCTTAATACATATATTTCATACTGTGTATGCACTTTCCAATGCTCGATTCAAGCTTAAGGTGTGTATACTTTGAGTTTCAACACAGACTCACTGTTGCAATGTGCAGGTATCACCAAAGTCTGAGAATTTGAATCTTGCATTTAATTTCCCCGATTTTGGTGAAACTTGCACATTGGAACAGTGAGTCTGTGTTGAAACTCAAAGTATACACACCTTAAGCTTCAATCTAGCATTGGAAAGTGCATACAGTTTGAAATATATGTATTAAGGCAGTGTGACGTCACTGGACCTAAATATGATTGCAACAGACCACCATAGAATGTACCATGCTATATTTGCAGTTTACACTGTGTAATAAAATCATAAAAAATTACAATAAATATTTTCCGACACTGTTAGCAATGGTCTTTCATTTGATGGAAACTTTACTTGAGGGTTTATGATCACTTTAAAGGCGAATGCAAAGGTTTCTCAATTCTCATTTTTATATTGTATATAGGTTTAATATTGACAAAGATCTTAGTATACCTGTTTTACTTGGTTTAATTTGAAGTATGTATTCAAACGGGCAGATAAGCAATATGGATTTGATATCTGAAATCAGTCGGGCTTGAGATACAACTTTGGAGCACATTTCTAAAACTACTAGGAGACAAATACTTCAAATAGTACCAAACAAAGTAGATAGGTTGATAGTTTCATCACTAACTAACCAATGAAGAATATAATGCGGAAAAGATGAAACCCTTTGCAGTTGACCTTTAACTGTTATGAAGATTATCCATATTTCAAGTTTTTTCACAGCTAAAGAGTATAATATCTGAATGTGGTATGAAGAGCATTAAATATGAGGGACTTCTCAAATCTGTACTTTGCTCTTTTTAGATGAAAAACAAGCCTGTACATAATCACCTGACATTTCTAATAAACCCCCTCAGAATCAGAATAAGATAGCCCATCTTGATACACAGATGATGGGTTAAGGAGGTTTGGAAGGGGGGTGGGGGGTGGATTTGGTTTAATGTCACACTCAAGGGTTTTTTCACTGATATGGTGACACCCGATTATGAATGGTGGAGGAAGCCGGAGAACTCGGAGAGAACCACCGCCTGTCGGCAAGTAAGCAGCAAAATTTCACACTGCACCAGCTGGGCTCGAACCCGTGCCGGTTCAGCGGTGTGAGGCTAGCGATCACCAGCGATACACCTTTAGACTACTCGGTCACCTAGGTTAAAACGTCATGGTATGTACCATATCCACTGATCATGCTGATGGGGGTGATAGGTTCATGGTTTGTGCCTTATTTCCAGACTTAGTAATACATGAAGGAGGATATACACTAGGTCAAGGATACGAGTTCAAATGTTGCTGGCTGTCAGCAGATTTGATGTAACACTCCTTGGCCTCTTCATAAGCTTTGGCATTCTTGAAACAGGTTGCTGAAATCAGACGAAACAAACAATATGGTAATCCCTCTAATAATTCCATCCCCTTATCAATATTCAATCACCCCTCAATTTTGGGAACAAAACGTGATTGGTGCTTCACCCTCTAAAATCATTGAAATGATGACAAAATAATGTATTATATGCATGATTTTGAACGGTTTTTTCAACTTCCTAACGTTCTAATAAATTTGATCACCCCAGATTTTATGGTGGGAAATTTCACTTCCTGTGATTGAATTATTAGTTAGAGGGATTACTGTAAAACAATTTGCATGTCTACATTAATAAGAAATCATTTTTCAGAAGTGGAAGAGCAACAATGTTTGACCTGATATGCCCTGCTAATCAGGATAGTCTAAATCCCCCCCCCCCCATGTAACATACCAAAGCTTTGCTGCTTGTTGATCCATAGAAAGCTGAGCTAATGAATTTTAATTTAAGGATGTCCGCTGGGGATTTTTTTACTTTGGCGGCCATTAAGCCTGTTTTTCCTATAGATTATCTCCCTTTCCTAGGTTAAGAGATAGGGATTTCCTTTAAAAGCTTTCCAGCCAAGGATTTTGCACAGCAAAATCCATCCAACTTGATAAATTTGATAGACATTGTGATTATCTGCAAACACTCTGCAAACACAGTCCACGTAACGTTGTCTACAGCAAAAAAATGCACACCAACCTATATATTTTTGTTGTTGTTCATATTACACAATTATGAATGCAACAACACACATTAATCAAAAAGTTAATTACTTTGATTTACCAGCAGCGGATATCCTTAAGTACACTGGATTTTTCAGTTAAAGATGTAATCAGCCTCAAAATGGATGGATTTTGTAAACTCTCCCCTATGCGTTTTTTCAGCAGGGAAGATTACCAAAGCATAATATGTATTATATTTGATGACAGTGGGATCGCCATATACAACGAATGCAAGGATATCTTGTCAGAGAAATTTGAAACTCTGCCCGCTTCGCCGGGTTTTCTGTTTCGCCATTGAGTGTGAGTTGTACGCGGAGAGGAAAACGACGTCACTGCGCGACATATGAGTGACGTAGCGACGCTCACGAATCTGAATGCTGCACAGCTGCAGCCATGGGATAACGTCATGGCTCGTGCCTACGGTTCGGTAATGTCGCATAGCATACGTTGGTAGAATGCATCACACGCGTATACGCTTGTTGACAAGGCCGTGGAAAAATAAACGGCATGCCATGCTGTTTATTTATAAAGATCATTTCCTTCTATTTTCTCGTGAATGGTAGCAACAAGTTTAGTTTTTTGTGGTCAAATCTGTCTCATTTTGTACCTGTTGTAACAGGTCACTTTCGCTGAGTTTGAGAGACATCGATTTCAGTCCAGATTTGAGGCTGATTACATCTTTAAGCTTTATATATATCATTAGTAGACATACCAGCTTTTGTGTACTCTGATGCAGCACCATCATAATCTGGTTTCCACTTAAACAGGGACGTTTTCAAGCTGAAAAACAGAAAATTCATATCCAAGTACATGTGAGTTTGAATATAGTGGATTTAGTGCAGTGACCTCCTCAATGAATCCTAGGCCAACATATTTTTGATCCGGCGGGGGGGGGGAAACAGCTGTCCAAATCGATAATTTCCCCCCTGGTGGTTTTCCTTTCTGAGTTTTCTCTACATGCTATCTTTTGTGGATCACAAAGGGTCCATAGCTATTAGGACCCATAGGAATCAGTCCATTCATAATAATTCATGTGTTTCAGGTAACGAATTCCATCAAAATGTGGGTGGGTAGGTTGGTAGAGAATTTATTTATTCATGAATTTATTTATTCCCATGCTCATTTTCATATATCATTGAAGGATGCCTATTTCACAAAACATACTGAAGTTTCATAAATTTTCGATGCACAAAAATCAATTTATTAAGAAAAACGAGTGTGGCATATGTTGTTGTTGGTTCAGAAATCCCTCCTTTCAGACTAGGACTGTATGGTGAACTGGACGGCGACCTCATCCACTTGTGTTACGATATGTACGTCCGACGCGGTCGTTTCTTTGCTCAATTGGCTCGGCTAGATGGGGGTACAGTGCATTTTACCCTAGACCATGTTCAGCACCCTCTTATAGACATGATAGAGGTATTTAGAAGCTTGCAGTAACCCCGCCACTTACTAGAGTGGTCGAGACAGGGTCAGTAGCAGTCGAGGCTCCATGCTGTGCAAGCAACTTATTTACAGTGCAGTGACACCTCCTGACTGTACATATAGACCCGTCTCTTTTTCTGATCAGGTGGGGGCGATGTTCTACCATGAGAGAATTTATATAGCGGTCTCTAATTGACAGTGGGTACTATTAACTTTCCCAGATATCACTGCTGGCGAGTCATTAGCATAGCAACTATTATCGCCCTCAGTTCCTATTACCCTGGACACTGATCAGCCCAGCAGTACAGCACTCGGTCACCCATCCAAGTCTTGACCGGGCTCAACGTCGCTTAACTTCGGTGATCTTATGAGAACCGGTGTGCCCAACATGATATGCCATACATAGGAATCTGTACCCCAGTTGTGCGGGTTGTTGACAGCATATGGAACAGCCGACTTATTGTCCTCTGCTCTCCTTTAGGAAGAGTTGTCTGGGAGAATGTGATTTGATGCATGGTTGTCCGATTTGTCAACCGGGAAAGATCGTGCACTACATTTTCTGGTCGATGTCAGCCTCGTAACGATTTGAAGCTACTGTCTTTCCCAGATAATATATCTGAGAAGTTTTCGGAGACGATATATCGGAGAAACTTCACACAGTATATAAACTAAAAAATACAAAAGTTTTCCCCTTGTTTCATTGAAATTTGATGAAAATTGATGAAAATCACCAATACCTACCATGCTCTTTTTGGGGCCATGATGGCATTGATCTGCCAATGTTATAACATTGTAAGGCAGCTTGACATCATGACGTCAAAAAAATAACCCACTAATCTCCCATTTAATTTTTGTTTTTGCGATTTATTGAGAACTACTGGAAGGATTTTCTTAATACTTTGGAATAAAATTAAAATTTTAGATTATCTATATCGTCGAAAACATCTCGGATATACAGCCCGCACAATTAACCTTGGCAGTCAGCAGTTGCCAAGGTAAATGCCGTAGCATAATCAGTTCACCTCAGCAATATTTAACATTGTGTTAAATAGGAATTATTTTGATATGACATCAATTTTGCAGAGGTGAATTTCGGAATTGTGTGGGTTGGATATACAACACTTCGGGAAATTGCGGAATTCAGTAATGTTGATTTTTTTCCGAATGTTCCCGAATTCGACAACTTTGAGGCCCAAATCCACCCTTCTTTCACATAAAATGCGATCGGGCGTTCGTCTTAGCAATCAGATATAATTTTAATGGACCAACAGGTGGCAGCACCTTTTCTACAGCATTTCATCACGGCATTCGGAAATTCTACCTGGCGTTTTTTCTACAGGTGAGAAAATGTGTGTTTTGTCCTATGTCACTCATGCTTTGAAAATGAAATAGGCATGTTTCTGAATTCGGGAACGTTGCAGAATATGGCAATCTTTCTGTTTCCGAATTCGGCAACTGTTCCCGAATTTGACAACGTTTACGAATTCTGCAATTTCCCGAAGTGAGTATAGATGTCTCTAGCCCTTGTTGGCGTGACCACGGGATGCTCACGCCATTGGGTTGGAGAAACCAAGCTATAGCGCACGGCAAACAGCAAAATTCAACTCATGAAATTCGACCCAAATACATGAGTAAATACGTACTTTATTCCATCAACTTATCCATATACACACACAATCTGCTTACGAAAGCACAGAGGGTAGAAAAAAAAACAAATGACTCGGGATTGTTGTTATTTCTTGGCACATATCAAAATGTCCTTTCTGCTTGCTTCACGCCATCTTTCTTTCCTTTCCTTTGCACGCACGAGGATTACCCAAAATGCAAACCACGTACGTGTTCGGAAAGAAATTCGTCCACTGGCAAACAACATGTACGCTTCAAGTCCCATAACATGCTTTTGACGCACACGCACTCTTGGAAATATTCCTTTTCGGTGTTTAGAGTTTAAACTAAAATCAATTCGGACATACCGGAATCGATTGCCCTCGTTAGAGCGTACATGTTCTTGGCAATTGACGAGTGTGTCTTGCCGAACACGGGTGCGGTTTGTATTTTTGGTAAACCCCTCGGCGAGAGGCTCGGGCTTCCGCAAAACAACAAGTGCTCACGGAGTTGAGGAGGGAAGACGTTATGTTTGTCCAGAAAAACAACAACAACACCGAGTCGCTTATTTCGTCCTACCCTCTGTGCCTTCGTGAGGAGTTTGTGTGTGTACAGTATTGAAGTTGATGGTATAAGGTACGTTTTAAATATCTATTTCTGTCGAATTACATGAAATGGAATGTTGCTGTTGCGCTATAGCTTGGATTCCCCGAGTCGACCCAATGGCGGGAGCATCCCCTGATCACGCCAACAAGGGCTAAGACGTCTCCTCCTTTAGTGGGGCGAGATCTACTAGATCTACATTGTATTTAACAACAACACTCTCATAAATGGACAATGCATTACTAACATTAAGGCTAGGATATCTTCACTTTATGTGTCGAGTTTTTAGCTAACCAATTATTCATAATCATATGATGATGAGTCTTCAGTTTTGAAATTATCAGGTGTCCGGTTTTCAACATTATGACAGCTCGCTTTCGGTTTTATTATCCAGTCTTCTACATCCTGGACGGGGAATATCTCGTTCTCATTGAAATACTGAAATACCAGCTATAAGATGTGTTCATTGACGAACTCTCACCATTTTTCCGCTTGACGAATATGTTCTAAACCTTGGGATATTTTTTTGTCACTAGCAGCCAGCCCCGCCATCTTCTCGTCTGCTAATTCTCGCAGCTTTCATTAACTCTCGCGAGAGTTTGAAGTTCACAGGAGGTTACAGTTACAGATACACGTTATTGATTCGAATAGATCTCTACCAGTTCAAACTATCTGACATGTATGATACGTCAAGTCTATCCTTTAGAACCGTACTAACCAATAACAGTCACATACCCAAAAATTGGGAACGACTGCATTTATTGCACCCATGAACAACAGTCACATAGGATTAGAATTTCCTTACAACAAGAGGACTACGCGTGGGGAACCATTCAACCAAGTATTGAACAGGAGCAAGTATATCGCAAGCATACTGTACCCGATTGACGGTATCATGCATGACGGACTTACCAAACGATCCCTACCGGCTGCACAACGATCTCCACCAGAGATTCTCGCGAGGTTAATAAAATGCAGTAGTAGGTAAGAACTTACAAAATAGAACCAATTCAATAAAACGCTACTTGAAAGGATGTAATCTTTCTCTAGATTGCATCTAGCTAAGATTCATAGCGTCTCCCTTCCCTCACCGCTATGCCGACTCACCATTGTAGAATTCAGTAATATTCTTTGATTCACCATTCTTTCATTCATCATTCAATACTTCACCATTCTTTAATTCCCTGTTCTATGATTCATCATTATTATTCATTTCACCAATCTATAATTCACTAAGCTTATTCTTTGATTCATCTTTCTATGATTCACTTTGTATTATTAATTCACAATTCTATAATTCAACATTCTTTAATTCACCATTCTTTAATTCATCATTCAATAATTCACCATTATCCTGTAATAGGGTCATTATTATATAACTTGCCAGTATTCTATAATTCGCTATTTAATTAGCCATTATTCTCTATTTCGACAGTATTCTCCAACTCCCCATTAATCCACATCTATTTTCTAATTCAACATCTTTTCTCCAATTCGCCATTATTCTCTAATTGGCCATTGTCGTCTAAGTGCCAATAATCACTAATTCGCCATTATTTTCTAATTCACCATTAATTGACCTTCATTTTCTAATTCGACATCTTTTCTCTAGTTCGCCATAATTCTGTAATAGGGTAATTATTATTTAATTTGCCAGTATTCTCAATTCGCTATTTAATTTGTCAGTATTCTTCGCCAGTATTCTCCAACTCCCCATTAACCATTAATTCACATTTAGTTTCTAATTCAACATCTTTTCTCCAATTCGCCATAAGCGCTAATAATCACTAATTCACCCCAGCTTCTAATTCACCATTAATTCACCTTTGTTTTCCAATTCAACATCTTTTCTCCAAATCGCCATTATTCCCTAATTCGCCATAAGCGCTAATAATCACTAATTCACCCCAGCTTCTAATTCACCATTATTCTCTAATTTGCCATTAATTTACCTTTGTTTTCTAATTCAACATCTTTTCTCTAATTCGGCATTATTCTGTAATAGGGTCATTATTATTCAATTTGCCAGTATTCTCTAATTCGCCATTTAATTTGTCAAATCCCACCATTAATCATTAATTCACATTTATTTTCTAATTCAACATCTTTTCTCCAATTCACCATTATTCCCTGATTCGCCATTAAGCGCCAATAATCACTAATTCGCCATTATTTTCTAATTCACCATTACTTCTTTCACCATCGTTTTCTAATGCGACATCTTTTCTCTAATTCGCCACTATTCTTTAATAGGGTCATTATTATTTAATTTGCCAGTATTCTCTAATTCACCATTTAATTTGCCATTATTCTCTATTTCGCCAGTATTCTCCAACTCCCCATTAATCCACATTTATTTTCTAATTCAACATCTTTTCTCCAATTCGCCATTATTCTCTAATTGGCCATTGTCGTCTAAGTGCCAATAATCACTAATTTGCCATTATTTTCTAATTCACCATTAATTCACCTTCATTTTCTAATTCGACATCTTTTCTCTAATTCGCCATTATTCTGTAATAGGGTCATTATTATTTAATTTGACAGTATTCTCAATTCATCATTTAATTTGTCAGTATTCTCTATTTCGCCAGTATCCTCCAACTCACCATTAATTCACATTTATTTTCTAATTCAACATCTTTTCTCCAATTCGCCATTATTTCTCTAATTCGCAACAACAAAGAATATTTACATGAATAATGAAAAATACAAAAAATATTGAAAAAAGTTAATAACAGAAAGTGAGTGGTAATTGCTGCATTATTTGTCTTTTTCGCTATGAACAATCAAACTTTTAATTCTATTTTTCTTCTTGAGTTATCTTCCTTTGGGCAACTCTTCAGCAAAATCCCCTATTTTTGTCCTTTATCACGTGTCGGTCATGTGGTTTTTTGTCACTTTCTTTTGTCCCTTCTTTTGTCCCCCCTCTTTTGTCCTTTTGTCCCCCGCGTAGAGAAGTTTATGCCCCAGCTTATGTGCTGGTGGTAACTCGAACATCTCCATGGCGCACTTATTATTACCTTTGCGCCCTATTGGACCTTCATTAACTTGAGCAAATGGGCCGCCATGAATGAAAATACAGAAATGGCAGACTAAATGGCCATTCGTCGGTCAAAAATTAATTACAGACGTTAAAATTATCCCTATGGAGCCTCAAAATCACCTGAAATCGAGGGTCAAGAAGATGGGCATTTCCGTCATAATAGACCCCGTGTATACAGGGGATGATGATCACAACATCGATTGTGGTATTTTTATTCATGGCGGCCCTTTTTCTCAAGTTAATGAAGGTCCAATAGGGCGCAAAGGTAATAATAAGTGCGCCATGGAGATGTTCGAATTACCACCAGGGAAATGTATTTGTCGTTGGCATAGCGGTGAGGGAAGGGAGACGCTATGAATCTTAGCTAGATTGCATCGGACAACCCTGCGTCACAGCCGGGGTCATTTGCGTACACATCGCCATCCATATAAGAGTCTTACCGCGTTTAGATGACCCCCAGATGGTTACAAGCTGGGGTAACAGCATCTGCACAAGTCCAGGTAAGCCCTAATGCCTCGTAACCTATCGATTGATAAACTGGCTCACGAGGATGGGGTAACAGAGATACCATAAGATTAACATTAGGAATTACAGATACATGGCAGTGTGACTAAACGTCACAGGACCTACGAAGTCCTGGGGGCGCCACATCGGCCTAATGTTGGCCCTGTGTAGGGCCCCATTGACAGTAAACATGCCGATGAGGGCCCCACAAGGGCAGATAATGTATCTGACAAACGGGCCCAATATGGCTTGCCAACGTTGGGCCCTTGCTGGTAACCGGAAATTTATTAAATTTTATCCCATGCAAACTGGGTTTATATTGAGTGGACTTTTTTCACGTAACTCTAACGTCCGAGTTAAGAGAAAAATCCTCTCAGTATATTTTTTTCTTTTTTATAAATCGTTGAATTTATTATCCGCATATAAATATTCATAATCATCATACATACATGTAACAGAAACGCGACAATAATCAGATAACAATCAAAATAAAAAAGACTAAACACGCGACAGAGACGGTACAGCTACTAAAATTATGTGTATAATAAGCTGTTATGTTTATAAGTTGTAACAAATTGGATATTGAAAACAAAATACGTGGATGGGTCCGACGAGACAAAAAACGCTGACGGTGTATATAACATTAACAAAAAAAGTAACTTTCAGTTTGAGAGGCGATTCATGAAGTCTGAATGAAACGTACCAGATGACGCCAGGGAGTCAAGCACAATGTAGCAAATATGTTCATAATTACAAAAGAAACCTAATGGGATACATTGTACAAAAGTTAAGCCACGCCCGAAGGGAATTGACAACGAAACACATATTTGTAAACAAATGATCTCTCACAAGCCACGCCTATTAACGGGGGGGGGGGGGAGGGGCGTTGCTTTTGAATAAATTTATTTGAAAGAAACATAATCTAGCAACAGTACAGATTTTACATATAACAGTGTAGATGTAGAACAAACACGTAAAACTCAATGTTAACAGTTGTGGTGTATATGAAATTATATTAAAATAAAATTAATAACGCGCTACATATATTGTAAGGGCAGTACCTGACAACAGAAAACAAGTTATTGTGGACTGGTATTGTAAAGAATAAATAAATAATTAAATATATCAAATAGAACGCGTCACAAATATTTATGGAAGAAAGAAAGCCTATAAAGTAGTCATGAAATAAAGGAGGTGACAATTATATAACGGAAATTAGCATACGAAACAAACAAAGTATAGATAGCAGTAACATGTGATGAACAAAGTTGCATAAAAAGGAAACAAAGTAGCCATGAAATGAAATGTGATTACAAACATTGTTTCGATAAGTTGCACAAGAAGTAACCAAAAGTTGTCAGGTGATGCACAAAGTTAAGATATTACATATCGACATCGACAACATTGAATATTTAGACAGTTCAGGAAAAAGTTTAAACAAAAAAGACAAAATTAGTCAAATAAAAACTCTACGCGGTCATCGACGACTTTACAAAACGATGGAGAAGAGCACCAAAATTCTGCAAAATATTTAGAAGAAAAACGCTCGAAATCTGCTAAAATACGTACACGCAAGCGAGCCAAGAGGCGTACAATTAAAGTAGCAGGGTTGACTGGCTTGTTTTCAAATTTAGTTTCGTTTCGAACAAACCAGGGGACACTTTCATCAAACTTCGTACGCAACATTTTTGCGTATATTTTGCGTATTCAACTCCGTAAATCAAAATGGACTTTCACTAAACTTCGTACGGTACGAATTTGCGTAAATCTGTGCGTAAATCTACGGCAGCTTCTGAGGTGGGGTACGAAAATTTTCTTGCGTAAATTCGGTTTGTTTACACCACGTGACTTTCGGCGATGAACGTACAACTTCATGACCTGCCGTTTTCGGTTAAATACCTTTCAAATTGTGTCCCCAGTTGACTTTCAAGTTATCGCACTGACCATCTACATTCCGTGTCTTTGTGTAGATCTCAGTTTCATTAAAATGGGAACCAGCCGTATGTGAAGAATGCATCAAGACTATGTCATAGGTGGCGAAAACTGGCCTCTGGGTCAAGTTTTAGTGGCAAAGAAGCAAATTCGCTTCTTTCTTTCGTCAATAAATTAATAGGCGAGTCCCGGTATGCAGATACATTTCAAATCACTGGTGTGAAAGTTCTTCTGGGCTAAACACAGACACACAGTAGACATCAAGAGTTAAATACCAAATACCCTGATTATCAAATCGTAATTTTTGCTAGATTTTCGCACTGGCAGAGTTTTGCTTGATCAGAGACGACACTGTAACATGCATTTTCATGCACAACTATAGGCTGGTTTGGATATTATTATTTAAATATCAGACCTTATAATTTTGCCGAGGCATGAGACTTGAATATATCCACACGGACGGTATAATATTTGTTTCATATTTTCTAGCTACCATCATTATACATATTTCATCCTTCACAGGCTCCAGGCCATAAATGGGTGACCAAAGGAAATTTTGAACTTACAGGATATTTTTTCTGCAAACTCAAGCAATTTTGAACGATCCTTGGTTATTTTAGACATAATTTCATGAAAATGCCCAGATGAGTGAGATTTTGATATAGCTGCGTGAGAATGCCAAATAGTTTCACGTCGAATGAGTGAGAATTGACAGGTCCGTTATTATCTATATAAGTTGGCCAAGAAACCGTAAGATACAGAAATAAATCAAACAAATGAAAAAATTAGCACCAAATCCAGGTCATCAAAATCACCGACAATCGAGTTGGATTCTTTAAAATGAACAAGTCGTTCACATGTACAATCTAAGCCATGGTTTAATAATTGGGACTGTTCATATGAATACCATGAGGGTATAACTATTACATGTTGTTTATTGCACAATTATTCCAATACAAGAACAGAAGCATCAGGTCTGGAATGGCAGCTGCCAGTCCATCAACTTAAGAGTGTCCTACTCTGAATATCATCCTAGGACAGAATATCTGGATTTAGATATAATCTGCCAAGGCTCTGAAATTGTGAACTATTTAGTCTATATTATTAAGACACTCACCCATGCAAGCCCGCCTTCAAGTCGGATTAAATGTAAACAACTTCCATGAGACACATTTCACTGTACAGATCTTGTTGAATGAGACCTTGTGAATTTTGAGTTGACAAAATTTGATTGGTCACATGCATCCTCGCACCAGTATACCAAATGCCGTACGTACTCTATTGTACGTTTCATTCATCTTCGGATGTCGAGATTGACTCGACTCGAACTGCCATATATGCCATCATAGGCCTATGGTGGTTTTGATATTCAGGTTGAGTGTCCTAGTCCAGAAATCAAAACACTTTATTGCCATGAAAATATCAGCACCAACTTTAACGAAATTAGAGCATAAATGAACAAAATTAAGCTAGGTTTTCAATGATGACAGTAAGGCAGTAATTCTATTCTTGCCATCAAATCCATATGACTGACAAGTATCACTGTATCATATTAGTACAATGTATCTCAGTCACTCTGCAATCCGCATTTTCTACCTTAATTTTTGGACAAAGGATTCTCACCGACAGACTGACGGGTACACTGACACGGTCTCTCCACTTAAATTTGTGGATTGTAGTATCCCTCCCTTCAGTAGGGAATATTTTTAATCAATGATAAATTGCCAAAATTATCATCAATGTAAGAATAATAGTCCCTTCTTGAAATAGATAATTTGATGTATACATGTATTTCCATATTTACAGCAGTTATCAATGGTTAAAAACCCTCGGCTGTAGATATAGGCAGGAGAGGAAGATTAGGAACCACACTGGGAGTCATGTGTCAATGCACCTATCGAGTTGCTGTTGCAGATCCATTGTCTAGAAACTTAAGTGAAAAAAGCGGCTTATTGTGATAAACCTGCATCAGTTGGGTTGTACATGTAATTGGATCTTGCATGTCATATGGCATTTCCTATATAGCCTCAGATTATTAAAGTGACTGACAATATTGGGTCTACTATCAGAAACTTTCCACTTTATTTTGTCATATGTGTTACCACTTAACCAGTTTTGATAGTCTTTTGTGATGTTTCTTTGATGTGTCGGAGCCCCGTTGAGCTTCCGGGGATTGATCTGGGATGTCGTCGTGCTCACCGCAGGTCATGGTAAGAATAGGCCTCAGCTCCTCAGGCAGCTTGTCGTAAGAGGCGACTAACTGAGGCACCCGTGGGGTTCCTGGGTGTGAAAAGGAATAGGACCCCACTCGTGTGGTTCCCGGGTGTGAAAAGGAATAGGACCCAACGTCGTGATATGGCTGAAATATAGTTGAAAGCGACATTAGATCATATTCACTCACTCACTCACCCTTGATGTGTCGGAATGATAATATACCTGTACTATTGAAGAATGCTATCCAGAGATCCACACTACGGTGGCCTTATGGTTAGGGTGTTGGCCTTGTAAGCGGCAGGTACTGGGTTCAATCCCAGGCCGGGTCATATCAAAGACTTGAAAAATGGAACTTGTTGCTTCCCCAGGCCACTTATGCTCAGCATTAAGAGGATAGAACAAGGACTGGTTCGCTCGGTGTTTGTATAATGCGACTGAGTAGGGTGTCATATCTGCCTAAGACATGATATTTCGGTCGGACAGCACTATAAAATTGCAGCATTAGACAGGTTAGGGGAATCCCGCTCTCTAAAATGGAGGTAAAAAGGGCGATTTTCGCTCAATAAATCAGTTCACATAATGAATTCAGCAAAATTCTCTTGAGGCACATACAGACATATCTATCCGCATTAAATGGTAGTAAAAAAGTAAATTGTCATCTAGCAAATAATAATAGGCCAAACATCCTTCGCGCTGTTTAAACAGGGGTGAGTGAGTGAGTGAGTAGGATTTAACGTCGTTTTCAACATTGTTTCAGTCATATCACGACGGTGCCTACATGTGCCAGAACACGAGAGTGTCCACAGTTCCTATTATTCTGGACACTGATCAGCCCAGTCAGTACAGCACCCGCCCGGTCACCCATCCAAGTATTGACCGAGCTCAACGCTGCTTAACTTCGGTGATCTGACGAGAACCGGTGTTTAAACAACATTGACTGGTTCTTCACATGGCAAATTAATTTTATGACATGGAACAATAGATAAATCAATGCGCCTGAAATTTTGATGCATTGGTTAAGAAGGAATCAGAAGTTATTGAGCAAAAGCGATCTTTTTTGCCTCCATTTTAGAGAGTGGGATCGCCTTTACCTGTTAGATCTGCTCAGTTGTAAACAAGTAGGTGAATATATACACAGTAAACATGAATTGCTTCTGTTTCACAACCATATGCATGTATGAGCCAAGTTTGGGGTTCCCAGGTATAATCATTCTTGAGATATTGTGTTGAGAACAAAAGACAGACATATGTACGTGATGACACTGTCCCAAAGGGGTCATTCAAGCATTACGTTTGAAAAAATTTGATTTTTTTACCCCCTCCCATATGCAAAATTTAACCCAGCATACATAGAAAAAAATAAAATCCGATTATTACACCCCCCCCCCCCCCCCCCACTCGCTGCGTATGTAATACTTGAATGCACCCAAAGCCAAAATTTAGGCCATGCACAATAATATTTTTCTTTCCATTAACCCTACCTACACATATATTTTGCAATCAATAAAGAAGTTTGGGTACGCATTTTTTTTTATGTCTGTTTTTCAGCAGTACCCCATGAAATCCTATACAAAAGGTAAAAAATTGACAAAGAAAAAGTAATGAAAGAAAAGAAAGAAAAAAAAAACCTGCCAACCTACCTACCTACCCAATTTTTCTAAAGTTGGTTACTGGAAACACAAATATTATTATTGATGGCCTTAGCAGTAACCCTTGACCAGATGCATATGTGTTGAAACTTTGGAGATCCTCGGGCTTGGAATAGTCATTCTTGAGATATTGATAGATGACAATTACAAGTGTCTAGTCCGTCATTCATATTCAGCCGTTGTCCATTAAAGAATATCCGCATCCGTAATCCAAAGACCTAATTCATATAATAGATTTAGTACCAAATTAAAAGAATACATCATACTATACATAACACTAGGCTACTTTCCTGTAAGAGAGAAGCAGTCAACAGTTTTCATTGATGCCAGCAAGACATCATGATGTCTTTCTGTGCATTGCTACTTTTTACATGAACACCAAGGTACTATTTTACTTCTTCACATATCAAGTTAAATACTATACTAGCATTCCATTAACCAGAAAGGCATGTTATGTCATGTAGATAAGTGACCAATCAAGTTAGGCGCTAAATGGTATCTTGCAAACTCCAAATATGGCAATTGGTTTAATTGAAATGGGAAATGTATACATGTATTTCCTTCGAACATTTCTGCTGTCTGGGTCTCTGAATATGGACCACAAAATATTCATAGAGCTATGACATTACCAAACCTTATTCCAAAAGAATACTGATCACATTTGGTCAAGGCGAGTACACCATGTGCATGTAGAGATCGACTGTGTGTGTGAAGATGGTAACTTTAGGAATTAAAATTGGTCATACATCTCAACCTTATAGTTGCAGCACACTTGAATCTGCCATTTTCACATTAATCCTCAGACAATATTCCATTCAGTGTATCTGTGAATTGACCCACGACTTCAGCTGATCAAGTACTGGTAGTATAATTTCAATTTGCCCTATCTTTTAACCCAGGACAATATTTTGTA
Organism: Hanleya hanleyi; assembly: GCA_036873755.1. NCBI lineage: Eukaryota > Metazoa > Mollusca > Polyplacophora > Lepidopleurida > Hanleyidae > Hanleya > Hanleya hanleyi. Next base: position 247,429 of record JAVTVY010000404.1, on the reverse strand, counting down.
CTGGTGATATCGAACCTAATTCTATACATGTACAGTATTCAAAGAAAGAGTTATTATGCTTTGAATAATGTATAATTTGGCAAATATTACATGGAAATATGCCAGCTATCACCAGTTCAAAATAGTGTCAGGGATTGAGAGATGGGGCAAAGTAAAATTGCACTAGCTGAAGTCCAGGATCAGTGTATAGACAGGCTCTTCTTTTTTATCTCAATAATGTGCAACTGAGCCATTGTATTGACTAATTCTGTTTGTTTCATTTTTATCAGACATATGTGTTTTCTTGTTTGGTCTTACATTGTCAGTGGTGTGTAAAATAATCTAGCTGTTACACTGAGTGAATGCAGAATGTCTGCAGGCCTGACAATTTGTTGGTTGCAGATCTTACAGATTCATGCGAACAGGGCCAGGAGATCAGTCTTGTATCCTACAAATTCCCTGCTTCTGATAACATTTTTTAAGCAATACCTGAAAGTGTCATTGTATGGAAATTTAAGCTAGGCCAAACCACTTGCTTCTAAAACTGAAGTTTATGTTTCTTCTTCAGCCCCAGACATCGTACTGCATGTGTCCAAGGTTGAATAAACATGCGTTGTCTTTGAAATGCAGTCCATAATGGGGATTTGTGTTTGTCAGACTAGAAATGGTGTGAAGAATAATTATTCCAAGAAAAATGTGTAAAATCATACGTAGATACTTCTATGTAAAATGTCATATTCCCTTAGCTCTGTAAGATGATATTGCCTCTGTTAAATGAAATAGGATTTGTATGGATTTTTATCAACCCTATTATATCCTACTGTGAAAATCTGGAGCAAATCTATAGTTTATGCTCTGCTAATCATGCTGTTGTGAAACTTTCAATTATAGTCACAGGAGTTGGTGTTATTCGGTATGCCCCTTGCAGCAATAAGTTGTTGTCACTTGAATCTTGTCTTCATTCTCTATGAAGTTGCAGTCTTCGACTTAGCAATACACAGTACTAAATTAGTACATTTTGCAAATTAGTACATTTTGCAAATTAGTACATTTTGCAAATAAAGGCTATCTGGATGAATGGAAAACTGGTGAATATTCAAATACATCAATTATTTTACAACAACTACATGCCAAATTCATGGACACCCAAAATGTCTTCCATGTTTAAATGAACCTGAATTGCACGTGATTTTCAACACAAATTTTGAGATAATGCCAACATACATGTAGATGTGTTCTGGAAATTCAAGTAATTTTTTAGGCTGTTGGTACTGAGGCAATATGTGTAAAGATTTTCCTTGACATATTTTGCAGTATTTGACATGTATGACATCTCATACACCATGTACACCAGCCATTATCAGGCAGAATATGATTTTGAAGGGTTGACTTCACGAAGCCTGTACCAGTTCAACTGTTCTATAAAATAGAAACTCACAGTTTTAAGACAGAATCTCAAAGTTCTACAATATAATCCAAACATTGGTTGGTTAAAAATTAGAAGACTTCTTGCCGCGCCGAACATTTTAAAAATATTGTTCTGCAATGTCTAAAATACATGTTTATTCAGGCTACATGTGCTGAGAAGTATGGAAAGTCAATCTGGGATCCCTGACAAGGTCAATCCAGGTCAATCCGATTGACCATTGACCTAAATTAGTACATTTAGCACATTAATTAGCATGCTCGACAGCATTCATAAAAACCTATGCCAAATTTTTTTTGAAAATCCGCCGGTCCACACCAATATATTGGCGAGTAGATGTTGATAAACAAACAATTAAGTTTAATGAGCCTAATATGCAACATGTATGATGCCATAAGGTTCCATAGCACATGCATAGTTTATTATTATTGCTTTATTTTGTGTAAAATGAACCGTAAGCTATTGATCTTGTTGACAAGCTTTTAATCTGAAGCTAGATATATTTTTATGGAACATAATTATGCTATAGTGGACAAAATTTTTACATTTTATCCAGGAAGGCATTATATTTATGTCAAATCTATACATTTCAGGCTGAAGCCAACAAGAATTTACTTTCGTGCTTCCAATTATAATACATGTAGTTTCTTCTTCAGCTTTAGCCAATGTAGGTGTTTTGGGTTGAATAAACCTGTTTTGAGATGTACCATACCCTTAGCAATCATGATACAGAAAACAACCAGGCTATCCTCAATGAATTTCAATTGTCCATCTTGTGAGGTTATCATATAAAGAACTACACCTATCAAGCTTTGTGGACTAGTTATAAATTAGAAGAATGAGTATGTAATCTTTGTGGACTGGGTATAGGTATACTAACTTTAGGTCTAATGTATAATGGTGATTTTTCTGTCAGACTTGAAATGAAAAAGAGAATGTTTATCTGAAGAAAACTGAATTGCCTCCAACTTATTTTCAATAGCATTTTAGGACTGTCCTTTTTGTCATTAATTTCAAAAGTTCTAGTTTTGGCAAAAGGTTATTCTTCATGAAATATGGGATGACAAGATAATACAAAGTTTGATAATGATACAACCTTTTTGCATAACTCGATAGCTTGGGAATTATTTTGAACAGGTGATTATGGGAGCTCATTCTGATTTGAAGTGTAACGAAAATTGACGAAATTCTGCCTGATGTTGTTTGGCAGGCTTTTATATGAATATTGATCTTGGATAAATAATACATGACAATATTCTGAATAGCAGATGGTCGAACTTTCAGATTGCCATGATTTGATTATTTCAAAACATTCAAACTTTAGAAACGATGACACCAAACATGCAACCAAAACAAAATTTTATTGATCTAGCCCCTTGCAAAAAGACATTGTTAAATAATGAAGACAAGTTATGGTACCCCTCCCGAATCATTGATATTGAATCACAACCTACCTATAAAACATTGTTGCCTGCTTACTATGTTCCAGTATATGCTACCACACGTCTATGCCTCCACTGTGGGGTGATCGAAACAAAATGACATTTCATAGGGATAGACGTGTCAAATTATTTTCGGTGGCAAATTCCATAGCTCCTAGCCTACTATACAGTGTTATCAATTCAGTATTTGTAGATTTAATGTGTAATACTGACCAAGTTATTTTGAACGCAGTTGCAAAATATACCTATGAATCCTTTAGTCAGTACACATGAGCAGCAATGTTTCATATTATAGATGTACAATTGTACAGGTATTACTATTGGTCAATCAATATATCGTGGGATGCAGACTATCACGGTTTATACATGTAGATTCTCACATGTACTTTATTGTATCTTATAAATGCTGTGTTCTTTGGCCTTAGGCTTTGGTCTTAACGGCATAGTTGCGCAAATAAACTTTGAACCCTTGTATTGTAAAGGTAGAATAGAATCTCAACTATTATCCAAGCTGGTACCGTACGATAGTGCATGTTCACTTATAATTCATGTGCCCCCCCCCCTTCCGCGTCACTGTGATGAAAATATATAATTTGCACAGTCTCCAATCATTTCTAAAGTAAGTTTACTGTCACAATACTGAGAATTTCCTTGACTGGTTGTTCCAAGAAATAAAGCTACGGGGAGATGTGTTCAATTACCTACTGGTTTGTTCGAGTCGCCAAAATGTGCGTCAGTGATGCAGTTGGAGACCTGACAAGTGTTGTCCAACAACAACAACGTCTGGATTGCTGTCCACTCGGGCTCGTTTGTTCAATTTATTACACCATTATACGTCGCTAAACTATCCCGTATATATGCGGGCAGTGACAGGGAAGCAGACTGAAGCAGGCAACTGATTATATTGCCAAACGTTATCTCGTTTTGCTATCTTTTGTGATAACAAGCACCTGCTATGCGGGGTCGATTTTCTATTGTCAGCCCTGGTTCGAGGCTACAACTGCACTTCCGGTATTTACGAATATATTTACGTAAAATGGATACGGAAGAAATTTACGGAGACGTTAGTGAAACCGGCGTACTCATGTCGTAAATATTTGCGTAAATTCGTCGTATGTTCTAAATCTTGCGTAAATATACGAAGCTTGATGAAAGTGTCCCCAAACGGGCTTCAAAAATTAACAGCAAAGCAAGTTGAAACTGGGAATATTTGGGAAATTTTGGAAGGATTCCGAAACGGATGACCGAATTGTCCAGATTTAAGCGTACGCCAGAGAAGTCAAAAATCCAACCGACTACCAAATTCCACAAGGGCAAAACATTGTGACAAAATACCAACAGGTGGTCGGCAGTTTCAATTTGATTGCAAAAAGTACATTTGATAATATTAGTCACATGACGACTATATAGAACGTGATTTGTGGGAAGAATATCGTGACTGAGTTTCCAAGCCACATCGCGTGAACTGGGATCAATACATGAACTCAAAATATTTTTCCACACTACTGGGAAGTCAATAGCCGGGAAAATATTAACTATACGAGGGGAGTCTACTGAGGGGGCTTCATAACGTCTTGCAAAAGTAGTAAGTAAAACATTTTCACTGAGCGCGGCTGGAACCAATCAAAATTAGGATATAGCTTAGAGAAATGTCTGAAAGATTCTAATAGGGTAACATAAAATGGAGGAATATATTCTGAATGCGGAAGTAAATTAGAAGCGAACTCCGGTTTTAATGCACGTACGTGAAGACCTATCCAATATTTTGCGAAATATGTCCATTTAGCATTATGGTTATTTAAAAATTGCCATAGATGATACAGACGGAGTGCCTGCAGTTTGGATTTCAAATGAACGATAGATAATCCACCATTTCGATAATTATTATATACGAAAACACGGGCAAGTGGTTCGAAAATACGGGTTTTCCATAAAAAACTGAACATTTCTTTTTGAAATTTCTTCATTTTATTTTCAGGAAGGTCCAAAATATTTAAGACGTAAATTAATTTACTAACAGCTAAGGTCTTCAACACAACACTTTTACCGAAAAGAGATAGGCCGTTGAGTTTCCATATATTTAAGCATGTGACGAATTTATCAAAAAGTTTGTCCCAATTTTTCGAATGAACCTCGCCGCCAAATACAATACCTAAGATTTTCGCGCCGTCATCTACCCAAGAAATACCAAAAGGATGGTCCTCTCTGGTTTTCCATTTACCCAAAAATACGCCTTTTGTTTTAAGGATGTTTAGTTTTGACCCAGAGGCCCTAGCAAAGCACCTACACCAAAATAGAAGTTTACGAATAGAATTATCATCGGTACAAATACCGGTGCAGTCGTCGGCGTATAACGAAAGTTTCACCTGAGCAGAAGTTCCCGGAAGTTTTACCCCCACAATTTCAGTATCATTTCGAACTTTCATGGCAAATGGTTCGAGGCAAAGAACAAACAACAAAGGTGACAAGGAACAACCTTGACGAACACTACGAGTTACAGGAAACGGATCAGATATATGACCATTGACAATTACACTACTAGAAATATCCGTGTATAGAAGTTTAACCCATGAAATAAAGGAGGGGCCGAAGCCGTAAGCATTCAAGACACGAAACATATATTCATGATTGACCCGATCAAACGCTTTCTCTTGGTCTAAAGAAATAAAAGCTGCAGATAAATTTTTCTGTTCGACATAATCCGAAATAGAGCGTAATAAATGTAAATTATCTATGATGGATCTACCAGGTATCGAACAGGTTTGGTCTTCACTAATTAAAGAGCCAATGACACAAGACAGACGGGTAGATAATACTTTGGAAATTAGTTTATAATCAACATTTAACAACGAAATTGGCCGCCAAAAATTTAAATTATCAGACTGCGATGGGTCTTTACACATAAGTGAAATATAACCTAAGCGTTGGGAGTTTGAAAGAGAGCCACTTTCAAGTGCTAAGTTGCACACAGTGACAAGAATGTCAGAGAACAGATTAAAAAAAGACAAATAAAAGTCTCTTGTGAGACCGTCGTTTCCAGGAGATTTATCAGGTTGCATGCTCTTAAGTGCATTGAATAATTCATCTTTGGTTATAGTACCCTCACAAGAAAGACGATCAGGTTCACATAGACAAGGAATATCACGTAGAAATACATCACACTGTGGTCAATGGCTTCAGAAGATAACAAATCACAATAGAAATCACGACATGTAGACATAATCTCAGACTGAGAGGAGACTGGACCTTGGGGTGTATTCAATTTTGAAATACGTTTCCTATTTGCACGGCGGTGTTCCCTAGTAAAAAAGGATTTTGTTGGTTTTTCTTGATTATTCAAAATTTTAGATTTTGATCGAATTCGTGCCCCTTCTAAAGATTTCAAGTGAATTTCTCTTAATTGTTTTTTGAGTGCCAAAATCTGTTCTAAAAATTCCCCCGGTTGTTGTTTTTCAGCTTGTTGCAAATCTCGGTATTTTCGATGTAAGTCTTTAACTACCTTCTTCCTCCTCTGAGCATGAATTTTACCAAATGAAATACAGATTTTTTTTATTTTACATTTTAACGAGTCCCACCATTGCAAAGAAATATTATCGCCACAAAGGCGTAATTCACGAGTCACAAGAACTTTAATAGCATCTTGAAAGACTGCATCTTTCAAAATGAAAGTGTTAAATTTCCAGTAACCCGGACCGCACGAAATATCGGAATCAGTTGAATTTAAATTTAAATCAAATACAAAATGGTCGTGATTGGAAAATGTAGATGCTATGACAGAGGCAGAAGAAATGTTTTGCAATAGGCCAAATGACACATAAAAGCGATCCAATCTACAAGCGACATTATTTGAGTACCACGTATATACACATTTATCTCTGTACAAAGATCGAAAGACATCCGTAAGATTAAAAGCCTGACAATATTTTTTTAAAATGTCCGACCCCGATGTTCCCGAAGTTGGATCCCCACCCAATTTATCGAGTTTCGTATTGGGTACACAATTAAAATCCCCACCCCAAATAATTTTGCGATTACAAACTAAGAAAGGAGCGAGATACTCGAAATAATCGTTCCTGTCTTTAGCATCATTAGGAGCATATGAATTTATCAAACGATAAGAAACATCATTTATATCCACATCACAATATACAAATCTACCCTCAAAATCATAATAAAAATCTTGATATTTCTCAGTTAATTCTTTTGAAATAATAATCCCCACCCCACGGCTGTTATACGATCCAAAGGCCCAGTATGCCTTACATGGCCAAGTTTTAGAGAATTCGTTTTCCCATTTTATCCCCTCTGTTATATTAGTTACATAGCACTCCTGTAAAAATAGGACATCAACTTTGTTGTGGGTGGTCCACGACATGAGCAGCTTTCGCCGAGTCTCACCTCGTAGACCATTACAATTTACCGTTGCAAAACGTACCATCTCTACAGTAGGATACAACCGAGAAAACAAAGAAGAAAAGAGTGGAAGATAAAAAGATATATGTAAATTCTGCTAGAACAAGACATGGAATAAAAGCAAGGTATGCATGTACAGTCAGTAGAAATGTAACGGGGAGCCCCAAACATGGGGTAAATTATGAAGGAAAGTCCAGGGACAGTCCGGGTCGGTATCATTCGCACTTCCGCCGCCGTAGTCCGTTTACACAAGTCCAGGTCGTAATCCAGATAGGTCAAGAAATTACATTCCATGATTCTCCCCACCAGGTTCGTGATCGCACTGCAAATCGAGAGAAGACTTAGGAATACCACGAGGTTGAACCACAGACAAGGGGTCACGAAAAGTCGCTTTCGCGGCCTCTGACACATTTCCATTTCCACAGCACGCGTCGCGTCAACCACAACTGCAAAGCACAACTTGTTGCAGTTTGGCGCATTTCCACAGCACGCGTTATGACAGCGACACTCTCGCCATTCCAGCCATTCAACGGACGGGATTCCCCTCAACGTAACCGGGCTAACGGTTTCTATCCCCTCCGATTGGTCGATAGTTCAGCGACAACGCGTTGAAATAGCCCTGGTTCTAATTTTGTCGCGCGTCAAAAATGTGGTTCTGATGTCGCCGCGACTGACGCGTGCTGTGAGTACTACACCATTGAATAACATGACGGCTATTTTTCGGATGTGGTTGTCGCTGCGAAAACGCGTGCTGTGGAAATGGGCCATAAGTGGTGAGTAACCGAGTTCGGAAGGCACATCCTCTTAGCTGGACTAGCAGTCACCATTAAACCATAGGTTTCCTCGACGGCGTCGTTGTTCTGAGATGGCGTGATTTGCTCCTCTGGTTGTCGAGTCTCCTTCGGTAGTGAAGGTGTGATTTCTAGAGTAGTCGAAGGTCCGTTTTCATCCGCTTCAGATTCATTTGGTCGTTTTAAAAACTTTTATGCCTCCGTTACCAAACGTTTCATCGATACCGGTATTGTCATCCGAATCCTCTAACGCTGGCATACTACTTACGGTGGCGGTGGATAAGCGTTCGTCGTTCTCACCGTCCTCATCGTCGTCACGGTCGTACGGCACTAAATCCTGGCCTCTCATCTTTCTCAACACGGCTGCAACTGTTTCTTCTGGTGAGGGTACTTTCGTACATCCGCTCATGGAGTGTCCGTATACCTTACACATCGAACAATACGGAGTAGAACATTTGTTGGCGATGTGTCCCACCTGGGAACATTTCAGGCATTTGGGCGGCCGACCTTGGACCGCCAAAAGTACCTGGGTGCCCATCACCGGTAGCAACTGTGGCAGTTCTTTGGCTTGAGCCGATACTTTTAGGGCGACACGTCTTACTCCCGTAAGAATATGGGGGACATCCCCAACTCCATTCTCCCACGTTATGCTGACAACGTCTCCATAAGGAGATAGAGAGTCCTTGAGAGCATTGTCCTTGCCGTATATGGGCAAACGATGAGCCCTAATGATTACAATGTTCTGGTCGAAAGGCTGAATATAAAAAACTTTCGTAGTTTTCGCGCAAACCAAGCGTCCGGCCGTAACCAGTTTCATAGAAAGATTAACAGTATTCATAGTTACAAGCCACATGTTTCTCTCCCCACTGGGAGAAATTGCGAAAATATCGCCCACATCGACCACCGTAGATAAAGGTCCTAACAGGCCCTCTCGGCCCACTTGCGTGGCCGCCTTGATCATAACACTGCGTCGCGCGATGTCCTGGTCAACGTAATCCAATGGGTCTCCCATGATGATGGTCGGCATACAATACTCAAGAATTATCAAATGTACAAAGTTACTGGTCCAACGGCATTTAAAGGTATTTACATCAGAAATAAAAATAAAATCACAGCAGCCAGCTCCGCACAATCCTGGCCTGGCGTGCTCCGGCTGAAACAAAGTATCAAATAGTTGCCAACAACAATGCGTGTCACGAACAAAGTATCCAACTGGCGTCACTTTAGCGTCACTTACCACGTGGACGGGTCGAACACGAGGTGCTGGATTTCAGAAACTTTCAGAAACACTGGTAAAATCCAAACAGTTTTTCACACTAAAACGCATGAAATAAGTCGAACTTCACCACAAAAAGTACACAGACCTGTAGTCCATATATTCACAAAGACGTCTGCAAAAAATCGCTGAACTGCAATTCATAAATCCATGTGAATCAAGCAAGGAAGTCTGGAGACCAAAATTACACGTCCGATTACTCCGCTGCCTGATGTGACAAGTATATAGATCATCGGAATCGTTCGTTTACATTTAATATCCAATGTTTAATGATTTTAACTCAAACCGCATTGATATTGACTGCGCTGATTAACTCTCATGTGGTTTTTAATTCAGTGCTTTCTTTTTTTCGAGGAATAAATTTAAAAAATTAAAATTCTATCGATCGGACAGAGTCGGACATGTTTGGCATATATTTCCGATATTGCTCATTAATCACAAACGTAATTATATATGCAGATAAATTTTAAAATTACAATTTCCTGCTCATAAAAGTAAAACAAATGAGTAGGTTCATTCAAGGTAGATAACTCTTGGTGTGGGGATGCCCACGACGGCCCGGTGTGGTTAGGTTAATGTGGAGATGTCCACGTCGGCCCGATGCGGACAATACATCGCTTGGGCTTTCTCTCGTTGGCCCCACATGACTCGCCAAACATTGGCCCATCGCCGGAAAGCCGGCGTCGGCCCACATTTGCCCTCACTCTCCCCGACGTGGGCCCCACATGGACAATAACACACAATGCCAACGCTGAGATGGCCCTCACTTGGCCTCCATCTGAGTGCCAAGGGCGTAGACAAGGGGGGGCTTGGGAGCCCCCCCCAAATATTGACGTCCGTCAAAAAAAAATAACAAAAAGAAGAGAAAAAAAAAAAAAAAAGGGAGAAAAAAGGAAAGAAAGCAAGAAAGAAACAAAAAGGAAACATAGCAGAGAAGTAAATGTTTAGCTTGTCACATATCTTTATCAATTGTTGCATATTACAGGGAAAGTAAAATCAACAATGCTTACTAGAAGGATTAGAATAATTGCAATCGGTCAGAGAACAACGCAACAGTTTGGCGATATCGGACTCAAAGATCCCGTGTGATTTTCTCCGAGAAACGAAAAATGTGCTCCAATTCAATCAAATATCGCCCATTTGGACGAAAAAGGTCAACACGTTGGCTGAAAAGATTTTTTCATAACTTTTTCACCATAAACTTGTTTTTAATTGAGATCCCAGTCATTTGTCCCGTATTTATTTATTCACAAACGAGAGATACGAACTCTCGAATAATTTTCACAGAGAAACCCTAGAAATATAGGTAAAAAATCTAACCCAGACACAAAGTCACTATTTAACTGGTGTAAATATGATGAATATGGATACTTTTCGCTACTATTCCAAGAAAGGACCCCTAACTTTACATTTTTGATAAGTTTGGCAACTTCAGAACGACCACAAGAACTCATGCGGTCAACCACGCATCAAAACACCGCCCCTGCTATCTAGGCAAAATAGTATTATCTAAGAAATAACTTGAATTAATATAGTGCAAACCCCGGATTGAACGATCATTTCACCTTGTATATCAGTGTAGTGATCGCCACTGTTATATAGAGATTTTCGCAAAAAAAAAGTTCAACTTTTACCGCTCAAATGCCCCCAGTGAGCGTCAATTTACCATCAATTTTCAAAAAAAAATCTACGCTGCGAGGGGGGATACCCCCCTCTCAGACTCTCCCCCTAAGCCCCCCCAAACTTCACAACTTGTCTACGCCCTTGATCTCCCGTATCATTCATACCCGTTGGGACAATGATGGTTTGCCGACGTCGAGCCAATATCTTAATTGCCGATGTTGGGCCTTCGTTGGGCTAATGGAGCAGATGAAGCCTGTGTAAATGTGGGTTCCTCCATATTTCACCCGCATGGGGCCGACGTGGGTTTGCCTATTCCTACACAGCCCAATTCAGAATGTGGGCTTCCCAATACTCAACCCACTTGGGGCCAGTGTAGGGTTGCCCATGCCCCCACAGCCCGCGACATGCCCACGTTTGCCCAGGTGGGACCAATGAGTACTTGCTGACTGGGTATTACCCTGGACACTTATCAGCCCAGCAGTACAGCACCAGGTCATCCATCCAAGTCTTGACCGGGCTCAAAGTCGCTTAACTTCGGTGATTTTACGAGAACCGTGTGCCCAACGTGATATGCCGTATCAGGAAACCTTCAAAAGTCACAGTGAAACATACAGCCAAGGATTCCCGATGGGCATGACAGTGCACTCGCTGAGCCATCAATAAATAATAAAAAAAATAGTTATAAATCAAATTTTCATCAGAATTCGGTCAGATCAGAACTTGCTGGTAACAATGCCCCAATGCACGTTCATGCCAAAAATCAAGGTTCTAATGTCAACGGTTCTCCTTATTTTGCCGACGAAAGGATTCGGATGGACTCACTCACTCACTGACTATCGGACAATTTGCAGATGGTAGCCTACTTCGTAGGAAAATTGCCATACATGGCAGTGTGACTAACGTCACTGGACCTACGAAATAGGGTTTGAGATAATTTAAGTGTGTACTCGAGAGATGACTTGGGGGCCCTGTGTGCTACCAGGAGAGAATTTATATAGCGTCTCTAATTGACAGTGGGAACTATTAACTTTTCCAGATGTCACCGCTGGTGAGTCATTAGTGTAGCAACTATTATCGCCCTCAGTTTCTATTACCCTGGAGAATGATCAGCCCAGCAGTACAGCACGAAGTGTTGGGGGGGAGAGTCCGAGAGAGCGGGGACCCCCCCCCCCCCTTCTCGGCATTAGGCGATTTTTCTTAAATTAGCGTAGGGAATGATGCTCTGTCAGAGCAGTTGAGAAGTAAATGTTTGTAGTCCTAAATAAGACAGGAAACTGGATAAGAAACACAAATTTGGAGTGAGAAAGGTGAAGATCAGAGATTTGTTAGAATGCAAGAATCAAATCAGGCATCACTAGAGAGCCATTCTCCATGGATATATTTATTTGGCATTCAACTTCAAGGTACCTCATCTGAAGAGAGTACATAATAATAATCAATGAACAATAAAGCACACACGAACAAAATAAACAACTGGTTATAGGTTACTGAATTTAAAACACAACGATGATTTTATTATCGATTTCTTCAGTAATAACATATAATAGGGTCATTGTTGTGTTTAAATTTAGTAATTTCTCTCATAAAATCCAGCCATTTTTTATTTCTTTTTGAGGTAGAACATGCATGTGTGCTTTTAATATAGATATAATTAAAATATTTTTTGGAAGCTGACGTTTTAGAACAACAACACATGCCAAGAAATACTGCATTGAAAAGGGTCCATGTAGCCTACCCTGTTTTAGCGCTCTAATCAGCACATGGCGGGGTCATATTTCTGCTGTCAAAATTATATTTCCCTCCAAAATCTTAACCCTTGAACCCAAGTCACACACTCTCTGATGCATGTTTGTCCTAACTATCCGATTAGCACATTATGAACATGTCTTTGGTCATAGTGTACATATCATAACTTACAGCAATGTTTTCTGCTATATTATTTCAATGATATGGTTTAACAATTTAAGTTATGGGAACAGCGCTGATTGTTTGAGGGTATATGCAGTAGGCCTATGCTCTCGGACAAGAATCATTTTCAGAGCTGTGGAGTTGTCCCAGAAGCACGTTAAGATTAACCTCAGTAATAGGGCCATGTGGCATACAGTGGAATGTGGATCAATGACAGGGTATTTTTAGCCGGACAGGACTCGGTTGTGGTAACTGATACTCATTAAATGCGATAAAACGCTGGGGCAAAACGGACCACCGAAAGCCAACAAAAGATTTACCTTCATTGGACCTCTGACGCTTCTGTGAGAAGAAGTTTTTCAAAGTTGCTTGGCGCTTCATGACATTGATTTATAAAATACATGACAAGTGATATTCGTGGCTCGGTAAAACTTCGCAGCAGACGAAATAACAACCTCCATTCTCCGATCAAATGATTTGCTTCCTTCATGCATCGTGGCATATACAGCTCGCCTGACGCGAGATTCTGGGATTTCGGTAGCCTTCCGCAATACCACCGGCTAACAGCGACCAGCATGATCACGAGGGTTCCCGAATATTTCCAACAATTTACGGCAGCTGTTCGTGGACTATTAGGGAAAACATGGCGGAGCTACCTGGAAACGTATAATGCCGACATATTTTGGCAAGTACCATTAAAGTTACTGATATTTTCGAGAGCTGGGCGCATCATTTTTTTTTTTTTTTGCTTTAGTGCTGGGCGGCCGAAGTTAGTCTCAGGCGCTTAAAAGTCACAGAGAAGAATACAGCCAAGGGTTCCTGATGGGCATGACAGTGCACTCGAGTCATCAATAAATAATAAAAAAATAATTATAAATCAAATTTTCATCAGAATTCGATCAGCTCTGAACTTGCTGGTAACAATGCCCTAATGCACGTTCATGCCAAAAATCAAGGTTCTAATGTCAACGGTTCTCCTTATTTTGCCGACGAAAGGATTCGTATGGATTGACTCATTACCGGACAATTTGCGATCTGTAGCCTACTTCGTAGGAAAATAAAATCAGATCAGCGAAGTAGGCACCATCGTGATATGACGACGTTAAATCCTGCTCGTTTAATCAGGAATATGTCTCCTTTTGTTACGCATACCCGCACCTTTTTGTCGGCGGAGAATATTTTCCCAGACAGCTCTCGCTAATCGAGAGCGGAGAACAATAGATAAGCTGTTCTATCTGCTGTCAATGGCACGTCCAACTGGGGTACGGATTCTTATCCTATAACATTCCTCCATGTAATGTAGGTCTTACATCCCTACACCATGTTTTAAGTGGCTAATGTATTTGTATGTACTTTGTATTATGGACATGGTAGTGTGACTAACTATACGAAGTCTTTGAAATCCCTCCCGCCCCATGCTGAAATCCTGCTTATATTAAGATGGGCACAGCCTAAGTCAGAATCACTAGTGATTTTCATCGAAAATCACCAGAAATTTTTATCAAAAGTAGACCAGCTCAGAACTTGCTGGTAAGAGTCCCCTAATGCTCTTCATGCCAAAAATCAAGGTTCTACTGTCAACGGTTCTCCTTATTTTGCCGACGAAAGGATTCGGATGGACTCACTCACTCATTACCGGACAATTTGCAGATAGTAGCCTACTTCGTAGGAATATGTTTAAGTGTCTAATGTATTTTTTATGTGCTTTGTATTATGGATGTATTTTATATGTTTTATGTATTCGCCAGATCTTTTTTTATGGCAATAAATATCCTATCCAGTTGCATAGGAAATCAACATTGTCTGGCACCCGTTTTTTTTTGTTGCCATAAATTGATTTCTGTATGTCGAGATTTTCTGAAACTTCAGTAGGTTTTGTGAACTAGGCATTCTCCGATAATATATGAAAATCGGCCCCCGGGAATACATACCTTTTTTATTCATGGCAATTTATCTGTATTTCCTACTGTTAATCTATGGGAGCCATATACCCCAGTAACGGGCGGGAACAGCAACAATCTGTTAGCACTTAACGACCCCCGATTTGAATCATATGATCGAAATGCAAGAGCAAACCTCCGTAATAAACACCACTGTCATTAATAATACAATGTTACATATTGGTTGAAGATATTCATACTTTCCTAAGGGGGGGAGAGGGAGCAAAACTGTTACAACACGTTACTGGAATAAAGAATGGTACGGAAGCGTATTAGTGCCAGTGAGAAAAAAAAATCCCAAATTTATCTCCTAATTAGGACATAATATCTCCTAATTAGGAGAAAATTATCTCCTAATTAGGACTTATTATCTCCTAATTAGGAGATAATAAGTCCTAATTAGGAGATAATTATCACCTAATTAGGAGATCATTATCTCCTAATTAGGAGATAACAAGTCCTAATTAGGAGATAATTATCTCCTAATTAGGAGATAATAAGTCCTAATTAGGAGATAATAAGTCCTTTTTTTTCACACTGGCACTAATACGCTTACGGAAGCGTATTAGTGCCAGTGTGAAAAAAAAATTCCGAGATTTATCTCCTGATTAGGAGATAATATCTCCTAATTAGGAGAAAATTATCTCCCAATTAGGACTTATTATCTCCTAATTAGGAGATAATAAGTCCTAATTAGGAGATAATTATCTCCTAATATTATCTCCTAATTAGGAGATAATAAGTCCTAATTAGGAGATAATTTTAATTTTCTCCTAATTAGGAGATAATAAGTCCTAATTAGGAGATAAATCTCGGGATGTTTTTTTTCACACTGGCACTAATACGCTTCCGTAGATTGACTGATGTAACCTATATACTTAACGATATGGTACGCCGCGCGAGTTGTACAGGTGTACATACGCCTAGAAAGGTCTACATATCTTTCTTTCACCTGGGTACAACTGTCAATACATGTATACCGGTAAGTGTTTGTAGAGTTTTCTTACAAATTTAGCAGGGCATTCAAGATTATTTATTCGTGCAAACCATCCTCACGTGTAGAACGTATAAGCCGGCTTTTGCGAGTATAGTGTACTTATGTGTAATTATATTGCATATTTTACATGTAGACGATTATACATGTAGAGAAATATAATCTGTTTAGTTCAAAAGGTAGCCATGCAGATAAGAGCTTATCAAATACAATCCTTTGTTTAGACGACATGTAGATAGATATATATATGTGTATATATTGTTCTGTGCCATAGACACTTTGCAATGTTTGGCTGCTTTATATTTGTAGGTCACGTAACGCCAGACCGTATTTGCAAGTCATGTTAACTCCAGACTGAATGGATATTTCGTGCTGAGGACTAAAAAAAATATTGGTGTCAAAATGACCATTAGGTTAATATGGGCAAAGATTCTCGCACTCTCGGTCCTGTTCCTCCTGGTCGTGACATTTGGACTTTTCCCCGTGAAACTGATCAGTTATTTCCGCAAACTTCGAGGTGGTAATGCAGAACTACGTGATTTTATTGTCCTTCGATTATTAAGCTGTTTCGCCGGGGGACTATTTCTCGGAACGTTTCTGATACATCTTTTGCCCGAGGTCAGGGAACAATATGAGGACATCCGCCTCCGAGCAGACATACATTCTGAATTCCCGATGGCAGAGTTCTTGACAGCTTTCGGTTTCTTTCTTGTCATGGTTTTGGAGAATGTTATTGAAACATGTCACGGTGGCGGACACAGTCACGGTAAAACCAACCCTGCCACCGCGCCGGAGAAAAGAGCCATATCCCAGCCTGGTGCTCCAGTGAACTTTGCAACAACAAGTGGTGAAACACAGCCTCTGCTTTCTGAAATAAACAGTAAAGAAGATAGCGATGTACCAATTTCACCTCTTCGTTCGTTTCTGCTTCTTATGGCATTATCCCTTCATACGTTGTTCGAAGGTCTTGCATTGGGGCTCCAAGGCGATGAATCTAGAGTTTGGAATTTACTTCTAGCAATTTGCGTTCACAAAGCTGTGATTGCGTTCGCTCTCAGTTTGGAACTCTGCCAAAATCTTTCAACGAAATATTTACTTCTGAGTATTTTCGCCTTCTCCGTAATGTCTCCGGTGGGCATTGCTATTGGAATCGGAGTCACGGAAACGTCCGAAGCAGGTTTATCCCAAGACATAGCGTCGGTGGTGCTACAAGGACTAGCGTCGGGGACGTTCTTATACGTGACGTTCTTTGAAATTCTACAGAAAGAAATGATGGACAAAGCTCATGACCTCAAACATGTGCTGTCCGTCATTTTAGGATTTTCACTTATAACTGGATTGTGGTTTCAGAATCAAGGTGGCCACCATTAGTGAAATCACAATGACGCTTTACAATCATGTAAGATCTATTTACCGGGAACACTCACAGTAGTGAAGACACATGAGCAAGCTCAAGGGTATAAGGTATATCTGACGTCATTTGACATAGACCGAAGTTGAGCAACGTTGAGCCCGGTCAATACTTGGATGGGTGACCGGGTGATGTACTCACTGGGCTGATCAGTGTCCAGGATAATATATATTGCCAGTCGGTCAATCTAATGAAAATTAAATCCTATCGGCTCCCCCAATTGGTTATGTCGCTTGTAGGATCCAATCGGCTTGCAGTAACGCGAGTATCAACCAATCCCGAGAAATCTTCATAGTGCTTTGAAGGGAACATAATGCTAGGTTTTTGGGGTTGGCTCAGCCGAATCAGAAGCCACGCGAGCGGCGTATCCGCGCCCACGCCAGTTTGGCACCATAATGCGGGGTAGGAATATGGACTGGTCCTTGGCATCAACCTTGGGTTAAAGCGTAGACGATGACCCTATCCCTCCTCCCGACTGCAAGTAACGTAGTTAAAATGCGGCCGTGATGTCATAAAACTACTAAATATTCATGACCTGGTCGCTCTGAACACCAAATTCAATTGAAATCAGTAAGATCCTACATTGCGACATATACGGTTGGGGAGCATTGATAGGATATTAATTTATTAAGATTGCCATTCAGTAAATTAATACAATTCTTTGTTTTTAAGGAGTATATAGCCCACATACTGCCATCTTCGTTCACCAAGCCAATTTCGACGCTCACGCTCTGAACTTGCCTTGGTGGGAAGGGCTGTCATTACTGTTTGAACGCACTCTTTATAGCCTCATGAATATGCATGACGTAATATCTATTATCTTTCCGAAACGTGCTCTGAGACAGCGTCAGCGATTGGCTGGTATTGCCATTACGTCAGCCAACAGAGGAGGCGTGTGTTGTGTTTGAATGGTTCATTAGACGAAATTGACATTTCTGATTTTGAACAATAATAGCAGCTCGTCCGACCAAGGCAAATTCGAAGTGGGAACATAGAAATTGGTTTGGTGTAACGAAGATGACATACTACGGGTGTATTCATGTTCTTACGAGAAGTTTTTTGTGTCTGTGCACATACTACGGATATCGTCTCGCTCCACTGAATAGGTAATGAACGCTTGAATTCTATAGAACACCTGTCCCGTTTGTTCCTTTCGTAACGTAGTCTGGTAGCTGTTCCTTTGTCTGCATACCGGTGTGATGGATAAGAATGTCCTTTTCTATTGCAACCAAGGCCGAACAAACAATGTGGCGAAAAATGTCCTAGCTGGGTTAGCAGCCTCCATGGCATCCACTACGTTAACGGAAGTGTCATCAATTCATGACTACTTCAACTATGGGAATCTATATAACCATATACTTGGCGCGGAAGGCATTTTGATTACTAAAACGCCGAGATAGTCGACATCAGATATCCTTGAAGAGGCAAGCTACAGAGCAATCGTTCAATCTTCACAGGTGTTTCGGAGAACTTCAACAAAGCGGCGAATAATAACCCAAATTAGGCTTGCACGCCTTCTACGCTGAGAAAACTGAAGATGCTACAATCTTTTCCAGCTACCCACACAGTAACGATTTACACAGGAGAAGGAGTGAACCTGTCATTAATAAATATAGGCAACTAAAGACCTAGCAACAGTATATGAAAACTAAGAGCTCTATTCTGTGAATGACATATACACTATGACTGCATACACAGTCTAACGAGCAAAATACAACCCCAAGGGACATGGTAACGTGGTTTCATGTTATCTGCATCCTCAAGTTATTGCCCGGAAACCAAATTTAGATTTTGACACCAGGTGGCGCCACCTCTAGGCGCAAGTCGGAGAAATGCATTCTCAAGCGACATCTCATGTCAAGGTACATTCATACCAAATTTAAGAAGAATCTGATGGGTGGTTCTCAAGTTATTACCCGGAAACAAATTTGTGATTTTGCCACCAGGTGGCGGCACCTGTGAGTGCAAATGAGCGAAAGGCAATCCCAAGCAACATCTCCGGGCATGGTACATGCATGCCAAATTTGTGAAGAATCCGATGAGCGTTTCTCATGTTATATTACCCAGAAAGGTAGGGTATTTCAAAGAAATTCGACCACGTGTTTCTAAATTATATCACTTGCAGCACGGAATAATGGAATGAACTCTAGTGGCGCCACCTCCGGGCGGATTTTGCTGAAACGCACCACCAACTGACATTTTGTCGCAAGGAATGCATTTGCCAAATTTCGGAGGAATCCGACAAATCGTTTCGAAAGTTATCGCTCGCGAAGGATTTGAACAGACATCCACGGACATACACTGAAGATTGGAACAAGACCCAGTGGCGCAATACCAACCGACGTCTTGTCGCAAAGAATGCAGATGCCAAATTTCAGAGGAATCCGATAAAGCATTTGGAAGTTATCGCTTGCGAAGTATTTGAACAGACATCCACGGACATCAAGAAGCAAGAATCATTTTAAAGTCCCCGGTCGCGTTGCGGCGGGGGACAAAAATAAGACAGGAGAAAGACTCCACCTGTCAGAGTATTAAATATATACTCGAGTCCTAACTACGGTATACTAAATCAATGAGCTCTAGTCTATGAATGACTTATACGGTGGGACCTATGTGAAACCTAAAACATTCCTTCATTATATTTAAATGGAATGTCTCACCTAAAAAGAAACAAAACGCCGACCCCTGACGAGGAATTGCGTTGGCATTAATCAAAAAAAAAATCCGAAACACCTGTCCATAGCCACCACGACCA
Organism: Hanleya hanleyi; assembly: GCA_036873755.1. Lineage (NCBI taxonomy): Eukaryota > Metazoa > Mollusca > Polyplacophora > Lepidopleurida > Hanleyidae > Hanleya > Hanleya hanleyi. The sequence goes on along the minus strand of JAVTVY010000404.1, from coordinate 227,471 downwards.
AGTATCTTTGAAGTACTGTTATGTACATCTAATTATTTACACAATTACTGTGAACTACCCAATATATACACCATGTTGATAAACACGCATATATGAGGCAGTGTGTAGGGTCAGATCGGAAAAGGAACAAAGAGTTGTGTTTATGGACAGTCTCCATATTCATTATATAACATTTTGGAAACCGGTTCATATACTTTTTAAATTACGTAACACCAGTGATGAAAAATCAGTTTTGGCGAGATGTCTTAAAGGTCAACCCAAACGCTCTGAGGTCAAAAATATAAAAAAATAGTCCTTTCGATTCTGAAAATAATGATATTTTTTTCATAATTTTGTGCAGTCTGGTTGGCGAGATATTGCCGTTTGAAAGGTGAAAATCGCTCTCCTGTCAATTCCAGCTGTGACGTCACGGAGGGAAGCCGTCTTGTGTTCTCTCATTCGGAACTCCCGAGCGGAAATCTACGAAGGGGACTGATTCTACGCTCGGGGGACGACAACATGAATTTCCTATGAATCTCCAGATGTGACGTGGCTCCAAAGCCCAATCACTCTCGCGGAAGCCTTAATCCCCGACCAGCAAATATTTCCCTGCGAGTCTCTGATTTACGTCAGATATTCTAAAAACTGTTTATTCTTTTCATTCGAAGCACGTTTCAATAGAAAACCATCAGTTTAAATGGTACACACGCCACGTATTGGCAAGATATAATTCCCGTGACGTCACTGACAGTTCCCTGACACCGAAACACACGTGACCACGCTTTAGTCCAATATGGCGTCAATGGCCTTCGAGGGACATCTCAAACCGGAGATCCCCGAGAAGTTGCGAATGGGGTTCTCTATGTTAAAGCCGTATACCACAGTCATAAGTAGCTGCTTATTTCTGGAGATTTTCGGAGTATCGGGACATCATTTGTTAAATATGCCGCGACGTTGTGTAGTGGGAGGTTGCAGTTTTACTACAGATGACGGTGTTGGTATTCATTTGTGGCCTAAAGACGAGAAAATCGCTGCAAATTGGACGAAATTTGTACGCAACACGAGAGTGTGGAAAGAGGGCCTGAGCCAGTACTCGTATTATTTGCTCGGCACATTTTGACAGAAATTAGACATCATTCGAGGACATCTACAGCGTAACAGTTGAATTCAGGTACAAACCAAAACTAAAGAGAACAGCTATTCCAACTATCAAACCTAAGAACAATCAGAATGTGACGGCAAAGAAATCGGACAAGGAGAATCTATCACGGACATCGGCTGAACGAACCTAGCCTGCAAGCGAGGTCTCGGGCCGGGCAGGGAGACGGCTGTACATGCCCTGCTCGCTCTCGCGTGGCATTTGTTGCTTGAGCACCTACAGGTTAGACTGGATGAGTCTCTATTTCATATATACTATTTAATAATACTAAAATGATCTTTCATAAATATATATACGCTTGATAAGTAAATAAATAAAAAACACCAATTGGAGTGAATGGCTGTAAATACAGAAGTGATAATAATACTTTCATAATCCCTTGACATTTGAGATTGTGGGAATATCATTCGATTTCAATTTAATTGAGGTAATTTGTCGAAAATTGAGCAAATGTGAATGCCGATCCACTCACCATGGCTTACTTTTCGCCATGAATGTCCAAAGTATTTTTTATCAAACTATAATATAATTCTGAAATTGGTATTTCATGGGGATTATGGGAAAACAAACAAAATTCAAATCGGACGTATATCAGTAGAGTTATCAACAGTTTACTGTCCATACTGCCGAATCCCGGAGTTTATCCCCTCGAAAAGGCTGCCTCGGTCAGTAACAACAATAACAACACAGATGTGCTCGTTCTTTACATCACAGAATCGTTCTACATTCAATACAGTTTGAAATATATGGACATTTGCTCTTATAGATGACGATAATAAGGTTTCCAGTCAAGTTGCATACCAATCACTAGTCAACAAACGACCTCTCCGAATCCTGTCGTCGTCGAGTTCCACGTTGTTAGAGTGGTTGTCACTGTCAGAATCGGAGCCGTACGGCTCAAATTGATAGGGCTGAATTCCGCCGTTGGTCTGCAAACAACTGTTAATTTGCCCGTCATCATCCTCCTCTATGTCTATTTCATCTTCTTGGAGAAAAATATTTCCATCTGAGCATCTGATATCGCTCGAATCGACATCTGAACCGGAGCTCTGACTGCACTCGCTTTCCATGTTATCCGCGGTTTTTTTCTCAGGCAACTTCCCTGCGTGACGTCATCAAGCCAGCTGTGAAAGTGTGAAAAGCCCACTTTGCTCCCATATTACGTGTGTTTCTGATCAGATTAGAATTTTTTCAATATTTTTTCCATACAAAGTGAAGTATGAACTATGATTTTTAAGGATTTTTAGACCAAAAAAAAATCCGTTTGGGTTGACCTTTAAGAGCCTGCATGGAGTTCCCTACAACGAAATATCGTCTATAAAGAACTTCAGAAGATGCTTTTAGGAAGTTCCTCTGGAATTACAACACATCTAATAAGGGAAGTGGGAAGAGTCACATGACTTCACAGTATAGTCTTCCGGTTAACCTATTCTAAAGCACATACCAAGAATCTAAGGATTCGTGATGTGGCAACTTGGATGATATGACCACACGGCCCCTAGCACCGGCATAAGCGGTATTAGATACAAATCTAGAGAGCTACGATGGAAATGCTCTGACAACTCAAATTGGTAATTGGTGAGCTGTTTCGCTGTGACAACTCGTACACTTGGGATTGGTGAGCTGTATCGTCGTCAGATGAAAATGTCGGCATTTAACACAAAAGACTAGTCTGTAAGGCCCGATGTCGATCCAGCATCAACTTCCAATACTGACCTTTTTGAAATTGCGATTCAAAGCTGTTTACAGTCTAGATACTAACTTTTTAGAATTTCATGGTGTACTTGAAGTGGCGAAGAAGGCTTTGCATAAGTTTAACATAAAAGAGTTCACTAGGACTGTGATACTTCCATTCATACCTCCACATCTGTTTGCGCTAGTAAAAAATATGAAAGGGTGTAAGACTTTTTACGAAATTTGAACAAATAACTGTTCCGAAAATTCAAAAGACAATATAAAGTGTGAGAACTTAATAGGACAGACCTTTATTGAAAAAGAATGAATAATATTTAACATCATTCACTGCAGCTAAAGGCACCATTATCTACGCTGGGATGGTTTCAATATGGACTCGTTAATGGAATTTTGACTACAAATATTTTTGTAAATAAAATTAACCCAGAGGTTAGCTGTATATGCACCTTCTGGGAACTGGAAAATGAGACGGTTTTTCACTTACTTTAGAATTGTGGTAAAGTTAGGTCAATTTGGCAGCAAATAGGAGAGTGGTTTAAGACAAAGGCAAATATTCGTGTCGAGCTAACGGCGAGTACGGTGATGTTAGGATTGATTGCGAAAAGAAATAATATACAGAATTTCATCATTATAGCAATAAAATACCAGATATACAAGCACAAGGTACGACAGGAAAAGCCCAACATCGTTTATATCAAAAAGGTGTTACAAAAATTATACACCATTAATAGATGTAACTTTTATGTGAATGGAGACTGGGCTTCTTTTGATCGTTTGTGGTCACCTTTTATTCACAGAGAAATTACCCACGGCAGCTCATTGATGCTCATATTTATAGAAAATTAGAATCTAATCTGCGTAGTAATTATTCTGATATTCTGTTCAATTCAGATCACACTGCATATATCTAGCTAACAGTCAGTCTGCAGAGTATTAATGTTTCAGATATTAACTTTCATTAAGTGTTGCCCACCAAATCATTTCCAAGATTATATCCAATACAGTTTTGGGCAGTTCTATAGCGGATGGATTTTTTTTATTATTTTTTTAATTTTTTTTTGCCGCACTAACTAAAATAAAATAAAACTGTTTCTTACATGTACGGACAGTATGCTGAATGCTTTTATATGTATATGGAATGAGTTACCGATTAATATACACTGTTACCAATATGCCCATTGCAAGATATACTTTATTGCAAATAAATTTGTTTACCTGCATATACAGCACATGTATTTGACTTTTGATAGAAGAAATAAATATATCAATTATAAAGAAAAAACAAACGCGCCACCAAAGCGCAGTCAGCGCCTCCAAAACACCGCCTGTGCATTATCTTTACGACCAATCAGAATCAAGTACGAAACTGCAATGTTTGATGACGTAGGTATAATTTATAAAGAATTGTGATACCTCGAATATAACCCGGATCTTTTATTGTGAGCAGATATATTAATCCCTGTAGTTTAAACAAAGAGAAACCCTCTAAAGTTTTCACATCTTAGATCGATATCCGTTTACCGCGAGAATCGAAATTTCAACCAATTGAATTTCTCCCGTTATACGACGACCACGTTTCACGGTTCAACCTAGAGATAAGGAATCGACGTCGCCATTTTGCTCCATTCGCTATTTATTCCATTCGACGGGTACAAACATGCACAAACAGCGCTTCGTATTATTCCATATGAGGAAGAGGTTTGCAAGATCTATGGCGTTACGTTTCGTAACTTGTGTCTAATTCCGCTTAACCCAGGGCAAGGGGCCGTATGAACCCATTTAATTCAAGGTCCTCATGGTGCTGATATGAACAGCCACAATCAAAGCATGAGATGACGACTTTACAACGAATATCATATGGATAAAGTATACTGACAGCGATACGGATTTGATATTTTTGGAACATCGTGATGTCTTGCCGGCATCATTGAAAACTGTTGACTGCTTCTCTCTCGCAGGAAACTGGCCTATGTTTATCTATACTATGGTTGTCTTTTTGAATTTGGTGCTAATGTTGTTATATGGAATATGGAATAGGTCTTTGAATTATGGTCGCGGATATTCTTTATTGGACGACGGCTGAATTATGAATAACGGACCAGACGCTTGTAATTGTACGGAATGGGCTCAACGCTACCATCCATCTCGCTAAGGAGGCGATTGACATACATCAACCGCACCGGGTTGAAGATTGGGGTTTAGACCTTAGGGCAGTCATCCGCTAGATGGATACATAACCAATATTAACTTCTGAACGATATCCTTATTGCGACGACGGTAGTAGTATACAAAGCGTCTTTCAGCGGCACAGCGCCTCACTGCGCATGCGCAGAACTTGGTGTGACGTCATAAGTGTGGATGTGCGCATGCGTGAGTGATGTGTGGTGGAGGTGGGTACAAAATGGCGGATATTCACCTCCCACCACACAACCACACAGGCCGCCATTTTGTACCCACCTCCACCACACCAGTGCACTGACTGACACCGGTGTGGTGGAGGTGGGTACAAGATGGCGGCCTGTGTGGTTGTGTGGTGGGAGGTGAGTATCCGCCATTTTGTACCCACCTCCACCACACATCATCAATTGACAGGAGGTGGGTACAAGATGGCGGCTTGGTTTTAAGGGTGGTGGGAGGTGAGTATCCGCCATTTTGTACCCACCTCCCACAAGAATGTATTCATCCGCGGTGATGCAGTCATGTCTGGCGGTGATTCGGTCTCGGGAAAAAAGCTTCCGCGGAGAAAAAGTAGTCCCTAGATAAAATGGTCCGATGGGGTCGAGTGAGGTATCAAAGTGAAGGTTAGGTGAAGGAGCATCTAATGGGCTGGGTGTGGGGTTGAATTAGGGTGATTCTGCGCATGCGCGGCGGCCGAAGGGTATGAAAATAGCCTTTTTGGAGCTAGGAGAGCCCCTAATGGTCCAATGGGGTCGAGTGAGGTATCAAATTGAAGGTTAGGTGAAGGGGCATCTGATGGACGGGGTGTGGGATTGAATTAGGGTGATTCTGCGCATGCGCGGCGGCCAAAGGGTATGAAAATAGCCTTTTTGGAGCTAGGAGATTGACTACTGGCCCGATGAGGTCGAGTGAGGTATCAAAGTGAAGCTTAGGTGAGGGGGCATCTAATGGGCTGGGTGTGGGATTGAAATATCGGCATTGTGCGCATGCGCGGTGGCCGAAGGGTATGAAAATAGCCTTTTTGGAGCTAGGAGATTGACTACAGGTCCAGTGGGGTCGAGTGAGGTATCAAATTGAAGGTTAGGTGAGGGAGCATGTAATGGGCTGGGTGTGGGGTTGAACTATCGGCATTCTGCGCATGCGCGGCGGCCGAAGGGTATGAAAATAGCCTTTTTGGAGCTAGGGGCTTGACTACTGGTCCAGTGGGGTCGAGTGAGGTATCAAATTGAAGCTTACGTGAAGGGGCATCTAATGGACTGGGTGTGGGGTTGAATTAGGGTCATTCTGCGCATGCGCGGTGACCCAAGGGTATGGAAATAGCCTTTTTGGAGCTAGGGGATTGACTACTGGTCCAGTGGGGTCGAGTGAGGTATCAATGTGAAGCATTCATGAAGGGGCATCGGTTGGGCTGGGGTGGGGTTGAACTATACCGTTTAGGTGTATTGATGATAATAAAATTTAAAGATCACATGTCCAACACATACTCACATAATGAAAGCAAGAATCGAACTTGCGTCCCCTCGAGATGAAGGATACCCGTCCAGGTTTCATTTTTTTGAGGTGTACTGAAATGCTCTCTCTAATTTATGCCACGGTATCTATTTTTACAGCTGTCAACTGTTATGGTTTGGTCACAATGTTGCCATTTTCTCCCCTATATTTAGTGTCCACAAAAAGAAGAGTATATTACAGCAATTATGTTCAAGAAAACACCCCGCTAGAAAATTGTCTTCAAATTGTCTGTTGTTGTGGGAGTATAAAAAAATCCTGGTCAACAGGGGCGCGTATATTTCGTGCGACGCTATGTTGCCAATGCATTGAAATTTGAATAGGTTGTCTGCATGGGTTTCAACGCAAGTATAGTACTAAAGTCTAGCTTACCTGATAAAAGAGTTTAGTCCAGATGAAATAAAATAAAACTGTTTCTTACATGTACGGACAGTATGCTGAATGCTTTTATATGTATATGGAATGAGTTACCGATTAATATACACTGTTACCAATATGCCCATTGCAAGATATACTTTATTGCAAATAAATTTGTTTACCTGCATATACAGCACATGTATTTGACTTTTGATAGAAGAAATAAATATATCAATTATAAAGAAAAAACAAACGCGCCACCAAAGCGCAGTCAGCGCCTCCAAAACACCGCCTGTGCATTATCTTTACGACCAATCAGAATCAAGTACGAAACTGCAATGTTTGATGACGTAGGTATAATTTATAAAGAATTGTGATACCTCGAATATAACCCGGATCTTTTATTGTGAGCAGATATATTAATCCCTGTAGTTTAAACAAAGAGAAACCCTCTAAAGTTTTCACATCTTAGATCGATATCCGTTTACCGCGAGAATCGAAATTTCAACCAATTGAATTTCTCCCGTTATACGACGACCACGTTTCACGGTTCAACCTAGAGATAAGGAATCGACGTCGCCATTTTGCTCCATTCGCTATTTATTCCATTTGACGGGTACAAACATGCACAAACAGCGCTTCGTATTATTCCATATGAGGAAGAGGTTTGCAAGATCTATGGCGTTACGTTTCGTAACTTGTGTCTAATTCCGCTTAACCCAGGGCAAGGGGCCGTATGAACCCATTTAATTCAAGGTCCTCATGGTGCTGATATGAACAGCCACAATCAAAGCATGAGATGACGACTTTACAACGAATATCATATGGATAAAGTATACTGACAGCGATACGGATTTGATATTTTTGGAACATCGTGATGTCTTGCCGGCATCATTGAAAACTGTTGACTGCTTCTCTCTCGCAGGAAACTGGCCTATGTTTATCTATACTATGGTTGTCTTTTTGAATTTGGTGCTAATGTTGTTATATGGAATATGGAATAGGTCTTTGAATTATGGTCGCGGATATTCTTTATTGGACGACGGCTGAATTATGAATAACGGACCAGACGCTTGTAATTGTACGGAATGGGCTCAACGCTACCATCCATCTCGCTAAGGAGGCGATTGACATACATCAACCGCACCGGGTTGAAGATTGGGGGTTAGACCTTAGGGCAGTCATCCGCTAGATGGATACATAACCAATATTAACTTCTGAACGATATCCTTATTGCGACGACGGTAGTAGTATACAAAGCGTCTTTCAGCGGCACAGCGCCTCACTGCGCATGCGCAGAACTTGGTGTGACGTCATAAGTGTGGATGTGCGCATGCGTGAGTGATGTGTGGTGGAGGTGGGTACAAAATGGCGGATATTCACCTCCCACCACACAACCACACAGGCCGCCATTTTGTACCCACCTCCACCACACCAGTGCACTGACTGACACCGGTGTGGTGGAGGTGGGTACAAGATGGCGGCCTGTGTGGTTGTGTGGTGGGAGGTGAGTATCCGCCATTTTGTACCCACCTCCACCACACATCATCAATTGACAGGAGGTGGGTACAAGATGGCGGCTTGGTTTTAAGGGTGGTGGGAGGTGAGTATCCGCCATTTTGTACCCACCTCCCACAAGAATGTATTCATCCGCGGTGATGCAGTCATGTCTGGCGGTGATTCGGTCTCGGGAAAAAGCTTCCGCGGAGAAAAAGTAGTCCCTAGATAAAATGGTCCGATGGGGTCGAGTGAGGTATCAAAGTGAAGGTTAGGTGAAGGAGCATCTAATGGGCTGGGTGTGGGGTTGAATTATCGTCATTCTGCGCATGCGCGGCGGCCGAAGGGTATGAAAATAGCCTTTTTGGAGCTAGGAGAGCCCCTAATGGTCCAATGGGGTCGAGTGAGGTATCAAATTGAAGGTTAGGTGAAGGGGCATCTGATGGACTGGGTGTGGGATTGAATTAGGGTGATTCTGCGCATGCGCGGCGGCCAAAGGGTATGAAAATAGCCTTTTTGGAGCTAGGAGATTGACTACTGGTCCAGTGGGGTCGAGTGAGGTATCAAAGTGAAGCTTAGGTGAGGGGGCATCTAATGGGCTGGGTGTGGGATTGAAATATCGGCATTGTGCGCATGCGCGGTGGCCGAAGGGTATGAAAATAGCCTTTTTGGAGCTAGGAGATTGACTACAGGTCCAGTGGGGTCGAGTGAGGTATCAAATTGAAGGTTAGGTGAGGGAGCATGTAATGGGCTGGGTGTGGGGTTGAACTATCGGCATTCTGCGCATGCGCGGCGGCCGAAGGGTATGAAAATAGCCTTTTTGGAGCTAGGGGCTTGACTACTGGTCCAGTGGGGTCGAGTGAGGTATCAAATTGAAGCTTACGTGAAGGGGCATCTAATGGACTGGGTGTGGGGTTGAATTAGGGTCATTCTGCGCATGCGCGGTGACCCAAGGGTATGGAAATAGCCTTTTTGGAGCTAGGGGATTGACTACTGGTCCAGTGGGGTCGAGTGAGGTATCAATGTGAAGCATTCATGAAGGGGCATCGGTTGGGCTGGGGTGGGGTTGAACTATACCGTTTAGGTGTATTGATGATAATAAAATTTAAAGATCACATGTCCAACACATACTCACATAATGAAAGCAAGAATCGAACTTGCGTCCCCTCGAGATGAAGGATACCCGTCCAGGTTTCTTTTTTTTTTGAGGTGTACTGAAATGCTCTCTCTAATTTATGCCACGGTATCTATTTTTACAGCTGTCAACTGTTATGGTTTGGTCACAATGTTGCCATTTTCTCCCCTATATTTAGTGTCCACAAAAAGAAGAGTATATTACAGCAATTATGTTCAAGAAAACACCCCGCTAGAAAATTGTCTTCAAATTGTCTGTTGTTGTGGGAGTATAAAAAATCCTGGTCAACAGGGGCGCGTATATTTCGTGCGACGCTATGTTGCCAATGCATTGAAATTTGAATAGGTTGTCTGCATGGGTTTCAACGCAAGTATAGTACTAAAGTCTAGCTTACCTGATAAAAGAGTTTAGTCCAGATGATCTGGGGCTGTTTTTTTCCTAGGTGGGTATAACACACCATGAAGCCTTCATCACGATGCATTCGTATGCTAAAAAAATGTGGGTATCACCAACCGTTCCCGTGGAGTAGAATTTCATCCACCAGCTTTCACTGTTGTGGTGCGGGTCGGGGAGCGGGAGTTTTGCACTAATGAAAACCAATGTCGTCCTCTCTCACGAAACCAAACACAAAAATTGACAAATTATACGGACTGCCACGATAAGCGAATGTATGCAACAAATAGCGTTCCGTACTGCAGATGTCCGATAAAATCCCTCCAGTCAAGGGAGGAGTGTTACAGAATGTTGATTCCACAAAACCTGTTCGGTGGCCTACATCATCGTTCAATCGCTGATCATAAAGGCTGCGTTCAGCTCACCAGAACTGTATACACTTCGAAATCTGTGAAAGAATATCAATTTTCACGTTTCCTGTCTGATATCACACAAATTGATGCGTCCGCTCGAACACAACACAGCACACTCCCTCGATTACAGTCTACGTGTGACGGGTATACATGCAGGCGATGAATCGTGCAGAGTTTCGTCACATTATTCATCTCAGCGGACACCGAAAGGAACAAAGTTCCGTTATAAATTGCGACAGAGAATGTTCCCCAGCTCAGAAAACACAAAATGGCTGCTCAAGACCAAAATTTGCCCGGATAATAACGTCGTTCAAACCACAGCGCCATCTATACGCTTTGGTGCAAGGGAGACAACTCGGACTAGACCAATTCCCAGGCGAAGGTCATGTCCGCTATATTTGGCCTGTATGGGTATAGGGGTGATCGTTTTTTTTTATGGCTTTTACTATGAGCTATGAGGTTGATCATGTAGAATACGATGGAAAAAAATTTGAAAGTACCGCGTAGGCTTGTATATAGATCCATATAGACCCATATACACTCATATACTGGATATTAGTATGTATAAATCCATACGGGGTGGACATGTTGGAGTCTAGGTGGAGCACTAGTGGCCCGATGGGGTAGAGTGAGGTCTTATTTTAAAGCTCTCGAGGAAATAAATAAATAAATAAATAAATAAATAATAAAAAAAATCAAAAAATCGGTGAGTAGTAGACGAAGGGAAAATTGGAAAGTACTGACCATGCCCCAGAATACTTCATATACATATCACGGCCTTAAGGCCTATGTAAGATGTAATCTACTTCACAGTTTAGTAGTATAAAAAGCGCAAGTCCTATTGACCTTGCCCCTTCCAAAGAAATAAAATCGGCTCTATTTTACAGGAGTATATACGCAGGTGACGTGGGTTGTGACGTCACTTTCGGGTTTTCACCAAACACTACCTCCAAACATAGAAGAGTTCCAATTTTTTCCCTTAGACGTCCGTATGTTCATCCTCCAAACCCACAAGAGTTCCAATGTTCAACCGCCGGGGTGTTTCCCGCCCCGCCCCAGCGCCCCGCAGCGCGCGCGCGCGCGCGTCATCCCGCGTCATCCCCGGCAGTGCGCGCGCGCGCGCGGACGCGGGTCAAAAGGTCAAAGGGTCACCTCCAGGTCAGACGGCCCAATGTCCAATGAGACAATGTTGCGGTATCGCTATAGTCAGAGCTTGAGCACAAAAAAAGGGGGATTCTAGATGAACCTGGGAAAGATGGGCAGTTCCATGTGGACCAATCAGCGGTCGAGAAAAAGAGCCAATCAGCGGTCAACAATCAGCCAATCGAATTGGGGTATTCACGGTGTGCTTTCGCTGACGTCCGCGCCCACATCTGGGTTCTTGTACACCCGGGTAATGTTTTTCTGGACATGGATGGGTTACCTTTGGCTCCATTCTAGGCCACTGATTGACTAATACGGTGTTCAAAGCCACTTTCATGCATTATGCTCATAGAACTTATAGTCATAATCTATACGTGTTGGACGAGTCTCTTCAGTCACCGTATACACGTACCTCAATGAAATGCCCGCTCCAAACCTAGACCAAAAACACGTACTTGGTCTGTAGGCTGATTTCATTGGCTCTCTGTTTTTACTATAGTGCTCTTGCATTCTAACCTTGATGGGTCACCTAGAACTTATAGTCATCAACATAATCTATACGTGTTGGACGAGTCTTTTCACTCACCGTATACACGTACCTCAATGAAATGCCCGCTCCAAACCTAGACCACAAACACGTACTTGGTCTGTAGGCTGATTTCATTGGCTCTCTATTTTTTACTATAGTGCTCTTGCATTCTAACCTTGATGGGTTACCTAGAACTTATAGTCATCAACATAATCTATACGTCTTGGACGAGTCTCTTCACTCACCGTATACACGTACCTCAATGAAATGCCCGCTCCAAACCTAGACCAAAGACACGTACTTGGTCTGTAGGCTGATTTCATTGGCTCTCTATTTTTTACTATAGTGCTCTTGCCTTCTAAACTTGATGGGTTACATTTTGGCCCCATCCTACACCACTGATTTCAGTTTGACTGAATCTCCACATTGAGCATTGATGCATTAGGAATAAAACACACAAGACAGGGTTTTTTGGTGAGATCTCATTTTTTTTTTTTTATTCAGTGAACAACAACAACGTGAGAACAACCACGTGAAAACTCAAGCCCAGAACAAGGGGCTTGTAATTAACTGAAGCCCAGAACAAGGGGCTTGTACATTGAAGCCCAGAACAAGGGGCTTGTACATTGAAGCCCAGAACAAGGGACTTGTCATTAACTTAAGCCCAGAACGGAGCTTGTACATTGAAATGATGGGCGGCCCAGTCATAGACGAGTACATCGCGGTCCTCGGCCTGGGGGTACTCGTCAAACATCTGTACGATAGTAGATAAGGGTCTTCCCCGGCATCGATGGTACAGGTAAAACAAGCAATATTGTCCGCACACGCCACTGGTCAGGCTTTGCAACGTTTGACTGTTCCAACACCACGTCTCTGTGCCTTGATCCATGAAGTCTGTTAAATCGGGATGGAGGGGTGGCAGACCGTACGGGTCAAAGTATTCCCCCTGCTGTTCTGTCAAGTACACGGCCACCCAGTGTTCACCGGGTCGATCCATCGGGTCCGTGTTGAGAACGTAAGCAGCCGGATACATACGGTCTAATGGAAACACATCTCGGGCGAACACCCCTTGAAAGACCCTACGTGTCTCTGGGTCATTCTCCAGCACGGTGGTTATCTGGTCTGTATCCATGTTAGGTGGAGAAGTCACACAGGACGTTGCGCGCCTTGTCCACTTGAATGATGTTGTCAAACTCGGCGTAGCAGATCACATTGACGGTGGTCGCCAGGGCTCGTGCAAAGTGGATTTCCAACCGTAAATTGCCTTGCTTGGTCAGGGCCAGCTGATGGTCGTTCTCTAAGGTGGGGGTCAGATCGAAACAGAACAACGTGTATCCGTTCGCGTAGTCCTCCCGACTGATCATATTCCCTTCGTCCTGGTTTATTTGACCGGTGGCTGTAAACAGGCTCTGATAGGCTCGAATGAAATTCCTCCGCCCAAAGTTCGGGGTTAAGGCCGTGGCTGGCACCTGTTGTCCATCCACATGCAGGGCCACAAAATTGATGCCGAAATGTTTAAAGTCAAACGGATTCTCTGGGTAGGCTCCGCTGAAACTGGTATTTTCCACACAGGCCAGGATCAATCGCTTGGGTAGTTCCCCCAGGAACAGGTTTTCTTTGTTGGCGCTCATATTTCCAGCAGACACAGAGAACACTTTGGTTTGCACACGTCGGATAGGGTACTGGGCTGGTTTTGTTTCCAAGGCTTTCATGTGTCCCAATTGAACGGCTGGATTCGGTTTCACTTTTCGGACATACAGGACTGCGTCTTGGATGACAATCTTATAGTCCGCTGCATGCCCCTCTACGTTAGTGGCCATTAAGGCGAAGGTCGGAGGCGCCCGTATCAGTCGGATTTTGATGGGGATCTTGTTCAAGAGGTACCGGTCTTGCATGAACATGTCTGCATGCAGTCGACCATCATATCCACCGAGGCACTGTTCGCAGTGAAAGCCTTCCGTTTGTTATATCCCCCATTGTCCGCCGTGTCCATGTGCTCGGGCGTGTCCCTGTAGAATAAAGCGGTTGTCAGCTGAGATTTTTTAGCCTCTCGGCCATACGACAACAGTGTCTCGATGTAGGCTCGATAGGGGTACGTGTTGGTGGAGTCACTGATGAGTTTGTCGCTGAGAAAAATATCCACCTGCTGAAACATCGAGTGCAGCCAGAGATTCGTCGGGCCCACCGTTGCTTGGTCAGCGATTCTGGTGCCAGCTCCATTGACCACCTTGGCTTTCACATACAAGTAGGTATGGGCTAAATCCACATAGGCCGTATCCGCATTACTGATGGTGAACTCGATGGGCCCGGTTTCGTTGATGCTGGAGAGCGGGAGATGCTCCACCCATAATCCTTGTTCGACACTGGTTTGTGTGGGCGGCACGGTCCACAAATCAAATTCACTGTTGGTGGAGGGGCAGGACTCGGCGTGGATTAAGGCCATGTTTTAAGAAAAGATATCCTTTGTCTTCTTGGATGTGCGTCGTCGTTGGGTCGGTCGTCGACTGGTGCGTGGTCTCGGTGGGGCAGCTCTTTTATTCCCAACGGTGCGTTGTGCTTTGGCCACCAAGACGCCTCCCGCTTCTTTGGCCCGTCGTTTCAAGGCTTGTCGGGGTGCCGTACCCCCCAAGACATCACCGGCCACTTGCAGTCCACTGCGTACCGCTTGTTTGCCGATTGCTTTCACACCCCGCGTCACCAAGGGCAGGAACGTTTTCACAATGCTGCCGAGTATGTTCCCCAGACCATGTCCTCGTTGCATGCGTGCACCGCTAAAGACCGGAAAGCCACCCCGGCCTGTTGGGCATAATAGTCGGCATAGCTGCGTGCATCGCACTCGTAAGGTACTTTCATTATGCAAAGTGGGGAGCACGTGCTTGTCGAAAATGAAGTGTCAGCACCACTTTTCCTCGTTCGAATGCCACCGCTCGTCCCGTGTCATCTCTTATATCCACCGTGATCGTGTTGATGTCGGTATGTCGTACGGGCAGGTACATGATATGGTTGAAACTGTGGGTGACTTGATCGCCATACGTCTTTTTAATGGGGACCACCCGTAACAGAGGTGTGTTGATATCGCCCACGATGTGGTTGTCCACCACGTCCGAGTAGACGTAGAGTCCGTACATACCCGACTTCATATCCATCGGCATCTCGCCATGGTGTTGGGAGGGACCAGCGAACGTCTGTAGATCGAAACCCAGCATTTGCTGTAGTGCAGGACTGAGTTTCACATTCACGGTATCGGTGACGGTAAGCTGTGCCTTGTCGTTGTGTACGTTGACATCGAAGAACACGTTTTTCTTGAAGCGCAAGGCTATCAGGCGTGTTGCACTATCCGTCACCCCCGTAGCGCCTTATCATGCATCAGTCTTGACAGCCCACCCATGAACTGTTTGGGGGTATCGTATTGGCCTTCGGGCAGGGTGAGTCGGGTGTTTTTGCCTTCGTAGGTGACCTCGTACCACACTTCATTGGCTCGCACGTTGTACCACGAGTAAGGGTATTGGATATCCACGAGGGCACATTCCCAGCGGCCAGGTAAATGTAACGGTTGCGGTAACTGGGTGACGTACTTGGCCACGGTGTTGTCAGGAAACACATCCAGCGAACTGTTACTGGGTAGGGTCAGGTAAAACATGGCGACTGAGCTGTCCTGCTGCTGCTGTTGGTTTTAATAGGTGTTCCAGGCCTTGGGCGGTTGTGTCCGGCGTCGTGTTTGTCGCGTTGACTTGCTACGTGTCACGGCTCTGGAGATGTGGGGTGTCCTGATCGAGGGTGGTTTTTTAAAGGTCTGAAAAGAAGGTGCCCGTTGTGATGGTGGTGGAGTTTTGGGGGGTGACTCCGGTTCCCAGTCGGCTTCCCAAGAAGGTTGTGGTGAGAGTCGTGGTGCACGACTCGGCGATTGCTGGGTTTGCTGCATAAAGGCCCAGCGGTGGGGGTTCCCCACCAATTCCTGTGGTACATGCATGTCTTTCAAGCCTTGAGCGAAGACCTCCCATCCTCGAGGATCGGTGTGCGATCTGCGTTGGCGCATCAGATCATTCACTAAATCCGTCATGTGGGTTGCTGGGGTAGACAGGGTTTTGTATTGGTCCATGAACGTCATGTACCGTTGAAGCGTCTCATTGTACCGTTGTACTTTCTCACTGTCGCTTAATCCCGGTCTCTGTAAGATCTGTTGCATCTCTCCATCGAGGCTGTTTATGGTCTTCACCGTAGGTGGGACAGGGTAGGGTGATTGGAGGTTTTGCAGGAACCGTGGTTCGACGAGGACCATTTTTTTCGTGTGGTTCATTGTCGGCCGAAGAGTCCACCCAATACTGGACCCAACACGGAAGCGGCCAACGGTGCTAAGATGGCCCCGAGAAAGCCGCCTTTCTGTAACACCTTTTTCTTTTGTGTTTGAGGGACCCGCTTGTGGACTAGGGTTCGGAGACCTGTCTTATGCTTGGCCAACTTGGTCTTCTGAGCCGGAGTCAGTGGTACGTTGCCTTTTAACAGGTTGTACCCGATCTCGCACAGACAGCGTACAAGGTCAGGGTCCGCACCGCGTACAATGGTTCGGACTAACTCGGGTGGGGCCGTCTTCAATACACGGAGCGTGGGAGCGTGCTTCCGTACTCGCGCAGACATCCTGTACAACTAATGCTAGAACCCACAACTCTGCCCTTTTTATCCACCTCACAGACAAAGTCAACCCTGCTGTGGTATTCATTCTTTTTATTATTCCCCATCATCAACACACACAGACCCCAGCTGGGGGCGCCACTGTGGGTGTGTTTACATTATTTTTGCATGTACACGTGGTGGGTCTCTCCGGGAAAGATGCCGGTCCGTAGTCGAAGGTGGTCGGGGGTGGCTTGCTTGAGGTCGAACAGCATATACCCGTGCTGAGGGGTTGTGGCATCTTTGAAGGCTTCCAACGCAAACGGTGTGCGGCCGGGATACATCTGTCTCGCCAGGTGCAGCAGTTGAGTGGTATCTCTCGGGTTTTTGAAGACCACCAGGTAGTGGGCATTTAAGCTGATATTCCGATGTTCTTTGTTTTTACTGAACAGATTCTGCACAATGTAGATGATGCTGAGCCGTCGATGATGGCTGCCTTTGGTAAAGAGTTGGGTGACCCGTGCATCCGTCTCCGCCATGAGATCATCCAGAACCACCAAGGTGTCGGGTTCCAAATCGGCCAGGTTGGGTAGGCCTTCCACGAACGTGATGTGGGGCATTGCTGCATACGCTTCCTGCCATTCTCCGTAACACCACACGACTCGGGCAATGGGTGGAGTGATCATGCTGTCGGCGTGTTGAAGGAGCTTCCTGACGAAGTGCGTTTTGCCGGAGCCCGTCGGTCCTGCGATGACGCAAGTGAAGGGATGCTGCCACCCAGGGTCCATGGTTTGAGGTCTATCCGTTGTCGTGGTAACCCGCTCTTGTAAATTTCGTACGAGTGAACTGGAGTGGTGGTGGGTACAACGTCGGTCGTCGTTGTCTGTTGACGTTCAGAGATGGTGCTGGGGGTGGGTACAACGTGGGTGGTCGGTTCACTGTGAGGGATGAAATCCGGTGGGTCTTGAGACGTAGTAGGTGTACTTGGTGTAAGTGTAGAGCTCGACGTGGCTTGTACGCGGGGTGTGGTGGTGGTGGTTACTGGGCTCGATACGACTGGTGCTCTCTGTAGACCCGTTTCACTGATGGCTGGTGTTCTCAGTTGGTTAAGTAACGTACTGACATAGGCTACGTCGTAAAACACACCTCCGTACAACACACTCAGCAGGGTTAGCAATAGCACCCCAAAGACCACTTGCGCTTTGCGCGCTGTCTTCGGAGGCAGCTGCTGTTGGTCCATAGCACTGGGGTCGGACGTGGAATGAAGGAGGACGGCAGTGGTGTCTGGCTTTATAGTCGTTTCACCTGGTTGGCAGCGACCCAGGAATTGAAGGAACTGGGCCAGCCTTGCCATTTTACGAAATGAAACAGTTTGCCACGTCGACGTTCCGTTTTCAAAATCTGCTCCACCGTGTAGTAGTCTTGCTCTGTTTTTACAACAGGCTGTAATTCCGTGTCGTAAAACGTCCCCAGCAACGTTTCCCCTTGGAGATCTTCCAGTTCATAGACTCGCCGCTGTCGGGGTAGGCGCCGTTTAATCAGGAAGTGCTCATCGCTCCACTTGGGCAAGTAACTTTTCTCGAACTTGCCCTTGACTTTACTGATCCGTACAGGGTCCCCGACCTTGTACACCGCCTTCGTCGTTCGCTGCGATGGCCTGGGGTACAAGACACGCCGGACTTGGGCTTCATTGCGTTGGGTCACGGTAATGGGGGCTCTCTCTATACTCCGGTGATAGGCTCGATTGTAACCCCTCACCAGTTTCGGGAGAACATCGATGTACCGCCTTGTATTCTTATAGGTGAAATATTTATACATGCGGCCTTTGAATGTCCTGTTGAACCTCTCCACCACGGAAGCCTTGGTCTCGTTGTACGTATGGAAGAAAAACACCTTCTGTTTCTTGAGAAAGGCTTGGAACGGTCTGTTGAGGAATTCCGTGCCTTCGTCGGTTTGCAAATACAAAGGTTTGCGCCCGGTCTTGAAGATGTCTGTGAACGCCGCTATGAGATTTGCCCCCGTTTTCGTCCGGATGGGTACCACCCACGCATACTTGGATAGGATATCGATGCACGTCAAGATATACCGATTCTCATCGTTGTGTTTGGCAAAGGCGCTCATATCCACCAAATCCGCTTGCCACTGGGCATCTATTCCTCCCACGATGACCCGGTTCCGTAGAAAATGGCGACGGACAGATCGATGTAAGGTATAGGTGTCTTGTCTTCTTAACCAATCTCGGACTTGGGCACGTTGTATCCCCTGGGGTTTGGCCGCTCGATAGAGAGCCGACAATGCACTATAGGCTGCCGGACTGTCGGGACTGTAGTATAAGTTATCCAACACCTTCTCCCAGCGCTTCATGGTGACAAAATGATGATGGACCCTGGCTCTATCGTTTATTTATAACGGGTATATCTTGGGCCGGAGTTTCTTTCTGATTTTCTTCGTGGACTTCCACAGTGGCCATGGTAAATGACCAGTCCAACTCGTCTGATGACCGCTTGATAAGCACTTCATCCACATCCACCACGGCATCTTCCAATGCAGACCATAGATCAGGGTGAAGGGTAAAATGCACTGTACCTCCATCTAGCCGAGCCAATTGAGCAAAGAAAGGGCCGCGTCGGATGTACACATCGTGACACAAGTGGATGAGGTCGCCGTCCAGTTCACCAGACAACACCCGTTTGAATTTGGTCCAGCCCTCCCGGGACAGACGAATGTGAGCCGGGCACGGTTGTGTAGGGTCCGTGTCTCCCACCACCTCCTCCATGATATCGACCTTATCCGCATACACGTGCAGGAAAACCTCGGGGGTCAAGCTGAAATACGCCAGTACTATATGCTCCGTCATGGTCAGTACGTGAATGGTACCAGATTTCACTGTCTCTCGTATTTATAGGGAGAACCCCGTGAGATCAAAGGATCAGGTGGTCATGTCATTGGGCTGACTGAGTCTAGCGGGGTAATCAATGGCATCGTCGTCGGGTTCATGTAGTTGTTCATGGGGTTCAGCCGCCGCGTCTTCCATAGCACGAACCCACGCTAATTGGTCGGGTGATCGGTCGTCGGGTGTAAATAACTGGTCCACAATAGGCACTATTTTCTCCAAGGCTGACCACACAGAGGAAGTTAGGCTGATACTTCGCGTAGGCTCTTGGTAGGGACCCAGACGTATGTGGACGGGTGGTACGGAATATACGTAGATGGCGTTGTCCAGGTGGATGAGGTCTCCGTCCAACTCATCGCTCAACACCCGTTTAAACTTAGTCCACCCATCACGCTGTAGTGTCACCGGATTCGATAGCCTCTCAGCGGGCGTCCAGTAAATAGCTTGATCGTCTTTCACCAGCGTGACTTTATCTTGATAAATGTATAACCTCACACTGGGTGTAAGAGGCAGGATAGCGCGTAGTGACATGCTTGCTGTAAATGTCGAAGGGAGAATGACACACACTCTGTCTCATCCCCTGTATTTATAGTGTCAATACCACAGCGCCAGGGTGAATAGGGCACAGACTAGTATGAGGCCAACCAGCCGGCGCTGGTTCCGGCGTGAGCGCTCCTGGTCCATAGCGCGAGCATCAATGATGGTTGTCATAGTCCAGTAGTGGTGAGTGATGGCACGCCTCTCCATCGAGTGCACTCTGTGGAGGACCGCTTCTGTGAACTCGTTCAGGATCTGGCGTCGTCCCTCGTTGTCGTCGCCATCTGCAAACATGGACCGGACCACTGCTCGGTAACCCGTGAATGAATTCACCACGGTGGCATACTGTAAAATGCGAGTCGCATGGGGCTGGATCTCCGCCATGGCTCTGTAGAAATGAAGGTGTGGGATCCAGAGGAACGTGTTTTATAGACCAGATGTAGCTCTACGGGTGTAGTCCGTGATACGTACTATTCTGATGGGTTAGTCCAAAAAAAAAGGAGCAACAACAACAACAACAACAACACAGATTACAGATCAATCCTTTTTCCAGGTCACGCCCGATTCACGCAGACCGGAAGTGACGTCATACACCTGCGCACAACCGTGATGGAAAAAAATGGATATGACCTTGAACTGATCACGTGACCTCCCCGTGATGACAAATACCCAGAACCAAGTGAGTACATGCATCCCATAGTCCCAGGTCACGCCCGATTCACGCAGACCGGAAGTGACGTCATACACCTGCGCACAACCGTGATGGAAAAACCCAGAACCAAGTCAGTACATGCATTCCATACAGGCAGACGAGGTCAAAATACTCGCTTCTGATTGGCTGGTCAGGTCAGGTAAGTCACAGTGCTCCGCAAAAGTAGTGCAATGAATACTCCCTACCCTAAAAATCGACTCCTTTTATACGTTTTTCTATAATCCGCCATCTTGTCCCACCACCCACCACACACGCATTATTCAGAACAACATTACATGTGGTGGGAGGTGGGTACAAAATGGTGGATACCCACCTCCCACCACCCTAAAAACCAGGCCGCCATGTTGTACCCACCTCCCACCACATGTAATGTTGTTCTGAATAATTCTCTTGTGTGGTGGGAGGTGGGTACAAAATGGCGGATACTCACCTCCCACCACCCTTAAAACCAAGCCGCCATCTTGTACCCACCTCCTGTCAATTGATGATGTGTGGTGGAGGTGGGTACAAAATGGCGGATACTCACCTCCCACCACACAACCACACAGGCCGCCATCTTGTACCCACCTCCACCACACCGGTGTCAGTCAGTGCACTGTGTGGTGGAGGTGGGTACAAAATGGCGGCCTGTGTGGTTGTGTGGTGGGAGGTGAATATCCGCCATTTTGTACCCACCTCCACCACACATCACTCACGCATGCGCACATCCACACTTATGACGTCACACCAAGTTCTGCGCATGCGCAGTGAGGCGCTGTGCCGCTGAAAGACGCTTTGTATACTACTGACGGTCCATGGGAGATGCTTACAGGAGTCGTGTATTCATTAGCAGATTATAAAACAGTGACAGATTCTATATTTGAAGGTGGGATCATCGACGTGGGAGGTTTACAAATACTAGAGGCTTATACAAAGGAAGTTTGTTTATAATGTATGGCCAATACAGAACAGAGCTAAATGGGAATATGATGAAAATGTAAGACAGCTGACTCGATACGATGGACTGACTCGATATTACGATGGAGTATTCGAATATAGTGCGATTAAGTAGATCGACTGATGTTTTCTATCGACAACATATTACAAGCGAATATATAAT
Source organism: Hanleya hanleyi (assembly GCA_036873755.1). Classification (NCBI taxonomy): domain Eukaryota; kingdom Metazoa; phylum Mollusca; class Polyplacophora; order Lepidopleurida; family Hanleyidae; genus Hanleya; species Hanleya hanleyi. Next base: position 205,635 of record JAVTVY010000404.1, on the reverse strand, counting down.
GTTACAAGCGAATATATATCAATACGAAGGATGAAAGCATGGGAAACCTCATACCAAACAGCACAGAAGAAATGAAGGCAAGCCCAAAATAAAGTGTAACACATATTTTATTAATCAGTGGCATTATTTAATGACATTTGAACTTAAAATACCTTAACACTCTCCCATCCATGAAAATTCCTATACGAATACTTGTATACAAAATGAGTGAGTGAGTGAATGAGGATTGTGAGGAGCGCGGAGAGTGATTGAGGAGCGACTTAGTGAGGACTGGGTGAATGAGTGAGGACTGGGTGAATGAGTGAAGTAGGTGAAGAGCGAGTGAGTGAGTGAGTTTATGAGTGAGTGGGCAGTGAATGAGTAACTAAGAAACTAGTGTAAAAAGGCGTCTCCCACATCACATGAGCAAGGCATCGGGGATTAGTGACGTCATTATGCCGCCAGAACGCCGTCAACGCGCCGCCACACGTCGCCAGCGCACCGAACGTGCACCGTCCGATTATAACCATAACGCCGCCAGGGAAGCCAAAACACCTCCAACGCCGCCAAAACGCCGCCCGCGCCGGCACAGCGCACCAACGCACCGCCCGTGCTAACAGGATGAATCTAAACATGGTCCGGGTCAGATTATCAATATGAACGGTGTGGGTGAGGTAAAAGAAAATAATTTTCAGACGACAAGAGTGATAATGGAGAAAATATTCATCCTCGAGAGATAGACCAACCTATCGCGGAGTGACGGATCGCGGATGTATATTGGATATAATGTTTGGAGAGAGAGGAAATATCAGTGTTATAATCGTCGTTATAACAGTGTTATAACGACGATTAATCGACTGAAAAGGCAACGCGAGATTATATTCCAACAATAGAAAGAGACTACCAGTACATCAAAAGTTTCAAGAAATGAGAAATGGTTATATTTATAGCGAAATTATGATGACTGCCAATATAATTCTTTGCTCAGTGGTTGCTCACCACTCGCTCATTCAATCACCTCTCACTCAATCACTCACTCCCCACTCTCCCATTCACTCCTCACTCACTCACTCATTCAATCACCCCTCACTTATCACTCACTCAATCACCTCCTTCATTCTCATTCACTCGCCCTTAGTACGCCGTGCTAGCGGCGTAATGACGTCACTGATCGCTGATACCTGATACTATGCCCCATGTGATGCGAGAGAAGTATTTTGCGCTACTAATATTTCAGGACCTCGACAGGACTCTTCGTGTAATAACTTGTTATAACGCCAATCGTCATTAATAATTCTCGGTGATATATAAATACAATGTTTCGGTCCAAATCATCCTTTAACCGCGACAGAGTCACGATATAACGTGATGGATTATCACTCATTGTGTGCATAAATCTTCAGCGTATAATATAACATGGCTTTGTGATTGGTATTGTGTTTATCTGCCACACAGGTGCAAAGAACTCACGAACGAGAGAGAATCTCACAAATTTGATACAGTAAGAACGGATCGAATGGTACGAACAAATATTGTATAATAATATTCGATGTAGAAAGCAACGGGATAATAATGTAAAAAGAGCCTGTAGTGTAATTCGATATCGCAAAGATTTTCCAAGACAACAGCTTGTTGGTATTCTTGAAATGCCTTGTTCGTCAAAGAATCACGAAACGTTAATTCTCAGATATTAAAGGTCTGGGGGTGGACAACAAAGGAATGTTTTAGTAGATTGGCCGCTTATCTCTTATGCACTGGAGGGTATTGACCAGTGAAGTGGAAACTGGTCGGTTTCGTGAAGCCGTCAAGATGGTTCTTCGAGAAGGAACCCAGGTATAAGGACTCTAGTCTTGAGTGAGAAATACCTAGGATAAAAACGGAGACATCTTCAATGGATCGAGAAAATATATCTTCCAACAATATTTCATCTTCAGTTGTAGCGAGCAGCACGAAAGCTATTCTGGAATTAGGTGTCTTGTGGAATATTCACGTTTATGGCTTTGCCGTTTTCTTTATCGCGCTGACTACCTTACTGGTACCGAGTTGTGTAACAGCATGGCGACAGTATCATCAGACGTCGAACCGCCTGTCAGGAAGTCTTCATGTGATGTTGGTGATCTTCGCATTACCGAGGGCTGTGCTATTATTAGTGGATCCTTACCTTTCAAGAATGGTTCTACACAGGCTGGCGTACAGCGTTATTGAACTCTTATCTGTCCCCGCGCTAACTTCTGCCACTTGTACCGTCCTTCTCGCCATATTGGATTCCACACGCTTGTCACTTTGCCCTCCAAAGTTCCAAAATATTTGGGTTATAATCGTCATCTCGGTGTTACACTACAGTGTCTATGTCACGACAGCCCTGGTGACCTATTTTAAGAGAGATGCCTCTTATATGGTTATTATCTGCCATGCTTTAGCCTGCTTATGGGGCATCACAGTGGCCCTCGGTTACATGATTGCGGCCTACAGAATACGGAGAAACATCCAGTTCAGCGTACCACAACAAGGACCAAAAAGTACCGGTAAGATCTAGGAATTATATTCCCTTGTGACTGCAATTTAACTTTATTTGGAAGAAACTTTATCCCGCTTCAGACAAAAATTATTTGTTTTCAACGGACCACAATGGTCACGTGGGCGGACCACAATGGTCACGTGGGCGGACCACAATGGTCACGTGGGCACCCTATATAATTTCGTATCATCTTTTTCGCTATACTTGTTATGTTGCGTTTAATTGTTGCCTGCTGTGTACGATGAGATTCTGCTGGTGAACGTTTCGTCCCCGAGGTTTGCCATTTGTACGAATCATTGCGGTTGTATTTTTGTCACTGCTGAAATGGTGGAAAATGAAGCTCTTCGTCGGCGACGAAGACATGTGTTCTGAGTAGTAAATATCGCTCAAGTCGGTGCTAGGTGCCTGTGGGTCAAATACATTCTTGTCAGTACGTCGGCATCTTTTTCCACCACCCTTTTCATGTTGCGTTTAATTGTTGCTTTTATATGATGAGATTCTGCTGGTGGACGTTTCGTCCCGGCGTGCCCTCTGTACAAGTAATTGTGATTGTAGTTTTGTGCCTGCTAAACATGGTGGAGAATGAAGGGCTTCTTCGACGTCGGGCCTCAGGGACATGTGTTCTGAAAAAGAACTTACATTCTATTAATAAAATATTAAAACAGTAGATAAAACATTAACTGACTGCGCTGAGGGAGATCTTGGGTCTGTTATTAGTATATGTAAATAATATCTGATTTTGGTAGTCAGACCTACACCACACTGTTCAATAAGTGCCTGTATTGAATTATGTGTGTGTGTGATTTTTGTAACAATACTTTGCAATGTGGTAATAATATAATAAATAGAGCTCAGAGATACTATCTTGGTGTACAAAAATTAACTGTCATTGGACGCAGTATACAGAGATTTTGGTTGGCCATCGTTACAAATCCTGAAATTCTAAGATATTGGAATCGTCTAGTGTCAATGGACATAGCTCGATTAGCAAAATAAATATATATTTGTGATATATCATATAGTGGTCATTGGAGTACTTTTGTTAAAACGATTCTTGATGATATAAACTTGAACCAGATTTTTGATGATATTATAACATGTAATTTAAATGACATCCAGGACATATTAAGAGGGCAAGATGCGGATCGTAAACTTACCTGGAATTCAAACGGGAATATAAAACAGAAAAATGTGTTCTATATAATTTGACAAAGGTCATTGATGCCGTGTAAAGTAATAACAGGTGGTCCGCGTTTGTGCCGCATATATCCCATGCCCAGTGAAGTTGCCTAATGATCAACTGCAAACACCTCTATGACCGTACACCGCAGTATTGACCTATGTCTCTAATATATAATGACGGCGTTACATATTACGAATATCACGGAGTAATGGTAGTCATTTTGTAAAGTTCATTTTTTTACAAGCTGCATGCAAAACAAAGAATTTATGTAGATTGAACTATTGATTATTGACATGCCCCAAAGTAGACGACGAATTAAAATGAACAAACTTTAATACTGTTCGTGTCATTCAAGATGTCCACATGAACAGCTACAATAAAAGCGTTGTTGGGATACAAATCATCACAGGGATCAGTTTTAGTCCTTCTGAGAATGTGTTTAGAAATAAGCAGTCAGTATATTTGCTTATTGGGTCATATGACTTTTGGTCAGTACTCCGACACTTTTTCCACCAATCTTTTTATGTTGCGTTTAATTGTTGCCTATATGATGAGATTCTGCTGGCGGACAATTCTTCCCACGGCTTTAATACCCTCTGTACAAATCATTGCGATTGTGTATATCGAATTATTTTCAGGATGAAACTGTCTTTTCATGCAAGAAAAATGCGGGAAAATGAGGAGAAAACACCTCGTGGGAACCATTTTCAGTTTTCGTATCAGTGGCTTAGGAAGCGGCGTGGGGGAACTGCCCCACACTTTCGAATGTGTTTTGGGAGCACAACACCCTTTGAGCCCCACATCGAAATAAAACATTCATTAAACGCCGTAGATTCGCGACCCCCCTTTCCCACAGAAAACATACAGCATGATGCAGGTCTGTTCCCGAATAACAAATATATCACCATTAGGATGCAAAATAAATTTAAATGGGAACATATATATAAATGTCATTTAGAATGGTAACATTTATATGTAATTATTTTGGGGATCACACTTTCTTGGTCAAGCACAAAATACAGTCCGATGTATTTCCGTATTTGGTCAAGCACAAAATACAGTCCCATGCCAGACTCAAAAGTGCGACCTTAGAGTTTGGTACCAAATCGTTAGCAGTAAATTCAAGGGCTCTAAACTACTCGACCACCTCAGCTTTAGAAAAAAATGGTAGTTCGGAGATCGGAGTCTAGAATACGTACATTTACTATACCTCTGATAGGTTGAATAATGACACGGCTCCTAAAGCTGTTTTTGCTTCTTGTACGTTTCAGTGGGTTACCTCCATATGGGCCGAGGGGGTCCGAGGAATGATATAATTAACAATAACGCTTAATCAATACAAAGTAAATTAGACTTTCGCCGATGTTCACAGGCTAAGTAAAATTGGGCTTGGCTGACGCCACAGTTTATAACCTCTAAACCGTTGGTAAACAAATGACAATACGGGATACACAATCTGAACCCATGAGAATACATACGCCTTGCCCAATATAATTTCATTGATCCTATATATTTCCGTATTAGATAATTGAACAACTGTGTTACTAATGTTCATACAGATATATTCAGTGTCCTTTCAATCATTTATGAATCTATACATGAAGTTGTATTGTATAAACTGTGAACCTGGATGAATGACCAGAAGCACCCGTGATCTAAAACTTCCTTTAAAATTCAACTCTCAATCTAAGGGCTTGAAATGGAGGAAATTGTTAGCGAGTCCCATTATCTGAGATAAGCAAGGGAGATAACCAGAAAATATACAGTATCTGTATACAGTATCTGTGTATATATGAAGGTACACAGTGCTGTATGCAGGCCTACACAATATGCACACTGTAGTTCTGCAGTGCTTGCATAACCTGCACCTTTTCGCTGTATTTTGGATGTTGTTTTAAACTGAGTGACGTTGAGTAACTCAATATTTTCCATTGATTTTATTGAAAACTTTTTTTTATTTGTCGAGTATTCTACTCGCATTCCTTCGTAATTTACGGAATTCGGTCTTCTCTTTCGGTTAACCCCTGAAATAAACTGATTATTATTTTACATTCGCATGAAATATATTCAGACAATTCTTTCTCAAAGTAAAATGCACTTTCCCTTTTGTTTTCTTGCAGCAGACGACACCACCCGACGGATTTACCGACTCATTCTGTGTCTGTGTGCCGGTCTTGGTGGTATAGAATTTGTGACCACACTCTATGGCGCTATTGATGGAATGAGGCCTCGGATTAATTATGCCGCCCCTTTGTCTTGGTGGATATTCCAAACCATTTTGCGCCTGTTAGAAGCTTGTTTGTCAATATCTGTCTTGTTTTTGGCCTCAAGATCGAACCAGAAGGGAATGTTTCCATCACCGTGGGATTCTCTATGGAAGACAATTTCAAACAGAATCGGTCCGGAGTGGCGACTAGGTTCCCGCAATGAACGAGAAACGTTTGTTGAGAGGAGACAGGACAATACCACGTGACTTCGTCAGCCAACGTAACCCGCCATTTTCGAGTCATGTGATGTCCTACTTGTTCAAAATTGCAGATCTACCACACCTCTTGGATGATACGAAAGTTATTCATACCTATATATTGTGTAAGCCCAGGCAATATGTTTCCGAAGTGGTATGAAAACCTGTAATTTATCAGATTTCTCGAGTCTGTTCTTCGCCGGATGAAGGCCGAACAGAATACGGTAAAGTACCGGATATCGCTCCGCGATAATGGGGACACAGGATTCGCAAGCCATCTTATGGATGGCGAAGTGTACGCAAATGGAGACAGGCCTGGGCGATTTGAGATCTGTCCCACCCTGGGGGACTCATCCTGCTCACTTCTCGGGACCGATTTTCCATTATATTTTTCGATATCTTCTCTCAAGAAACTGATCCTATGATAGAGAACAAATAGTTCTGGCAAAATAAATTAATTCTGTGCCGTTTTGGACAAGGAAAATGCGAATAAATGGGAAGAGAAGACTGAAAACAATAGCTCGTGGAAACCATTTTGAATTTTCAACGAAGAGCTCAACTTATCAGTGGCTTAGAAAGCGCTGCCCCACTTTCAAATGTGCGTGTTTGTTTTGGCGGAGGGGGGGGGGGGGCATAAAACCCCCACAACATCCTTTGTGTCCCCATGTTTTGGTTATCAAAACTGCTGAATGAGTGAAGCATACAGTCAACGCCGCGGATTCGCTACCCCATTTCCCATAGAACGCATGCAGCATGATGCATGTCTGTTCTCGAATAGCAAAGTTTCATTTAAATTCCCAAACTGTATCTGCTGTAAATATATCCATCCTGTAACCATCTGGGTCATCTATACGCGGTAAGACTGACCCTGGGATCGTGTGTATCCATTCTCAGCCTACTTTCGGCAACTGCAAGAGGGAATTTCCAGAAATCAATACCACGTGACTTCGTCAGCCAATCAGCTAAAGTCTACCGACGTAGCCCCAACGTAACCCGCCATTTTCGAGTCATGTGATGTCCTACTTGTTCGAAATTGCAGATCTACCACACCTCTTGGATGATACGAAAGTTATTCATACCTATACATTGTGTAAGCCCAGGCAATATCTGTTTCCGAAGTGGTGTGAAAACCTCTAATTTATCAGATTTCTAGACTCTGTTCTTCGCCGGATGAAGCCCGAACAGAATACGGTAAAGTCTCGGATAGCGCTCAGCGATAATGAAGACACACGATTCGCAAGCCATCTTATGGATGGCGAAGTGTACGCAAATGGAGACAGGCCTGGGCGATTTGAGATCTGTCCCACCCTGGGGGACTCATTCTGGTCACTCCATGTGACCGATTTTCCGATTATATTTTTCGATATCTTCTCTCCAAGAAACTGATCCTATGATAGAGAACAATTAGTTCTGGCAAAATAAATTAATTCTGTGCTATTTTGAGCAAGGAAAATGCGAATGATTGAAAACAACACCCTGTGGAAGCCATTTTGAATTTTCAACGGGGAGCTCAACTTATCAGTGGCTTAGAAAGCGCTGCCCCTACTTCCTAATGTGTATGCGTTGACGGGGGGGGATAACACCCTCATAATACCCTTTGTGTTCCCTTATTTTGGTAATCAGAGCTGCTGAATGAGTGAAACATACACTCAACGCCGCGGATTCGCGACCCCATTTTCCATGGGAAGCATGCAGCATGATGCATGTCTGTTCTCGAATAGCAAAGTTGCATTTAAATTCCCAAACTCTATCTGCTGTAAATATATCCAACCTGTAACCAGCTGGGTCATCTATACACGGTAAGACTGACCCTGGGATCGTGTGTATCCATTCTCAGCCTACTTTCGGCAACTGCAAGAAGGAATTTCCTGAAATCAATACCACGTGACTTCGTAAACCAATCAGCTAAAGTCTACCGACGTAACCCCAACGTAACCCGCCATTTTCGAGTCATGTGCTGCCCTACTTGTTCAAAATTGCAGATCTACAACGCCTCTTGGGTGATACGAAAGTTATTTATATCTATACCTTTTATAAGCCCAGGCAATATCTGTTTCCGAAGTGGTATGGAAACCTGTAATTTATCAGATTTCTCTAGTCTTTTCTCCGCCGGATGAAGGCCGAGCAGAATCCGGTAAAGTACCGGATATCGCTCCGCGATAATGGAGAAACACGATTCGCAAGCCATCTTATGGATGGCGAAGTGTACGCAAATGTAAATATATCGTTATTAGGATGCAGAATAAATTGAAATGTGGAGCTTTCGGAAGAAAAATTCTTTTTAAATTTCTTTTTTTAATTTTTTAATTTTATAATTTTTTAGATTCTTGGAGGTGTTAAACTGCCAAGTTATTGTAAAGAATTTTACCACAAATAATGGTGAAATTGCGCCAGATTGCAGGAAACGAAACATAAAATTTAAAAATTTTCAGGGGGCTCTCCGCTAGCATTTCCGGGAATAGTAGAATTTTTAACATTGAGCTCTCCAACTTACCAAACCCTGCTTATTGCACTCGAAATAGAGTATTGGTACTTCTTGCTAAAATGAGGGAATCAGCCTCTGGTACAGTTTCGTTAACATTGCCGTAAATATGAATTATTTAGTGATCTGTACATATTATATTACGTGTTATATTAGACTTTGATGATCCGTAACACGAATTGTCACGGACAATACAGAGAAGGCGAAAGGAAACGGATGGAGAGAGTAAATGTTTGACCAGCACGTTTTGTCTCTGCACATCTGTTTGTTTTGAAGCAATGCTTCGGGACAACAGTGTTAATTATATATTGGTTGTTTCAGCGTGAATAACATGAACTAAATGCTTGAAAAACTCTCACTAATAGGGCATAAACTCTAAGCGCTTCACAAACGCAATACATCAGGGAAAATTTTTCGATTAAACCGAACATCTCCTTTGTCAGAAAACATAAGTGTATAATTATTCTTGAATTCTGCATTCAATTTCGCAATCAGTTGTGCTCATATAATGGTGTAGTCAAAGAAGGATTTTATACCGTATTTTTAACAATATTAATAAATTAATATCATATAAATGCTCCCCAACCGTGATCCAAATGGGAGAGCAGAAAGGATTTTACTTAATTGCGTTGGTTTAGCTATCGTATTTTGTATTATTCTCAATCTTTAACAAAATTTTCAGTGTATGATATACTGGTATATAATTATTCTTCAATTGTGCTTTAAATTCCTTAATCATTTTTACTGATTATTTAGTTAACGGGATATTGATCCACACCATTCATGTAGAGTTGATATTCCATTTGGTTTCCCCACTAAAATATTTCATTAAGATTTCCAAATTATCACTGTCCAACTCCTATTCCTCAACCATAGATTTCTCGAATAAATATTTCCACCTCTTCGTAGCCTGTTTTTTAGCTCTCTCATAATCGTGTAGATGCCACAGTCCCCTCGTTGTTTTCAAAACAAGTTCTCGAAATACGTATTCTCTTTTCCACTCTCATCCAAGACGCCGCCCTGGGTGTCTGCAAAGTAAAACCCATTACGGTTGTGCAGTTGGGACACATAACAGAATTGGAGAAGCTCCTGGCCAAATACAACATTCGAAGCGCGCAGACCAAATTGATGCGCGTGCCTAAAGGAAATATCATCCCTAGTAGTAGGGAAAGGACCGCTCTCTTATCAATCATGAAGGATAAATGGGAGGGTAATTTCCGGTTACACGACTGACGTGACTACAATGTAGTCATTTCTCACTTGTTGTTTTTTTGTTTAGTACTGTTCATGCATATTTAATATTCTGTTCCATACTTTTCGAATTGCCAGCAGTTTGATTTAGCGCATATCACGCTGTTTTCGGCAAGCCTTATCAGTTCCTTGTATATTATGATTATTTATATGTTGATTATTGTCATGCGTGATCAGTTGATGGTGCACTTTGGCACATGCCACCACTCTATTGTGCAACATCCATATAGCTTGAAAACCGAGAAATGATCGGAATATTTTGCCACGCTACACACATTAGGAAAACCTTTATAGGGTATGGATTTGTCCAGTGTGATGAGTGATTTACGGTACTTAACAAAACTGGGGATAGTCACCCATGATTATATCTCATTTCTGTATTTAATTTAATGCTGTAAAGAAGGAAGAAGGAAGTCCCAATAGCTTCTTCCTTCTCAGGAGGACGCCCCAATAGCTCCGTATGGCAATTAACCAGGAAAGATGAACACACTTCTTCGAATTATTGAAATTGGAGAAGAATACATATCATAATTTACGAGACTATTTAAGTCGGTTGAGCTAATTTTAAGGAAGTGTGTAATGAAAGTTTAAGGTAACTAACTAATCACTGGGTGAGAGGTGTAAATATTATGGTGCTCTTCTTGTAATAATTTGGCATAATGCCAATCGTCGTGAATAATTTTCGCTGATACGCACACATATATGTATGTATATGAGTCGGTCCAAGTCATTCTCTAGACACAACAGAGTCACGAAATAACGCGATAGATTAGCGCTCAATCTGCGCAAAGGTTATCATCTTTTTGAGAGGATTTGCTATTGACATTCTGCTTAACTGCCACACAAATGCAACGAACTCACGAACGGGAGGGAATCTCAAATATATGATACAGTACGAACGGAGCGAATGGCGCGGATATATGTATAATAATTTTCTATGTAGAAAACAAAGAGGTACTAATGCAAACAACCACAATATCTCCACAATAGTCGTTGGCGTAATGGGATAACGCGAAGATTTTTTCAAGACAACAGCTTGTGGGTAGTCTTGAAATACCCCGTTCGTCAAAGAAACACGTGACGTTAATTCTCAGATATGAAAGGTTTGCGGGTGGACAACGCCGGTATTTGTTTTAATAGATCAGGATACATGCATGTATCTCCCAGTTTATTAACAGACAGAATGGAAACTGGCCGGCGTCGTGAAGCTGACCAGATGGTTAGTCGAAAAGGAGCTCAAATTCAAGGACTCTAGTCATGAGCGAAAAATACTGAGGACTATAATGGAGATATCTTCAATGGATCGAGAAAATATATCTTCTCATAATATTTCATCTTCAGTTTTAGCGAGCAGCTCGAACGCTATTCTGCAATTAGGCGTCTGGTGGAACATTCACGTTTATGGCTTTGCCGTTTTCTTCGGCGCCCTAACTATCTTACTGGTACCGAGTTGTGTAACAGCATGGCGACAATACCACAAGAAGTCAAACCGCCTGTCAGGAAGTCTTCACGTCATGTTGGTGATCTTCGCATTACCGAGGGCTGTGATATTATTTGTGGATCCTTATCTTTCAAGAATGGTTATACACAGGTTGGCGTACAGCATTATTGAACTCTTGTCTGTCCCCGCGCTAACCTCTGCCTCCTGTACCGTCCTTCTCGCCATATTGGATTCTACACGCTTGTCACTCTGTCCTCCAAAGTTCCAAAATCTTCCGGTAATACTCGTCATCTCGGTGTTACACTACAGTGTCTATGTCACGACGGCCCTGGTGATGTATTTTAAGAGAGAGGCCACCTATATGGTCATTATCTGCCACTCGTTGACCTCCGTTTGGGGTTTCACAGTGGCCCTCGGTTACATGATTGCGGCCTACAGAATACGGAGAAACATACAATTCAACCTATCTCAACAACAAAGACCAAAAAGTACCGGTAAGTTCTATTGGAGTTGGCGGTTGATTTTCTATTGACATTTCACACTCTCAAAACCGATGGGTACAAAAAGTACACAAATGGTGTACAGAATGTACACCGTCACTGTGACATTATCATTCCCAGTGGTGAGTACAATATAATATATGCACATATATGCACCTGTGTACTTTTTCCACATACGAATATGTGTATGTACACAATTGTGTATATAACGTACGAAAAGTTTACACAAATGTGCCAGTAATATGTTACGAAATATATTCCCTTGTGACCGCAATTTAACTTTTCTTTTTAACCCTATCTGGCCTGGGCGATTTTGGGTGTACCGCAGCCATCGCCAAGGCTAGGGGACTGACACTTACCGCACTATATGATTTGGTCAAGCTCTACAAGAAAATGTAAAGAAATCCAAGATGGTCGCCATGATGACGTCACTGACGTCATTTCCAAAAAAGGCGTTTTTGGACCATTTTTGGTAAGAATTTTCGAATTTTTTATTTTTGTTTTTTCTTCGCAAAAACTGCATGATAAATTAGTAAATAATAATCTTATATGAAATGAAATAGATTTTACCCACTTTTCCATACAGAAAAGCAAACATTTTGAAGAAATATGACCAAAACATCACTTTTCTGGTACCCCACATGGACGCCATTTTGAATTTGTCCATGATCCTCTGCTCGGAGGGTATTGGCAATAGGCTCAAAATGACGCCAATATGATAATCTAAAAAGTCAAGAAGTTTCGGCTCTCAATTGTTTGTTGTTCCGGAGATAGACGCGAAAAAAACAACAGCCCCCCAGGCCAGGTAGGGTTAAGAAGCTTTAAATGAAACAACATCCTGGTGTTCAGTTTGTTATGCACTATGCAAGAAAAATAAATTAAATAAAATGGACAGATTTTAATACCGCTCAGGTCGGTAATAGGGGCCGTGTGGCTATGCCACTGAAGATGTCCACATGGAGATCTAAAATAAAAGCGTATCAGGGATCAATTCTGATTCTTGTGAGGTGTTTAGAAATATGCAGTCAGTACATTTGCCTGTGGGGGCAATCAGCATCTTTTCCTACCACCCTTTTCACGAAGTAGTAAATGTATGTAATCTATACTCTAATATCCCATCTTTGGTCGATTGGTTTAGAGCGCTTGCATTTACTGCTGCCGATCAGATGCCAAACTCTGAAGGCGCGGGTTCGAGTCTCGCGTGGGACAGGCCCATCCAGCACAAATATTTGTGCTTTGCCAAGAAATCATCTTACAATATAATTAGATATAAATGTTACCTATTTTCTAAATGACATTTGTATTTATATTCTGAAAACATTTTTAATAGAGAGGAACTATCCTTCTAGGGATTGAGAAGGCCAAAAATATTGACGTGCAAACACTCAGAACGGTGAGACCAAATAATCAAACAGACACGCTGTCTTTTGTATGCACCCATGACCCTAACAGTTTCATCTTGCGAGAGACCCCTAACCTCAAGAAAATTCTTACCAGGGCAAAATTCCCCCCCCCCCCCCCCCCCCAATCACTCCTCCCTCAATTACACAAGTTCCATATGTGGGAAATCGCCGTGTAATTGTTGGTAATTCTTTTGCAATTAATGTCACTAACTAAACTTTCAACATCAATGCTAACACGTTATGATGTTATGATCCATTGTGGTTGCAACAAATGTTATATAGGTCAATTTGGGGACACATGATTAGGAACAGGTCGCACGTACATCGGCAGCAAATCAATATGCCCAATCTCCGTTTCTTGTCGCTATCAGAACACATCGGTACATGTGCATCTTGACATATTAGTCCAAACTCTTCCCAGTCTTTATGCTGTCCGGGGATGATAACAAATTGAGAGAAATTAAAGAATTAATTTCATCAATAAAAATACACCCTGACACCCCTTCCGAAACATACACCAACCTCTAACCTATGTCGTTTTCCAATAGAGTGAACAGATCTTAGCTGGTTTGGGATTTGACATGTTTTATTCAGTTTTTCTTGTTCGGATAATCATAAGCGAAGGATTCCCCATGATATAATAATAGATGTGAGGAAAAGAAGAAGTATTTTTTTGAAAAATTAAATGTATATAGAGGAAACAAATCAGATAATAATAGGATAGAAATGGTATTTCCTAGGTCTGAATATAAAACAGTGCTTAGGAAAGCTAGACAGGAGTATGATATACATCAAACTAAGGAACTCGAGAGACTTAAATATGCAAATGCGAAAGAATACTGGAAATTGTTAAAAGAAGCTTAAACATTTTTTGAAGCTAATGTTTCGGTTACTAATTTTACAAGATATTTTATGGCATTGAATAATCCGAACGATCCCTTTTTCAGACCCGATGAAGACGCTATTTTTATATACGACCGATATCTTACGGGTGAAATACAAGTTATGTTCAGTGAATTGGACGCGGATATTTCCATCCAAGAAATAAATACAGCTATTGGCCAATTGATTAGTAATAAATCTGGAGGACCTGATAGACTGATCAATTTTTCATTCATGAAGCTAGCACTCACACCCCTGTCCTTTATGGACTATTTAATTGTATGTTTTTCAACCTGTTATTTCCCGCCTGTCTGGTCAGAAGGATATGTCGTACCACTGCATCAAAAAGGAAGCCGAAATGTAGAGCATTATAGGGGTATCACTCTATTAAGTAGCATGGGAAAACTTCTCACTAGAATATTAAATAACCGTTTGTCAGCATGTGCCGAAGATTACTATGTTTACATTGAGGCACAGACCTGTTTCCGCGTTGGTATGAGTACAGTATACAATATTTTTGTTATTCATGATATCATTTCGCACATTTTGACTTCTGGTAAGAAGTTGTTCTGTGCCTTTCTTGGCTTTACAAAGGCTTTCAATTACGTAGTACGTGACAACTTATGGTTTAAACTTTTGAAAATAGGTGTAAGGGGAAAAATTTTGAATATCAGAACTTCAGTGTATAAATTCGTTAAATCGAAAGTTAAATTTAATAATTCGCTTAGTCAGGGCTTTGAGTGTTGTACTGGTGTAAGACAAGGAGAGTGTTTATCGCTCTTTCGGTTTGCAATGTACCTTAATGATATAGAGGATGAATTTTATTTAAAGGGGGCTGTCCATAATGTGAAGAAAGGAAATATTCTAAATTTATTACGGTTCTTACAACAGCGTTAACTTTCAATATTAGCATATTACTTTTAGAACGCATTCAGATTTCGACTGTTCACTCCATCGCAATAAAGAATGTGTTCGGCAGTATGCTGCTCTTGTCCATTACTACGGTTCTTAATCGAGTGTGGTCTTTCAACAGAAGCCATTGTCATTTTTGTCGAATGTTTAGTCTCATCCAAGTCATGTTCATTTCCACTGCATTCGTTCATGAATTTGGCCATACAATGAACCACTTAAAGATGTAATCAGCCTCAAAATCGATGGATCTTGTAAACTCTCCAGTGTGCGCTTTTCAGTAGCGACGTTTGCTAAAGCATATGTATTATATTTGATGATAGTTGGATCGCCATATACAACGAATGTAAGAATATCTTGTCACAGAAATTTGAAACTCGATCCGCTTCGATGAGTTTTCTGTTTCGCCATTGAGTATGTGTTGTACGCGCAGAGGAAAATGACGTCAGTGCGTGGCGTTTGAGTGACGTAGCGACGCTCACGAACCTGAATGCAGCTGCGGCCATGGGATAACGTCATGGCTCGTGCCAAAGGTTCGATGAAGTCCACTGTAATGGACAAGAGCAGAATACTGCCGAACAAATTCTTTATTGCGATGGAATGGACATTCGAAATCCTTTGTCATGCTAAAAGTAATATGCTAATGTTGAAAGTTAACGCTGTTGTAAGAACCGTAATAACAACCAAGTGTCTTGCACATGAACCTCTGTGCTTGCTCACTTTTAACACTTGGGGGGTTGGACTGTCTATTTGTTGCCTATGGACCCGGTATCGATTCCGTAGCGTATCACCCGTTTTATCTACATAATATTTCTCACATTCATTGCATACGAGAACATAAATCAAATCCCTAGAATCACAGTGCAAATTTGAATTAATTTGAAACGTATATTTGGTTTTGTGGAAAGTAAAGTTGGAACCCAAGATAATATGATCGCAACATTTGCATCTTTTATCAACCACATTCTGATGTCACTTTGGGGATGACTTTGGCCTTAGTTAAAATTTTGTTTAGATTTGGGGGCTGCCTTTTCCCGTTTATTATTTTGACGTCTTTGAAAGCTTTCATGGGGCGATGGTTCGTTTCATGCATTCCTTTGTTATCCTTAATGACTGGAAAGAAATTAAAGTTATTCCGATTATGTGTAAGGAGCTAGTATTACTGGAAATTAGGGGTTGTTTCGTTTAATATGAGAGGGCTTTCTTAATCCTGATGCCTATCAGTTGGGCAATTTCCGTTTTAAAATGCTTTTTAATGCAAGCAACCGTTTTCTTCTAAGGTCATTATCTTCGACAATGGTGCAGGTTCGTATAGCTAACTTGAAAGGTACTTACTGCTTTGTATTGCGAAGGTGAGATGAATGAAACTTGAAGTATTGTTTGATGTCTGTGGGTTCATTAAATATATCCGTGATAATCCTGTTGCCTCAACGTTTCAGTAATATATCCAGAAAAGGAACTTTTTCGTCGCTCATTTCTAGAGTAAATGGAATATTCGGATCCAAATTATTCAAAAGATTGTGAAATTTGGAAATATCACCATGTGATGTGTACAATATGATGATCCAAAAAACGCTTGAAAGACTTTTGCACATATAATTTGAAACTTGTACCATACTTTTCTTCAATATTGTTGTTGCCCAGGATATCCAAGTAATAGAGTTGCATATGTAGGCGCAAATTTAGTTCCCTTAATTTGCTGTTCCTAAAAGGACCTTTTGTTGTATCTTTAGATGGGTAAATGGTCCCAGGTCAGGTGCATTACAGAAGTACCGAAATAAACTACTTTCACTACAAGAAATTGTTCAATTGGAATGAAATACAATATTATATTGTATACTTAAAAAGATTTCAAGGCCCTGAGTATCATTATTCTCGAGTAACAGGGCCGCGAAATAGGGCATTCGTGCAAAATAGTTCATTTTGAGGTGAAAACAATTCTTATTGCTCTCTGTAACCATATGAAGATAAACAGTTATATGAGGTGTTTTCTCCTCAAAATTGGCGATTTTGCGCGAGTGCACTACTTCACGGCCATGTTATTCGAGAATGATGAGACTCAGTGCCTTGAAACTTTTCTGAGTACACAATATAATATTGTACTTCATGTCAACTGAACAATTTCTTGTATATGCAATATTGTATTTTTGGCACTTCTACCGCACCTGTTCTGCGCCCATTTACTCATCTAAACATGCGTGGTCCGTAGTTCCCGTTTCCAAATTCAAAGGAGTTATTTTCAAGTATCAACTTGATCCACGAGAGAAGGAACTCCTTGTTAAACCATGCGATATTTTGGGATGAATAATTGATTAACCAGTATTCAATGACTCTGATGCCGAGGTTATGGGAGATAAATTCGTAACACCAAGAGGCAAAAAAACTGCTTCCTCCTTTATATGACCTGGAATGTGGTCTATGTAATCCCTGATATACGATGGTTCTAATTGTTATATAGCTTCAAAAGCGTGACAATGAGTTGGCTTAACCGGGTAGTTGGGCATACTGCATGGACCCGCTATGACAGGTCTAAATTTTAAAGTCGTTGGATTCAAAACTGTATTAAGTTTTTCGTTTTGTTCTGCCATAGCATCTATGGTTTCCTTTGATTTGTGAATTTTTGGAAGCCTATATATTTGACTACATTTCGATTCAAAGTTTGTGAGAAATTCTTTTTCTCATTTTATTAGTCCGTATCCTGATGTTTGAATTGACTTGCCAATTTTCCCCGTTTGTTTCCTTGTCAATATATGGCTCGTATGTGCGGTTGTCAATGAGCATTCCTACTATTTTGCTCTCATAACACGCTTTGTTCATGGTAACAATAGCTGAACCTTTATCTGCTTCCCTAATTACAATATTATCATTTGTCCGAATACTATACGAAATCTCAGATTCCTAGGTTTTATATGAATGGTTTGATTTCTTCGTTATTATCTTCATGAAAATGACTCAGGTAGTCTATTAAACTTCTATATTTCTATTTCTACCTCTTCCCGTTTCAAATTCATCTCTCAATCAGCATCACAGAAATACTCCTGGATTCTAAGTTTTCTGTTCAAATCAGAAATATCCATTTCAAGTTCATTCGTATTTTGTTTCGGTGTCGGAATGAATTTCATCCCTTTGGGCAGTAATGCCTCCTCATGTTTAGTGAGTACTACCGCAGAGAGGTTTATTATTTATTCTGTCCGTTCTGTGGTCTCTGGTGGTCCCTGTGATATTTGGGGTTCTGTTGCTATGTGTTGCCATGTCGATCTGTCCTGGCGGGTGTCTGTGTCGCCTCTCGCTGTGTATGGGGTTATTCCGAAAGTGGATTTTCCTCTCGTTGTTCTCGTCTAAAAATGGTTGTGATCATTAGAATTGCGTGGTTGGTGGTCTGCATTTCTTCCTGATGAACTATGGCGTCTGTTACCTTGTGATGGTGATATGGGAGATATACTTTGAATGGCCCCAGAGTACGACATGTTTTCTCTCCTTATACTATTATTCTGGTTAACATTGCTCAAGCGTACCTGATTAACATTACTAATCTGTCGCCTGGTTGGTTGCTCCGTGGTCTCTACTCCAGTATCTATTGCATCATTCCATATGTCGGCAGCTGTTCGTACCATATATTTCTTCTTCCTCGAATATTTCCGTGAGCCAGATTTCATTCACGTTGAATGGTTGTATGGTTGTTTTTTCTATAGTATCGAGTTTTACTTCCTGCTTTTCTGCCTGTTCACTTTGCCTGCATATTTCCATACTCAATTTTTCAATGCCGAGTTCTTTCTTTCTATTCTGTTGTGCCTCACTGCCACCAGATGTGAATTTCTGGGGATGAATGTCGGTTCCGTTTGTCAGTAATATTTATATATCTCCTCTATGCCTTCACACATAATCATATTGTAGAAGCAGAGTTTCCACTCATTCTTCAGTTTCGCCCATTGTGTTCTAATTTTCTTCCGATATTGGTAGGCTTCTTGATTATTTCTGTTATTTTCATTCTCTTCCGTCCAAGCTTCTATAAAGAATATCACTTGGGTATTCAATATATATATATGGAATATGGAAAAGGTCTTTGGATTATGGACGCGGATTTGCTTTAGTGGACGACGGCTGAATTATGAATGACGGACCAGACGCTTGTAATTTAAACAAATTACAGTGCCATTCATTTCCAGTTTCTCCTCAAGAAACGGTTACGTGAAAACGTCAGATTTGAAGATGGACGTTTAAAAAAGAAAAAGAAAAACATGACTCTGATGCGCATTTCTGCTTCACTATAAGCTTTTTCAAAGAGCATTCCGGTTTAATACAATAGTACAGTACTGTAGGCGATATTTTTGACATCTTATTCCGTTAACAACAATATCCTAGATAAGATTCAAGTCACAATTTCAGTCCTGTTCATCGGCTGATTCGCAACTTCTCGTTGATCTCCGGTGGCAGTAATCGGGCCCCTTCGTAGATTTCCGATCGGCAGTACCGAATAGATCTTATTCGCTCACATGATCTTTTTAAACGGGATATACATTATCTGTTCAATGAAGGAAGACAGCGGAATATAAACTTATTTTCGCTAATTACTTGCGTCTGTTCTGTCATTCATAATTCTGCCGTCGTCCATTAAAGAATAACCGCGTCCATAATCCAAAGACCTATTCCAAAAGACAATCATAGTATACATAAACATCGGCTAGTTTCCTGAAAGCGAGAAGCGGTCAACAGTTTTCAATTGTGCCGGCAAGACATCATAATGTTCCAAAAATATCAAATCTGTATCGCTGATGAGTATTCTTAATCCATATGATATTCGTTGTAAAGTCGTCATCTAGCGAATGATGTATCTCAGTCACCCTTTGATTGTGACTGTTCATATGAACAACATGAGGATCTTGAAGTACATGGTTAATACGGTCCCAAGACCAACCATCTCTGTGCCGATGTAGTTGAAGCAATCTCCTAGAAACGGAATATTTTGAACTTATCTTTGCCACATGTGCATAGAAACATATTTCTCAAAAATTCAGTATTTGTTGTTTATACACTCGGACACGATCTCAAAGATATATTGTCTGTCCAATGTAGTTTGCATCACATCCATTACATTTAATAACATCAATAACATTTCTAGAATCACAATTCATGCTTTCTTTTACTATAGAGACACCACTCGAATTCTTGGATGAAAATGCAGGTACCGCATCTAGAATCTGTGCATTTTGTGACTTTAGGAGTGCTGGGATTTTTAGCCCACCATCACCAGATGATGGGCTGTTCAAATCACTCTTCGTCCGTGGTCCGTCCGTCCGTCCGTCCGTAAACAATTCTTGTTATCGCGATTTCTCAGGAACTACTGAATGGATCTTTCTCAAATTTGGTACACAGGTTCCCCTTGGGGTCTAGTTGTGCAAGATGCCTTTTCTGGTACGATACGAAAATCCAATATGGCCACCAGGCAGCCATCTTGGATTTCCCCATGAAAATTTGTTATCGTGATTTCTCAGGAAGTACTCCATGGATCTTTCTCAAATTTGGGACATAGGTTCCCCTTGGGGTCTAGTTGTGCAAGATACCTTTTTTGGTCCGATTCGAAAATCCAATATGGCCACCAGGCAGCCATCTTGGATTTCCCCATGAAAATTTGTTATCGTCATTTCTCAGGAACTACTGCATGGATCTTTCTCAAATTTCGTACACAGGTTCCCCTTGGGATCTAGTTGCGCAAGATACCTTTTCTGGTCCAATTCGAAAATCCAATATGGCCATGAGGCGGCCATCTTGGATTTCCCCATGAAACTTCGTTATCGCGATTTCTTCTGTACTACTGCATGGATCTTTCTCAAATTTCGTACACAGGTTTCCCTTGGGATCGAGTTGTACAAGATACCTTTCCTGGTCCGATTCGAAAATCCAATATGACCACCAGGCAGCCATCTTGGATTTCCCCATGAAACTTTGTTATCGTCATTTCTCAGGAAGTACTGCATGGATCTTTCTCAAATTTGGGACATAGGTTCCCCTTGGGGTCTAGTTGTGCAAGATACCTTTTTTGGTCCGATTCGAAAATCCAATATGGCCACCAGGCAGCCATCTTAGATTTCCCCATGAAAATTTGTTATCGTCATTTCTCAGGAACTACTGCATGGATCTTTCTCAAATTTCGTACACAGGTTCCCCTTGGGATCTAGTTGCGCAAGATACCTTTTCTGGTCCAATTCGAAAATCCAATATGGCCATGAGGCGGCCATCTTGGATTTCCCCATGAAACTTCGTTATCGCGATTTCTTCTGTACTACTGCATGGATCTTTCTCAAATTTCGTACACAGGTTTCCCTTGGGATCGAGTTGTACAAGATACCTTTTCTGGTACGATACGAAAATCCAATATGGCCACCAGGCAGCCATCTTGGATTTCCCCATGAAACTTTGTTATCGTGATTTCTCAGGAAGTACTCCATGGATCTTTCTCAAATTTGGGACATAGGTTCCCCTTGGGGTCTGGTTGTGCAAGATACCTTTTTTGGTCCGATTCGAAAATCCAATATGGCCACCAGGCAGCCATCTTGGATTTCCCCATGAAAATTTGTTATCGTCATTTCTCAGGAACTACTGCATGGATCTTTCTCAAATTTCGTACACAGGTTCCCCTTGGGATCTAGTTGCACAACATACCTTTTCTGGTCCAATTCGAAAATCTAATATGGCCATGAGGCGGCCATCTTGGATTTGCCCATGAAACTGCGTTATCGCGATTTCTTCTGTACTACTGCATGGATCTTTCTCAAATTTCGTACACAGGTTTCCCTTGGGATCGAGTTGTACAAGATACCTTTCCTGGTCCGATTCGAAAATCCAATATGACCACCAGGCAGCCATCTTGGATTTCCCCATGAAACTTTGTTATCGTCATTTCTCAGGAAGTACTGCATGGATCTTTCTCAAATTTGGTACACAGGTTCCCCTTAGGGTGTAGCTGTGCAACATACCTTTTTCGGTCCGATTCGAAAATCCAATATGGCCACCAGGCAGCCATCTTGGATTTCCCCATGAAAATTTGTTATCGTCATTTCTCAGGAACTACTGCATGGATCTTTCTCAAATTTCGTACACAGGTTCCCCTTGGGATCTAGTTGCGCAAGATACCTTTTCTGGTCCAATTCGAAAATCCAATATGGCCATGATGCGGCCATCTTGGATTTCCCCATGAAACTTCGTTATCGCGATTTCTTCTGTACTACTGCATGGATCTTTCTCAAATTTCGTACACAGGTTTCCCTTGGGATCGAGTTGTACAAGATACCTTTCCTGGTCCGATTCGAAAATCCAATATGACCACCAGGCAGCCATCTTGGATTTCCCCATGAAACTTTGTTATCGTCATTTCTCAGGAAGTACTGCATGGATCTTTCTCAAATTTGGGACATAGGTTCCCCTTGGGGTCTAGTTGTGCAAGATACCTTTTTTGGTCCGATTCGAAAATCCAATATGGCCACCAGGCAGCCATCTTAGATTTCCCCATGAAAATTTGTTATCGTCATTTCTCAGGAACTACTGCATGGATCTTTCTCAAATTTCGTACACAGGTTCCCCTTGGGATCTAGTTGCGCAAGATACCTTTTCTGGTCCAATTCGAAAATCCAATATGGCCATGAGGCGGCCATCTTGGATTTCCCCATGAAACTTCGTTATCGCGATTTCTTCTGTACTACTGCATGGATCTTTCTCAAATTTCGTACACAGGTTTCCCTTGGGGTCGAGTTGTACAAGATACCTTTTCTGGTACGATACGAAAATCCAATATGGCCACCAGGCAGCCATCTTGGATTTCCCCATGAAACTTTGTTATCGTGATTTCTCAGGAAGTACTCCATGGATCTTTCTCAAATTTGGGACATAGGTTCCCCTTGGGGTCTGGTTGTGCAAGATACCTTTTTTGGTCCGATTCGAAAATCCAATATGGCCACCAGGCAGCCATCTTGGATTTCCCCATGAAAATTTGTTATCGTCATTTCTCAGGAACTACTGCATGGATCTTTCTCAAATTTCGTACACAGGTTCCCCTTGGGATCTAGTTGCGCAAGATACCTTTTCTGGTCCAATTCGAAAATCCAATATGGCCATGAGGCGGCCATCTTGGATTTCCCCATGAAACTTCGTTATCGCGATTTCTTCTGTACTGCTGCATGGATCTTTCTCAAATTTCGTACACAGGTTTCCCTTGGGATCGAGTTGTACAAGATACCTTTCCTGGTCCGATTCGAAAATCCAACATGACCACCAGGCAGCCATCTTGGATTTCCCCATGAAACTTTGTTATCGTCATTTCTCAGGAAGTACTGCATGGATCTTACTCAAATTTGGTACACAGGTTCCCCTTAGGGTGTAGCTGTGCAACATACCTTTTTCGGTCCGAATCGAAAATCCAATATGGCCACCAGGCGGTCATCTTAGATTTCCCCATGAAACTTTGTTATAATGATTTCTCAGGAAGTACTGCGTGGATCTTTGTCAAATTTGGAACACAAGTTCCCCTTGTGGTCTAGTTGTGCAAGATATCTTTTCTGGTCCGATTCCAAAATCCAATATGGCCATCAGGCGGCCATCTTGGATTTCCCCATGAAACTTTGTTATTGCGATTTCTCTGGAACTACTGCATCGATCTTTGTCAAATTTGGAACACAAGTTCCCCATGTGGTCTAGTTGTGCAAGATACATTTTCTGGTCCGATTCGTAAATCCAATATGGCCACCAGGCGGCCATCTTGGATTTCCCCGTGCAACTTTGTCATCGTGATTTCTCAGGAAGTACTGCATGGATATTTCTCAAATTTGGTACATAGGTTCCCCTTGGGGTTTAGTTGTGCAAAATACCTCTTCCAGTCCGATTCGAGAATCCAATATAGCCAAAAGGCGCCCATCTTGGATTTCCACATTAAACTTTGTTATTGTGATTTCTCAAGAAGTACTGTATGGATCTCCCTCAAATTTGATACACAGGTTCCCCTTGCGGTCCAGTTGTGCAAGATACCTTGTTTGGTCCGATTCGAAAATCCAAAATGGCCACCAGGTGGCCATCTTGAATTTCCCCTTGAAACATTGTTATCGTGAATTCTCAGGAACTACTTCATGGATCTTTCTGAAAGTTGGTACACAGGTCCCACATAGGGCCTAGTTGTGCAAGATACCTGTTTTGGTCCGATTCGAAAATCCAAGTTACGCTTCAAATTAATACGGTATTCCCGAGTTGTGACGTTGCATCACAAGAGTCGGCGGATCAAACGGTGGGGCATATTCGATATATTGACTATAGAGAATATCCATACCTTCACCTTCCATATCAAGGAGTTCAAATAATTCGGAATTAAAATGTATTCTTGAACTTTTAAATCAGTTTTCTTTAGTCCATGCCGTTGCAAGTGAACTGCCCTACCGTTTCGTCTGCCGACAGATCGGCTACATGAAGGGACGTCACTCTTGTGACACACGTCACAACTCGACAACTGTAGACTACTGCGTGTTTCGATCCAAGGGAGATAATCAGTATTCAGACACTTTCAAAGTTTTAACATTACTGCGTGGATCCCTTCAGTATTAAGTATTGTACCATCTTACTATTTTCGAGCATGGTATCTTAAAAGAGAGATCTCAAACTAGCCCAGAATACAGAACAGAATTAGCATTCGTTCCTAATTATAAAATCATAAGTATGTTTCATAGCTCATGCCAAAGTGTCAAAGAGATTTGTCTTCGCTTCCAGTACCCAATGATGACACGTGCAAAAAAATACTACAAAACGAAGACGAAGGATCCTCCGAACATTCACTTTCAGACTAAATTTGCTCTTTTCTCTTTCACTATAACAACTGACATAAGTGCAGTTTCTAGAAATCTTGAAACTCCTGAAACTTGGAAAGATGATATCTTGGTGTTTTCCAGTGTCCCTTTTTCGATCAGATGCGAAATTCTGTAAACAAAATTACAAATCAATCGTTTGTTCTTAGTAACAATGGACAAAATGATCCTCTTGTCATTAGCTTACAATTATCGGACAATGGTGGGCGCCAAGATCCTTCAGGATCTCTCGTCTAGATATGTAGCACGGGGTAGGATCTTTTTCAGATTAGGAGTCTGTCTCTGGCTTTTATAGAGCTTGATATCTTTAGAATATTTAGCATTTTAGGTCTCTCGTGAAATCTATTCATATTTTGCACAATTTCGGAATATATATAACCGTCATAAATGTGGATTATATGTGGTTACAAACGCCAAACTTTATTCGTTGATTTCAGTTTGGAGGTTCTTAAGAATGCAATGTCATGTGACTTGGCTTTATTCAGAGCTGTCTTGATAATCTTTTGCGGAAAACCCCTACTTGCCAAATCTTATTCAAGTTCACTAAGCCTCTTTTCCCGTTAAGTTCGGTTCTGTCACAATGGTGCAAATGCGAAGGGCTAGGTTATACGGAATATGGATCTTTGTATGTCTTGCATGCTTGCTTTTGAGATGAAGATATTGTCTAGTATCGCTGGGTTTATGATACATACATACAATTATGATAGGTGGCCGAGTGGTTAAGAGCGCTTGCATTTACTGCAGGCGATTGGCGCCAAACTCTGAGGGCGCAGGTTCCAGTCTCGCACGGGACTGGCCCATCCAGCAGAAGTATTTGTGCTTTACCGAGAAAGAGTCGTCCTAAAAATAATTGGATATAAATGCTACGTACATTGTAGATGGAATTTGTATATATATTGCGATTGTAGTTTTTGTGACTGGTATACATGGTGGAGAATGAAGCGCTTCCTCGTCGTCGGGCCTCACAGACATGTGTTCTGAATCACAACATGCATACTATTAATACTCTCTCGTTTGGGCCCTTTCTTCTATCTAACGATCACATAGTTAATCAATTTCCATGAGATGACTTGATAGAGATATTTCATCATCGCCCTTCAATATTTGTATCTAAAGTCTGTCCATTTTAGTTAGTCATCTACTTTGGGACTTGTCAAAAATAGTTCATAGTCTGCATAAATTGTCTTTTTTATAGCATGTATAACAAACAGAATTCTACAAAATTACCTCCATCAAGTTGGGATATTGATTAAGGGTTCACAACCGACATATAGAGGTATTTGTTGTGTAATAATTTACCGCTGGGACGTCTTTCATCCCGAGTCAAAACCCCGAGATTGCGCAGCAATCGAAGGGTTTTGACGAGGGATGAAAGACGTCCCAGCGGTAAATTATTACACAACAAATGCCGATACGAAGGTTTTGAATCCAATTCTAACCAGGAGATATATTTGAATGTAGAAATAATCAACAAATGCGCAAAACTGATTCTCTCTGAGCGCGGCTGGTACATTTTACCCCCGCCGCAAATACAAGCAGTGTTGCTTGGCTTGCCATAAAATATATCGTGCAAAACAACTCAGTGATTCTTTCAGTGCAGAAAAATAAAATATTTTATTGATTTTTTATACATATTTCTTGCCCAAGATTAACCACAGAAATATGAGAACTAATGAGCTGGAGGTGGTATTCCCCAGCGTGTATAGAAGTTGACCTACATGTCACGTGCTTGCCATGGATGCAGTACCGGGACAGTGACATTTCCAACACGAGCAGGCTCGCGTTTGTCTGCATTTGTTGGCGAAGGACTAAGAAGAACGAAGTTATATTATATATTTTTTCTCATACAGACAAGCGGGCACTTTAGGGCTGGAAATGGAATGGTTCAGATATCGAGTGCCTTTGCGCTCATTCAGTGTATCACGGAAAGAATGTTACTGTGTTATTGCGGGGGGGAGGTAAACGCACTCTCCCTCAACCGTGATGAGCTGTTTCACGAGGCAGTATTTTGTATTCTTGCAAAACCTGTTGCTATGTGAAAGTTTACCCTATTTACAACATGTATTTGCACACGACACGCACAACACAGAAGGTTAGAATAATATATCACGCCTGAAATATCCTTGTGATTCTCTCCATATAAAACTCCAGTACTGACGTTTCATGCACCGGGGCTCAATTACACTGGGATATGCCATAATGTATTCGTGTTCGAAATGACAAAGGTCACTGATGCCGTATAAACTATTAACAGGACGGTCCGTCTTTGTGTCGCTTATATCCCATGCCCAGCGAAATTGCCAAATGATAAAGTGCAAACACACACCCTGCATACCAAACGGCTGCTCCAACTTCCGCCGGAGGGAAGGGCGTGAAAAATGGTAGGACAACTTTTTGATTTTTACGTTGATATGTCAGAACCATACCCTATCAACAATATCACATTGTCTCAGTCGTTAGATGGTACGTTTATTTAACTAGCTGACGTGTTTTTGAGAACGGGATAATTCTAAATAGACAATTACATCCATTAGAAGCCGAATCTAGAAACCTTTCTTAGAAAAACTACATCAAATATGCATTTTATCTAATTAATCAAGAATATACCTACGACCGTTATGTAAAACGAGGTTGCCTTTTAATGGCAAGATGATATTTATATGTGAAAAAGAAGAATTTCGATGATTTTAAGACGCATGAATATGACCTGTGTGGAAGTGGTGATATAACATACGGCGGAGTGAGATCTGACTACCGCCGAGTCAATAATAATATGATACAGTTACCGCCGGAGTATCTAACAGGCACGACGGAGCGAGGGAGCCCCCCAATATTTTTAACAGAAAAAAAAATAAACACTGCACTAAAGTTTTGATAGTTTTCCAGAGAGAATGACAAATGTGATGCGGTAAAAGGCCTACTATTATCAGAATGCAGCAGAACGCAGCGATTTGCATTTGTAAATTCGACATTTTTCTAGGTTGTCCGTCTGTATAAGTCTTATGAAGTTCTCAAAAATAAAACATGAAGGCTGAACCGAAAGTGTTGGATATCTTAAAGTTTGGAAAAATGGACAGGCCATGCAATCAAAAACATAACAGTCTGGACTTCCGGATTGAACAACCTTTTACCTCAAGGGCGTCGGAAGCCATGGCCGTACCACTTTTGCGCAATAAACAAAAATATGAAAGAAAGAAAAAACAAAAAACGAAGAAAGAAATAAATAAACACAAAATGAAAAGCAAACGAACTAAGCAGTTTTGATAGCTTCCAAGTTGAAGAAGACTTTGATCGGTCCAGAGCGCCAGTGAATTTGTTAGCGGCTCTGAGCACCGATCGTGAATAGTAACATGTACGTTCATATGCATGATGCCGTTTGATGTTCACGTTATTTTATCAATGAAACAAAAAAATAGTTTTCTTCAAACGAATTCGTTGTTCGTTTGTCCAATTTGTCTTCCACGCTAGGTTGTTTCTGGGTGCAATTTAACTTCTCCGTACCCGACCTTGTGATTAAGCTTCCGGCGGCCCCTGGACCCTCGCCTAAAGTGCTATGATAGTGGCCGTACCACTTTGAATTTGCTTCCGACGCCCCTGTACCTTAACCCTACCTGGGCTGGGGGGGGGCACTTTCCGCCCCCCCCTCCCCCTCCTGTTGGTTTTTTGCTCGTATCTCCGGAACGACAAGAGATTGAGAGCTGAAACTCCGTGACTTTTCTGATTATCATATTGGGGTTATTTTCAGCCTATTTGCATGACCCCCCCCGAGCAGAGGATCATGGGTAAATTCAAAATGGCGGACATGGGGGGTACCAGAAAAGTGACGTTTTCGCCATATTTCTTCAAAAATTACACAAAAATTCAGCATATTGATTCAACGCGATTCTATGCGTTTTACTGAAATCATATGTCTTAGCATCACCAAAAAAACATCCCCTGATTTTTCCCGCTCTCTCCCTTCCCCCAGTAACCCTACCAGTCCTGGGGGAGGGGGTACCAAAATGCCCCCCTACCAAACTTTCTGCGATATCTCTGGAACGTCACAAAATGGAGAGCTGAAACTTCGTCACGTTATAGGTTATCATATTGGGGTCATTTTGAGCCTATTTGCATAACCTCACCACGAGCAGAGGATCATGGGTAAATTCATCTTAGATTGCTAACGGCATTTCACGTTTCACTAAACACTACCCTTAGATTTACGCTGTGATTCGGCATGTATTTCACACGGCGCCATCTATCTAGAGGGAGATAATCCAGTTCGAAAGTTGTTCCCAAAGCATGAGGTCAAATGTCGGCCCCATTTAAACGAGCCAATGAAATTATCTGTATTCAAATATTGCTCAGACATGCAGACGTGTCAGTTTCACGAGGCGCAAGACTGGGGGAGTCTACGCGAGACCAAAACGAAGTTGTGCGAATTAGCTATTTTATTTCTCACTCTAGTGGAGCATGCTTCTTTGTTTATTTTTAGAAAAATCATATTACAAACGGCCTAACATATTTGAAAACAAAATAAAATCGGCGGCAGACCACAGGAAAATGATATGCTTTTTATTTTGTGATGGGGGAACTTCGAGGCCCACCATGGGATCATTTCAATCGATCGCTTTCTGGAGGTGTGTCTTCGTTGTATGAATGTGATTGCACCGATGTCAGATATAACGGGACCAGTCGGATGTGACCATTTGGGAAACGTCCTATTACACTCAGATAGCACCCGTTACCGCATGGCTACGAGCAAAAGTTTCTACGTATGATCGTGCCATGCGTTCGGATGATGGGGTAAATTCAAAATGGCGGCCATGTGGGGTACCAGAAAAAGTGATGTTTTCGTCATATTTCTTCAAAAAATTTGCTTTTCTGTATAGAAAAATGGGTAAAACTTATTTTATCCCATATCAGATTATTATTTACTAATTTATCATGCAGTTTTTGCGAACAAAAAACAAAATTAAAAAAATTTGACCAAAAATCGTTCAAAAATGTTCTTTTAGAAAACACAGTGACGTCATCATGGCGGCCATCTGAATTCTTTTTTACATTTTCTTGTAGAGCTTGACCCAAAGATATAGTGTGGTAAGTGTCAGCTCTCTAGCCTTAGAGATAGCGAAAATATTTAGGGGGGGGCACTTTCCGCCCCCCCCCCCCAGGCTGCGGTACACCTCAAATCGCCCAGGCCAGATAGGGTTAATCCAAAACAAGTCGAAAATAGGCTGTACTGTCTAGAAAGCACAATTTTAAATCTAGATTTAAGAATATGCCCGACCTACTAGAGAGAACAAAGTTAGTTCCGTTAGTTCACTCTACAAAAGTTCTTCTAAGTCCAAATATTCCGTCAAAATGCAACAGGACACTATTTACTAAATATAAATTTGGTTGTTTCGCCGACAGTTTAGGGGTTACAAACTGTGACACAGGGGAGAATGATTCGCCAAAGAGACCGGAAAATTACAATGCTGACGAAAACACCTAGGCCAATACACGAGTTGGCACGATGGGGCGTAAATGTCGAGGATAAAATTAGTGATGATCATGGCTATGTCTGCATGGTTAACATATAGTAAAGTGGCCTGATCGTGTACATAGACAAACGCAATTAGAGATTAGATCCTCCGGCGGTAATCATATCTTCGGGACATGCTCCTCCGGCGGTATTTGTACCATATACGAACATGCATGAGCTAGAAAATCTAACATTGACCGAAGCAGATTGAACTATTTGAAACTACAAGCTATCAGCCTGCTGTTAAGGAACTATTCTTCATATATCTATAACTTATTTGGCGAAGGATACAAAGATAGATGATTTTATAAGCATCTAATCACTGTTATGTTGCAATATAGCTCTTAATGTCAGATAAAATGAATTGTAATTAAAAAATAATACAGGGACGAGTTGAAAATTTCACACGAATTGCTAACACGTCCCATTGAGAACATTTTCTCATTCAATTTTCGAGCAGTAAATACGTGAAAACTACCAAAAAATAAAAAATCTGAACTTACTTAGCTTCTCAAATTTGTAATTTCCCTCCGGCGGAAGTTCACCCTCCGGCGGTAGTTGAAGCAGCCTTTTGGTATGCAGGGTGTGGTACACGGCATTATTGATCTTTGTCACGAATGCATTATGACGTCTCCCTATGTAATTGAGCCCTGGTAAATAAAACAATAGTACTGGAGTTTTATATGGAGAGAATTAAGGTTATTTCAAGCCTGGTATATTATCTATATACTAACGCCATTTAGAAAGTAGGTAACATTTATATCCAATTATTTTTAGGATGTCACTTTCTTGATAAAGCACAAATACTAGTGTTGGATGGGTCAGTCCCATGCGAGACTCGAACCCGCGCCCTCAGGTTTTGGCACCAAATCTCCAGCAGTAAATGCAAGCACCCTAGACCACTCGGCCACCTGAGCTTTCACTAAAGAGGAAGTTCGGAGACCGGAGTCTAGATCACATACATTTACTACCCCTCTGATAGACTGAATAATGGCACAGCTCCTAAAGCCGATATTATATATGTACTAACGCCATTTAGAAAGTAGGTAACATTTATATCCAATTATTTGTAGGATGTCATAACGCCATTTAGAAAGTATAGGTAATATTTATACCCAATTACTTTTAGGATGTCATATTATCGTTATCATGGAGTAAAGGAGGTATTCTGTAGAGTTTAGTTTGTTCACTCACTCACTCACTCACTCACTCAATCACTCAATCGGTTTCTTTTATCTAACGGTCAAATTGTTTTGGATAATTTCTCATCAGTTGGCTCTTAAATATTTGAATGTATTACCGCTCAAGCCGGTGCTAGGGTATTGTGATCTTACCATTCAAGATGTCTGCATGAACAACTACCATAAAAGCGTGGCTGGGATACAAATCATCACAGTGATCAGTTTTGCTTCTTTTTATGTTTTTTTAGAAATATGCAGTCAGTATATTTAATCGGGGGTCATATGACTTCTTTTCAGTACGCGGCATCTTTTTCCACCACCTTTTTATGTTGTGTTTAATTGTTGCCTGTATATGGTGAGATTCTGCTGTTGGATGTTTCGCCCTCCAGGGGGGGGTGCGCTATCTCCGGAACGACAAATAATGGAGAGCTGAAACTCTGTGGCATATTTCTTCAAAATTTCTGCTTTTCCGCGATGAAAAGTGGGCAAAAATTAGTTTATTTCACATCACATTCCGAAGCCATCCATGTTGGCCGAGGCGAACTCATTTATGAACTTTCGTGAACTCTTTTATTCGGGATTTATTCCTGCAAAAATGTAATATCAGTGTTGATGATCTCGCCATGTTGCAGGCGCACGTGTAGAGACGTGCAGTGTTCTCCAACAGTGCTGTTTAACAGTAACTTTGCCACAATATGGATACCGACGTGCAAAAACATGCCGTCGAAAACTGTGCCACTCATGACCCTACGTCATCTGATCCCATCGCCAAATTTGAGCCAACCTCTCTCACGGGTTTTCCGGATATTAACATCACAATAGACCCCAAACATGTCACAATTAACAGCACAATCGAATCCATCCTTACATGGAGAAGGGCCTTGATGATTCGATACGTCATTACTGTTGGGAATTTACCAAACAGTCTTGTGTCATGGATCGATACTGACAAAAATCACTCGGCTATTACAGTGAGCGACGAGAACAGCCCATTTTCATACAAACTACCTGACGACCAGCTCTTCAAAACTAAAATCGTGGTTAATTTGAGATCTGTCAAACTATTCACCATAACTTTGTATTACACAACAGGTCGCATCTTGGTGCAAGGAAACTTCACTCAATCTTGGCTTCGCTCAGAGTTTCAATATATACACAAGATTGTCTGCTCGGTAGATTCCAGCTACACCGAAAATAATGCGAACTCTAGCACATTTCATTTAGTGCAGGCTCTCCCGCTTCCATTAGCAATTGAGGATCCTGCAAGTTTTGTGGAGTCCCAAGGTACCTGCGACGGCACTCAAGCAGTCCATCTCACCAGTGAGGTCAGTAGTATAGTCTCCGCATCTTAACCCTTATTTTGCGGGGGGATAACTCTTGGTGGCGACAGGTGGCGTTGTTTCTCAAGAGACCAAAAACTACCTCCAACACAGAAGAGTTCCAATCTAGGGGGAGGTAACTCTGGGTCACTATAGTTCCGGCAAAGGGCCCCTGGGCATGTATTCTTTCGCGGTGATGCGGTCTGGCGGTAATGCGGTCGCGGATTCGCGGAAGAAAGCTTCCGCGGAGAAAAAGTAGTCCCCAGACTTCAAATACGCTGCATGGTCCGATTGGGTCGAATGAGGTATCAAAGTGAAGCATTCGTGAAGGGGCATCCAGTCATGGGTGGGTGTATGTAAAATTAGGATTTTCCCCGAAACTATAAAAAGCGGAACACGGACTTTACCCCTAAAATAGGGGAAAACACCTATCAACCCTAGCCAAAAGGGCTAATATCGGTCCCCGGGCTTATTGGCACCTACCTATCAAGTCAATGGGTGGGTGCATGTAAAATTAGGAATTTCCCCCGAAAATATAAAAAGGCGGAACACGGACTTTAACCCTAAAATAGAGGAAAATCCCTATCAACCCTAGCCAAAAGGGCTAATATCGGTCCCTGGGCTTATCGGGGCCTGCCTATCAAGTCAATAGGGTGGGTGCATGTAAAATTAGGATTTTTTTCCGAAAATATAAAAAGTGGAACACGGACTTTACCCCTTAATATGGGTCTGTATTATACAATATAAGGGAAAATGCCTGTATGGGGTATGGGGATGGTCAATTTTTTTCGTGGGCTTTACTATGGCTTGTGGGGTCTCGTTTTTCTCGTCTCGCCAAGAAAATGACAATGGGAAGGGTCCCGGAGCGAATCGGTGAAATTTTTGGGAAAAGTCACCGAGGTCTGTATATAGGCTCATACTGGCTATATGGGGGGAGGGGTGGTCAATTTTTTTTGTGGGCTTTACTATGGGTTGTGGGGTCTCGTTTTTCTCGTCTCGCCGAGAAAAACACAATGGGAGGGGTCCCGGAGCGAAGCGGTGAAATTTTTGGAAAAAGTCACCGAGGTCTGTATATAGGCCTATAGGCTGGCTATGGGGGGTATAGGTCCAACCTGGAAAATTCACACACATTCATTGTGATATGGGTTGTTTGGTCTTGTTTTTCACGTCTCGTCATTTAGAACACGATGGGAAGGGTTCCGGAGCGAAACGGTGAAATTTTTCGAAAAGTGCCATATAGCCCATATAGCTCCATACTGGCTATATGGGGGTATAGGTTCAACCTGGGAAATTCACACACGTTCATTGTCATATGGGTTGTCTGGATTTGTTTTTCACGTCTCGTCATTTAGAATACGATGGGAAGGGTTTCGAAGCGAAACGGTGAAATTTTTGGAAAAACTTTACCGAGGCCTGGGTAAGCCCATAGGCCTATACTGCATGGCTATGGAGTATAGGCCCACACGGGGTGGACGTTTTGGGGTCTAGGTGAGCCCCTAATGATCCTATGGTGTCGTATGAGGTCTTATTTTGAAACTCTCGTAGAGGAGCATCCGACTGAACTAATAGTTCGTCCGTTTTCAATATTCTGCGCATGCGCAGTCTGGCCCGTAGTATAGAAAGTAGGCATTTTGGGGGTATGTGGGTGTGTGTTGGGGTAGAGATGGACCGCTATGGGTCCGAATGTGTCGTGGAAGGTGTCAAAGTGAAGCTTGTGTGGGGTAAAGTCAGAATGGCGTGTTTTTAAAATGCAAGTCGCGTCAATCTGCGCATGCGCAGTTGGTTGTAGTAAGTCAAGTGGCCATTTTGGGGCAGTGCAAGAAGGTATTTGGTGTCGAGATGGACCATCCTTGGTCCGATTGTGTCGTGGGTGGTGTTATCTTCCGGTTTCACTAAAACTACCTCCGAACACAGAAGAGTTCCAATGTTCCCCTTAGCATATCGGTCCCCGGGCTTATCGGGGCCAATCGTAATAACGCCTTAACGCTCTAACATAACACCTTGACGCCATGATATAGAGCGGAGAGAGAACAACAACAACAACAACAAGGCTGACACTTGAGAGAACAACAACAACAACAAGTTTTTTTTCATATAGTTTATTTTCCCCAATGTTACATCATACCCACGCTGGGGGAGCCGCGTTGGGTATGTTTACAACTCAAAAAGACTCTTGCCCAATCAGAGGCCACCATTTGCATCTGTCCTATTCGTTCCTGTCCGTTAGATTCTTGTCCAATCAGAAGTCGCCATTTCAGAAAGTTCCATCTTTCCTCGGTGTGACCTAAGCGTCGTCGGGCAGGCCTGGATATTCTTCGGGCAGCATGTCCTGAAACAGTTGTTTGCACATTCTGATCGCATTTTCCAGGGCCTCGATGGGTGGTAGCCCCATAGCCTCTTCCAAGTGACGCTTGGTCTTCATGATGGACCTGTGCGTGGGGTCGCCTTTCATTTCAAGCGGTAGTAAGGTATACTGTTCATAGATCGCCATGGCTGTTTTCCTGATGCGGGGGCGCATTTGGGTGTACGCCTGTTGTAAATTATCCTCTCCGGCGTCCTCGATCGCTGCAGCGTAAGTATTGATAGCTGCTGTCACAATACGATCCCAGAAGGTAGGTTCTGCCTCACTTTCCACGGACGTAGGCTGACTATCTGAGGTCAAGCTCTCCGTATCACTAGATAGACTCTCAGCAATCTCTGTTTCGGTACCAGTCGATACACTCTCAGCAGTCTCTGTATCAGCATCCGCCTCAACGGACTCCTCAGAGTCTTCAATCCCATGTATATTTTTCTGGTGTCGCATCATATCGTAACGTCTGGTGAACGTGCGTTCGCACTCAGAGCAAGTATAAGCCATGTTGACCGTTGATCGTCGACTGTGCGTGTTTTTGGAAATACGCTTGCTTTTATAGACAGTAACGCCCATCAACGCTTAGCTTAACGCTTCAACGCCCTGGTGAATTAGCTCAGTAGCTCTGATTTCCATGGAATTGACACCAATTCATCGAAATGCAGTGACGCCCGTCAACGCCCGTCGTTACGCCTTAACGCCCGTCTCAACACCTTAACACACTTTCTTAACGCTTTAACGTCGTTTAATGATGCGTTCGAACAAATGTTTCTTTTGTGCTATTGCTCTGACATACGCCGCTTTCCAGTTCATGCCCGAGGTTTTCAACATCGACGCTGTTCTTTCAATTTCCATATGGACTGGGTCCTTATCCAACAATTTCATATGGGTCACGAGGTCGACATACCGCTGACGTAAAGCCCGTCGTAGTCTGGGTGCCAATGTGTTATGGGCTAAATTGCGGCTTCCTCTTTCGAATACCCTTTGCGTTGAAACTTGTTTCCTGTGACCCTCAACGTCTTGCCCATCTCGGCGTTCATACTTTCTTTGAACAAATCCTTCCATAGCCTCGAGTTCACATTATGTTCATTCCCTTGTACGGGTTTGAGTTGGTCCTTCACGGTTGGGTGATATTCCGGGGCTGATGGTATGAAGGGACCCCGCTGTATGGGGGTGGGTTGCTGCCGCTGCTCTACCAGCTGTGGACTCGGTGGATGGTGTCGGGGTATATGACGTTGCGGTGATCCCTCGCCGGGTAGCAGGTGGGTCGTCAGCCGACGATCTTCGGGGGTATGGGCTTTTAAATCTACGAAAAGGTAGCCGTACGGACGACTTGTTGCCCCTTGAAACGCCGGAACTGACCTTTGACTCCTGCGCGCGCTAACAATACCGGATAAAAATTGCGCGCAGCGGTCAAAGGTCAGTTCCGGTCACGTGAACGGAAGCGGAATTGACCTCACAGAGGTCATATGCAAATGTCACTTCCGAGCTCTGAGCTCCACAGGCTTTGAGCTCCAAGAGCTCCGATCCAAGAACTCTGCCACACGGGAGCTCCCACCACCACCACCGGGCGTTGACGCCCGTCAACGCCCGGTGGTGGCGGTGGTGGTGGTGGTGGAATGTGCTGGTGGTGGTGTGTGTGTGTGTGGTGGTAATGTGTGGTGTTGGTGTTGGTGGTGGTGTCTGTACATATAAGAATGAACATGTGTCCCTCATCAGTCCTTATGTATTGGTCGACAGATCAACATGTCGTGCACGTGTACGTTCTGTCAGAGAACCTTCTCTCGTCGCGATAGTATGCTCAGGCACATTCAAGGCAAACACAACCAAGAGACACCGCCGAGTCCCGCTATAGGTCCAACAAGTGCAGTAGAGCATCCCTATACGATGACGGTGAGCGGCCCTACGGCATGTGGAAAGACGTCCTGGGTAATGAAGTTCTTAGAGGAAGGTGTGGCAACCCCAGCTCCGACACGTGTTGTTTAGTGTTATAGCCAATGGCAGCCCGCCTACGAAACTACGCGATTACAGAATGTGAGTTTCGTCCCAGAGATTCCTCACGACATAGACGAACCGTATTACTTTGACCCCGAGCAAACCAACGTGGTAGTGCTAGATGATCTGATGAGTGCGGCCAAGGACAATTCACACGTTGCCGACTTGTTTACTAAAGGATCCCATCATAGGAATCTGTCCGTCATCTATTTGACCCAGAACCTCTTTCCTCAAGGGAAGGCGTCCAGAGATATTGCCTTGAACTGCCAATACTTTGTGTTGTTCTCCAATCCCATTGACAGAGCACAAATCCGTGTGTTTGGTAGTCGAATTTATCCTCAGAACATCGACCATTTCATGCAGGCGTTTCAAGGGGCAACAAGTCGTCCGTACGGCTACCTATTCGTAGATTTAAAAGCCCATACCCCCCGAAGATCGCCGGCTGACGACCAACCTGCTACCCGGCGAGGGATCACCGCAACGTCATATACCCCGACACCATCCACCGAGTCCACAGCTGGTAGAGCAGCGGCAGCAACCCACCCCCATACAGCGGGGTCCCTTCATACCATCAGTCCCGGAATATCACCCAACCGTGAAGGACCAACTCGAACCCGTACAAGGGAATGAACATAATGTGAACTCGAGGCTATGGAAGGATTTGTTCAAAGAAAGTATGAACGCCGAGATGGGCAAGACGTTGAGGGTCACAGAAAACAAGTTTCAACGCAAAGGGTATTCGAAAGAGGAAGCCGCAATTTTAACCCATAACAGTATGTCGACCTCGTGACCCATATGAAATTGTTGGATAAGGACCCAGTCCATATTGAAATTGAAAGAACAGCGTCGATGTTGAAAACCTCGGGCATGAACTGGAAAGCGGCGTATTACAAGCGTCTAGTCCGTCATTCATAATCCAGCCGTCGTCCATTAGAGAATATCCGCGTCCATAATCCAAAGACCTATTCCATATTCCACATAACAGTATTAGCACCAAATTCAAAAAGACAATCATAGTATACATAAACATAGGCTTGTTTCCTGCTCCTGTCAGAGCAATAGCACAAAAGAAACATTTGTTCGAACGCATCATTAAACGACGTTAAAGCGTTAAGAAAGTGTGTTAAGGCGTTGAGACGGGCGTTAAGGCGTAACGACGGGCGTTGACGGGCGTCACTGCATTTCGATGAATTGGTGTCAATTCCATGGAAATCAGAGCTTCTGAGCTAATTTACCAGGGCGTTGAAGCGTTAAGCTAAGCGTTGATGGACGTTACTGTCTATAAAAGCAAGCGTATTTCCAAAAACACGCACAGTCGACGTTCAACCGTCAACATGGCTTATACTTGCTCTGAGTGCGAACGCACGTTCACCAGACGTTACGATATGATGCGACACCAGAAAAATATACATTGGATTGAAGACTCTGAGGAGTCCGTTGAGGCGGATGCTGATACAGAGACTGCTGAGAGTGTATCGACTGATACCGAAACAGAGATTGCTGAGAGTCTATCTAGTGATACGGAGAGCTTGACCTCAGATAGTCAGCCTACGTCCGTGGAAAGTGAGGCAGAACCTACCTTCTGGGATCGTATTGTGACAGCAGCTATCAATACTTACGCTGCAGCGATCGAGGACGCCGGAGAGGATAATTTACAACAGGCGTACACCCAAATGCGCCCCGCATCAGGAAAACAGCCATGGTGATCTATGAACAGTATACCTTACTACCGCTTGAAATGAAAGGCGACCCCACGCACAGGTCCATCATGAAGACCAAGCGTCACTTGGAAGAGGCTATGGGGCTACCACCCATCGAGGCCCTGGAAAATGCGATCAGAATGCGCAAACAACTGTTTCAGGACATGCTGCCCGAAGAATATCCAGGCCTGCCCGACGACGCTTAGGTCACACCGAGGAAAGATGGAACTTTCTGAAATGGCGACTTCTAATTGGACAAGAATCTAACGGACAGGAACGAATAGGACAGATGCAAATGGTGGCCTTTGATTGGGCAAGAGTCCATCTCTACCCCAAACACACACCCACATACCCCCAAAATGCCTACTTTCTATACTACGGGCCAGACTGCGCATGCGCAGAATATTGAAAACGGACGAACTATCAGTCCAGTCGGATGCTCCTCCACGAGAGCTTCAAAATAAGACCTCATACGACACCATAGGATCATTAGGGGCTCACCTAGACCCCAAAACGTCCACCCCGTGTGGGCCTATACCCCATAGCCATGCAGTATAGGCCTATGGGCTTACCCAGGCCTCGGTGAACTTTTTCCAAAAATTTCACCGTTCCGCTTCGAAACCCTTCCCATCGTGTTCTAAATGACGAGACGTGAAAAACAAGACCAAACAACCCATATCACAATGAACGTGTGTGTATTTCCCAGGATGGACCTACCCCTCCCATAGCCAGTATGGAGCTATATGGGCTATATGGCACTTTTCGAAAAATTTCACCGTTTCGCTCCGGAACCCTTCCCATCGTGTTCTAAATGACGAGACGTGAAAAACAAGACCAAACAACCCATATCACAATGAATGTGTGTGAATTTTCCAGGTTGGACCTATACCCCCCATAGCCAGCCTATAGGCCTATATACAGACCTCGGTGACTTTTTCCAAAAATTTCACCGCTTCGCTCCGGGACCCCTCCCATTGTGTTTTTCTCGGCAAGACGAGAAAAACGAGACCCCACAACCCATAGTAAAGCCCACAAAAAAAATTGACCACCCCTTCCCCCATATAGCCAGTATGAGCCTATATACAGACCTCGGTGACTTTTCCCAAAAATTTCACCGATTCGCTCCGGGACCCTTCCCATTGTCATTTTCTTGGCGAGACGAGAAAAACGAGACCCCACAAGCCATAGTAAAGCCCACGAAAAAATTTGACCATCCCCATACCCCATACAGGCATTTTCCCTTATATTGTATAATACAGACCCATATTAAGGGGTAAAGTCCGTGTTCCGCTTTTTATATTTTCGGAAAAAAATCCTAATTTTACATGCATCCACCCTATTGATAGGCAGGCCCCGATAAGCCCGGGGACCGATATTAGCCCTTTTGGCTAGGGTTGATAGGGATTTTCCCCCATTTTAGGGGTAAAGTCCGTGTTCCGCCTTTTTATATTTTCGGGGGGAAATCCTAATTTTACATGCACCCACCCATTGACTTGATAGGTAGGCGCCAATAAGCCCGGGGACCGATATTAGCCCTTTTGGCTAGGGTTGATAGGTGTTTTCCCCTATTTTAGGGGAAAAGTCCGTGTTCCGCTTTTTATATTTTCGGGAAAAAATCCTAATTTTACACGCACCCACCCCATTGACTTGATTGGCAGGTCCCAATAAGCCCGGGGACCGATATTAGCCCTTTTGTCTAGGGTTGATAGGTGTTTTCCCCTATTTTAGGGGTAAAGTCCGTGTTCCGCTTTTTATAGTTTCGGGAAAAATCCTAATTTTACATACACCCACCCATGACTGGATGCCCCTTCACGAATGCTTCACTTTGATACCTCATTCGACCCAATCGGACCATGCAGCGTATTTGAAGTCTGGGGACTACTTTTTCTCCGCGGAAGCTTTCTTCCGCGACCGCATTACCGCCAGACCGCATCACCGCGAAAGAATACATGCCCAGGGACCCTTTGCCGGAACTATAGTGACCCAGAGTTACCTCCCCCTAGATTGGAACTCTTCTGTGTTGGAGGTAGTTTTTGGTCTCTTGAGAAACAACGCCACCTGTCGCCACCAAGAGTTATCTCCCCCGGCAAAATAAGGGATTAGATGCGGAGACTATACTACTGAGGTCGAATTTACTGATACTGAATCTGAATCTACTGATACAGAATCGGCCCAATCTGTCTGTGATCCCAAATCTAGAATGAGCTTCACAGAGTCTTGTTCAACAGGAGATATTAGCATAGCAGAAACATCCACTACTATAAGTGTTGAACCCGTAAAATTGCCGGACCAGGAGCAAAACAATAGTCTGTCAGTACCCGTCATAGAGCCCTCTGATTCACACAAAGCCCCAGTCAGAACAGGAAACAGGAAGTATAGTCACAAGAAGGGCGTAATTT
Source organism: Hanleya hanleyi (assembly GCA_036873755.1). Lineage (NCBI taxonomy): Eukaryota > Metazoa > Mollusca > Polyplacophora > Lepidopleurida > Hanleyidae > Hanleya > Hanleya hanleyi. The sequence goes on along the minus strand of JAVTVY010000404.1, from coordinate 164,334 downwards.
AATAGGAAATGTAGCAGATCTAACCCCGAGGATCACGCGTAGTGCAGAGTGTTCTCAACTGAATGAGCCAACACAGGTGTACCTATCCAAGGTACATCAGAGCCTACTTTAGAAACTCTAGTTAATAGTCCTAAAGTTCCGGAGGAAGGTGTCAACCTGACGAAAGCTTTTATGCAGCTAGAGAACAGAATGGGAGACTTTATTTTCGAATTCTCCGGCTCGTAGAAGAGCTCCGCGATTACAAGTTGCAAACAACAAACAGAGTCAAATCAGAACTCTCCAGTGTTCGTAGTCAGCTCTCTGAGGTATCTCTTTCATTGAGCGACTTGGAAGAAAAAATCACTTCAGTGAACAACATTCAATCATCCAATCAAAGAAGCATTACCAATCACACAAGTGTAAATTACTGGAGGAAGATAACGCTAAACTATCAAAGAGAGTATCCTCCCTTGAAACGCGATGTGAAGATCAGCATGCCAAGCTAGAGTTGCTCATGACCAAACTAGAAAAGCCGCCCTGTGCTTGTTCCTGCTGCACGCGTCCAGCACTCCCTCCCCAGTCAGTCGCACTGGGGATGATTCCGAACCGGTCAGTTCAACATGGCGCTCAGTGAACTCGGCTCAGAATCGGGCATAAATCACCCTGCTTCCTTCAACAAATCAAGCCCCTCCTCACTTAAGGGCGGCCTGCCTGACGCCTCTCACTCTCCAAGTAATTTTCTGCAGGCACCATCCAAGGAATGCGATTCTGGGGGTCCCTCTGACTTCAATAGCGGCATTCAGTATAGAAATGACTCCGTCACTCTGATTATAGGTGATTCCCTGGTCCAGCTGCTAGAGGGGATACGTCTGTCGAAGGAGCGTAGGAAGTGCGAGGTGATCTGTCTGCCCGGTGTAACTCTCAGTGGTATTACCCACAGAATTGGCAATACCCAAACCGACACGAAAATTACTGCCACCATATTACATGTAGGTATTAATGACTGCAAGAATTACCCCTACACAGTCAGCTCCCTGGATCTAAATAACCTTATCTCCACAACCAGGAAAACATTTCCTAGGGCAGTTGTGCATGTTTCAGTGATTATACGTCCAAAGGAAGAAGGCAGTCTGTATGCTAGTGCAAGTAAGGCTACCAGTCGCATGAGAGTGATTTGCCAGTATGAAAATGTCAAGGTGTTGGACTCCAGCCCAGGCTTCCTGAAAGCAGAAGGACCATCTCCACACTTGTATAGAGACATGATTCACGTGAACAGATATGGGGCAGCTGTTCTGGATAGAGCCATACTTAAGCCCTTTATCCCAACTATAATATTGGTACCCAACATTCCCGCCGTAATGGTCTACACACCCAGTTTGAGCAGAATCATGGGGCGTCCAGTCATTTAGACACCATGAATTTCAACCATCAGTATACTCCGGTTACACCAAGCTATGCCCTCCCACCCACCTCGGTCGTCGGCGCAAATCTACCACCAGGCTTCGCGGCCCTACAATAACTCTGTAGTATCGCCCTCGGAATGCCCAGCGGTAACTGAAGTGCACCAAGGATTACAGGTATCCACTGCAGTCTCTCCTGGGGTTACAGGTCCGATGCCCCAACACAAGTCATCTATCCGTAGTCACACCCTATCCCAACCTGTCAACTTCCAGCATGCTGTTTGTCATGTAGTGGCCAGCACTGAAAGTACTGTCAACGACTCCGGAGTGGCTAAATCTATAGCACAACAAATAATAAAATGCCTATCTACGATGTGCTAAATGTTCAGTTCCCAAATATCATCGAGACACTGTGCCACATGGTAGTAGCGCCAGTGACTGAGTGCTGTCCATGTCATTTTGTGATACCTACTCATCATTAGGTATAGCCCTCACGAATATGAGGGCTATAGGTCGGCCCCAGTTACCTCCAGCGAGGGTTTTAGATAATTTTATTACGAATCACCCACCTCTGAAACTGTCGTACATCTAATCTCTATCCCCTCCTGCGCACTATTTTAAAATCTTGCGCACTATTGTGAAATTGTACGGTATATATCGCCGTCTGAATTTTCCAGTCGAAAACTTCAACTCTCTGCGCGCCATGTTGGTGACGTCACGGTATATACATTATGCTGGGCCGTTTGCAATTGAACATGGCGCGTATAAAGTGGAAGTTGTCGACTGGAAAATTCCGACGGCGATATATATCGTACTATTTCACAATAGTGCGCAAGATTTTAAAATAGTGCGTAGGAGGGGATAGAGATTAGATGTACGGCAGTTTCAGAGGTGGGTGATTCGTAATAAAATTATCTGAAAACCCTCGCTGGAGGTGACTGGGGCCGACCTATAGCCCTCATACTCGTGATGGCTATATATTATTTAGCTAGTATAACCTACATTCAGCTTCTTATATATGTCTGCATCAAATTGTCAGAAATAACTTAGTGCTGGTTTATAATCTCATTGACTTACATAGGTCGATTGAGTTTTGATCTATGCTGATTTAACAACACGAGTCTAGATGACTAACATTCTGCCATTAATTATCTGCAGAAACTTCATTTCATTGACTTTCCTCTTTCAATGTACATTGATGTACGTGTGCATGTAATTCATTTAATTCACTGACTTTAGCCAGGTCACCATGTTAATTGAAAGTTTAATGGATGAATTTGATTAATTTTGATTATCTACATTAATGTCCTACACGTCATGTATGATAAGGTACATGTACTATCTTATATGATGATCAGTGCCTATTGATCTATAATGGATACTATTGAAATGTTACAATGTCAAATGCATTGCATCAGATTGGTTAATTCTGAAATTCTGGCTGAATTATGGCATACATTGCTTTTACTCATTCAATGTACAATTGAGGTAATTCATTTAATTGACCGTAGCCATGTTCACTGAACATGCTTGTTGAATACATAAAATGAGTGAATCTGATTAATTTTGAATATCTTCATTAATGTCCTGCACTGCAGCATGTATGTACTGTCTGAAATGACGACCAGTGACCATTGATTTATTATGGATACTGATGAATGTATTAGTTTTGCATAAAATTGATCAATTTTGAAATTCTGGATTTAATAATAACATACACTTTAGCCTGTATGTATTGTTTTATAATGGCCACTATTGAAATCATATGTTGTCGAATGTATCAGTTTAACTGTTTGTAGGATTTTATACTTCATTAGTGTTAACTGCATGTCTCTTCTTGCCTCCCTGTAACAACATCTCGCTCTGGTTAGATGGAGCAGTTCAGTTGTTCCTTTTGGAACGTCCAAGGAATGGATGATGACCTTTTTGCTGATGTGGAGTTTCAGAGTTCGTTATCAAAGTTTAGTTTTATTGGACTGACTGAAACCTGGCAGTCCTCAAGTTATTCTGTAAATATTTCCGGTTATTCTTTTAAAAACTTCAATGAGACATCTCATATGGATCGCAGACCCCGAGGGGGAATAGGTATTTTGTATAGATCTTCGCTTAAAGTTGACATTGTTTATTCGTCAGATATTATGGTATGGGTAAAAATCTGTGGGAACTCTATTCATCTTGACCAAGACCTTTATATAGGCATTGTTTATTTTAGACCTGATAATTCTCCTTATTGGAAAGGTCACCCTGGACTTGATCCATTTGAGGACCTTGATAATTTGCTTTGTCAGTTTGGACCCCTTGGTCATATAATGCTAGGGGGGGACTTTAACGCTAGAATGGGTGACAAACAGGAAATCATTACCTCGGATGGAGCCCTGTATTTGCCAGACATACCAGACAACGCATTCAATGTTGTACAAATGTCCCGTAAAAACCAAGATAGTACTGTAATACATTCGGACGCAAAATCACAGATCTTATGTCTAGAAACAAACTCGTAACATTAAATGGTAGGGTACCAGGGGACTGTATTGGTAAATTTACATGTCACAACTACAATGGAAAAAGTACAGTTGACTATATTATAGTTTCTGAATCATTTTTCTCCTATGTAAAATATTTCCACATTTACCCACTGACACATTACTCGGATCATTGTCAGCTCTTTTGCTATTCCCACTTAAAAATACTCCAGTAGCTCAGCCCATATCTAATAATAATATAACATATAAAACCATTAAATTCAAGCGGAAATGGAGTGTGCGGAATTCTAGTACAACTGTCCAACAGGAACTTCAAAATCCCCAAATTAGACAACAACTAAACAGTTTTATAATGACCCCATACCCCAGTAACGAAGATGGAGTTTATCAAAGTTTAGGAGATTTCACTGCCATTTTACATCATTTAAACTGCAAAGCCACAGTTAACGTTAGAATAAATAAGTCGACGAAGAAAAATCAACGGCATGATCGTGAATGTAAGATGGCAGAAGTGATGACTAAAAATAGTTATAAGCAATATAATAATAATCAAACGGATGAAACCAGGATAAATTACCATAATGTGAAAAATAAATATAAGAAACTGGTGCGCAGGAAAAAAATTGAATATTATAGCAATCTCATAGGGAAGTTAAAAAATGCCAAGGAATCGGATGCTAAGTACTACTGGAAATTAATCAAAAAATTGGGAATTTCTTGTAAAATGGAACAGAATATCCCAGTGGATAAACATGTCATGGCTGATCACTTTGTGGCGCTGGTGGTCCATTCTAATCATGAAAGGAATCCCGTCCAACTCTTAAATGACTCTGAGAAGAGCAATAACATCTTAGATAATTCGATCACTGCTGAAGAAATTCTAGAGGCACTTGCTGGACTGAGAAATAACAAGAGTCCAGGTGAGAATGAAGTTTATAACGAACTCCTAAAAAGCGTAGTTCCTTCGATAATTGATCATGTCGGTAGACTTTCTAATATCATATTCGATAGTGGATCTTTTCCTGACGAATGGAGGACTTCTTCTTAAATTCCTATTTATAAAAAAGGCGACCGTTCTGATCCCAATAACTACTGGGGAGTCGCAGTTGGTAGTGCACTAGGTAAGCTTTTCTGCAAAATAATTAACAATCGCATTGTGAACCATCTTGAAACTACTGAACAAATTAGCCCGAACCAAGTAGGTTTTAGGAAAAGCTTCCGCTCTACCGATCATATATTCACCTTACGAACCATTATTGATAAGTATACATTTCGACGAAAAGGCTTGTATGCATGCTTCATAGATTTACATAAAGCATTCGACTCTGTCGACAGAAATATTTTATATGAGAAGCTTTCTGACAAGGACATAAGAGGCAAGGCGCTTAAAATAGTGTCATCCTTATACAGTAATATATCATATAGGGTTAGAATGAACGAGGAAATCGCCTCTAACTTTCAAAGTGGCCTGGGAGTTCGTCAGGGATGTAGCCTTTCCCCAACATTATTTAATATATTTATCGATGACGTAAAAGACCGATTTGACAACAGTTGTTTTCCCATTGACTTGAACAACCAAAACATATCGCACCTGCTATTTGCAGACGATCTGGTGTTACTCTCGGAGTCCCCGGTCGGCTTACAAGTTGGTCTTGATAAGCTTGAACAATATTGTTCAGACAGTCACTTAGCCGTAAATTTGGATAAAACAAAAGTTGTCGTGTTCAAAAAAGGCCACCAGTCACAATGAAAAAGCGGACCATAGGAAACTCTGAAATCGCTCAAGTAGACCAATATCAATATTTAGGGATTTTGTTTTCTAGAACGGGACACTTCAGACTGAATGCTGAACAAATTAGTAGTAAAAGTATTCGAGCATCTTATGGTTTACTTAACAATATAGAAGGAAAAGATGTCCCTATGAGTATAGGTTGCCATCTCTATCAGTCCCTAATTAAACCTATCTTCTTGTATGGCTCTGAAGTTTGGGGGGTAGATTTTCTCATGTATAAAAATTTAGATACTATATCAATTGAAAAAGCTCAGCTGAGATTCCAAAAACGGCTTCTACAGGTACATAGATCCACCCACAACTGGGGTGTGAGGGGTGAACTAGGCATATACCCATTACAATACGATGTTGTAGTCCGATCAGTTAAACTCTATCATTATATTGCAGACTTCCCGGATAGATTATCCTTTCATGCTCTACAAGAGCAAAAACAACTCTGTGATATGAAAATTGGCTGGTTGTATAAGCTGAAGAGTTATCTCTTATTAAATTTGAATCCTATTTGACTTTATGTAAAAATTCAGTTGCCAGAAAGTCCTTCACCAAGCTTAGACTTATAATCACAAACTTAAAATTGAGGTTGGAAGACACACAAGACCTAAGACACCTGTTGAACAACGTTTGTGTACCACTTGCAATACTGTCGAGGACGAATTCCATTTTGTGTTGGCATGTGATCAGTATATATTAGATAGAGAAAGACTGTTCGCACAAATTGTAAATTATTACCCTCATTTCGTTCATTTGACGGATGCTGATAAATTTATCTTTATTATGTCCTTAGACGATATCCATTCAACGAATGCCATATATGCAATACGCTGCATTCGTGGTTCACACAAAGATCCTTACAATGAATCTCTGTACCCATTACCTACATGTGTTAATGCATGATGTTGTTTTAACATTGATTGCTCGAAGCTGATGCTGCTTCTTTCGTGTTCTGCATGTACTCTGCCCTGTCTAGGGTGTTCAGTACAATAAATATTGAATTGAATTGAATTGAATTAATATTTACTAATTTATCATGCAGTTTTTGCGGAGAAATTGCATAAATAAAGAATTCGGAAAATCTGACCGAAAAATCGATCAAAAATGTCCGTTTTGAAAATGACGTCACTGTGACGTCATCAAAGCGGCCATCTTGGATTTGTTTTACATTTTCTGGTAGAGTTTGACCCAACGGTATAGTGTGGTAAGTTCCAGCCCCCTAGCTCAAATAATTAGGGGGGGGGTGGGGCCTGGACAGGTCCCAAAATGCGCAGGCCAGATAGGGTTAAACCATGAAATAGACTGTTATTATTCAACATACGCAGGTGCCAGCTTTATTTCATATCATGCATTTTCTCACAATATGTGCCATCAGAATTGAAAGTCAGTTCGAAATATATTCAAACAATTCTTTCCCAAAGTGGAATGTATATTTCCCCTTCTATTTTCTTGCAGGTGACGACACCACCCAACGGATTCACCGGATGATTATGGTTCTGTATTTGTGTGCGGGTCTTGGTGTTGTAGAATTTGGGACCACACTCTACGGCGCTATTGATGGCATGAGGCCTCGGATAAATTCTGCCGCCCCTTTGTCTTGGTGGATATTCCAAACCATTTTGCGACTGTTAGAAGTTTGTTTGTCAATATCGATCTTGTTTTTGGCCTCAAGATCGAACCAGAGGGGAATGTTTCCATCACCGTGGGATTCTCTGTGGAAGCGACTTTCAAACAGAATCGTTCCGGAGTGACGACACGCTTCCCCCAATGAGCGAGAAACTCGTGTTGAGAGAAGACCAACTTCAACTCTACAGTTCTGGCGATTCGAGGTCTGTCGCAGTCTGGGGATGGGGCGATTCATGTTGGTTACCCCTTGGGATAGAGGGCTAAACTTTCCATACAGTACTATAAGCTTGCGTCGGGTGGCCGCCATGATTACGACGTCACCTTGTCGGAAGCCAATTTCCGCCATTTTTTCTTGACCGATTTTCTGATTTTTTGTTTATTTTTCAATATTTAAAACCAGACCTTCCGACCACATCTCGCGCCTGCCATAGAACTTTCCAATGATCCTTCGCGGAAAATTCAAAATTTTACTGGCGTTGTTCACAGTTGTGTCCCCCCCCCGCCCCCCAACTTATCAAGACCTACGCCCTGCTGCTTTTTGAACTTGAAATAAAGTATTGTACTTCCTGCCAATATGAGGAAATCAGGTTCGAGTACAGTTTCGTTAACATTGTCGTAAATATGAATTATTTAGTGATCTGTAGTCATCCCAGTACATATTATATTATATATTATATCAGACTTTGACGATTCAGAACACGAATTATCACGGAAAATACCGAGAAGGTAGAACATGTTTGACCAGCACGTTTTATCTTGACAATTCTGATATAGTTGTGGAGAAAGGCTTCGGTGCAACAGAGGTTGATTAACTATATTCAGTTGTTCTACAATGAATTAGAATAACATAACTGAATGCTGGAAAAAATTAGAGTTATAGTAAAATTTGAATTCGGCGGATATGAACGGAAAATTTTAACTTAACTACAATCTCCTCATCACTCCAGCCTGTCAGATGTGAAGCATTGTCCCAATAGCTGGTACGTACCGCGATAAAAATAAGAGCTTCACGGGGCACGTGCTATTTCGTTGCACGACCATATGTGCACCGTATATACTGCTTTATATTATTACGGTTTTTACATTTTGTATCATTCTTAATCTTGTGATAAATTTGTTAGAAAGCATATGCAGCGTATGGCATATACAATTATTCTTCGATTGTCCATTAAATTTCGTAATCAGTTGTGTCTATGATGTAGTTAAAGAAGGAACCTATACGTATTTTGACAATTTTAATAAATAGAGAGGGACGAGCCACAAGTGTGACGCACGTCACTTCCGGTTCGAGGTCACTTGCAGTTGGGGTCACTTTCTCTGCGAGGACACTTCCGGTTGCATGGCTGACGTACAATGCAGTCCTTTCTCATTTGTTTTGCTTAGTACTGCCAATTTTTTCCATACATTTTTCGAATTGCCATCATTTTCACTTAGCTCATATCACGCTACCATTATTAGTTCCTTGTATATTGTGTGACTATCTTCTACTTTGACTATTGCCATGCGTCACCAGTTGATTGTGCGCTTAATGTGTGTAACAACGCTATTCTGCAACATTTACCAGCTTGGAAACTCAGAAATGATCGGAAAATTTCACCGCGCTTCACACATTGATCTTAATTAAGATAATGATAATGAAAATCCTCAAAGGGTATAGACTTGATTAGTATGCCAATCAGCTCGCTGTAACAGCTTACTATAATTTTCGTAAGATGTATTAATTCAAGTGGCGATTGTTCCATCAAATCTGAAGTTCATTGGGAAACGGCCTCTTATCATCTGAAGGGTAAAACTGTGAATTGTCCAGTATTAAGTGTACATTAATTAACAAACTTGGGGATAATCACTCATGATTATATCTCATTGCTGTACTAATTTAATGAAGCGTAGTTCTCACAAGGAAGTCGCAATTGCTTCGTGTGATAATTAACCAGGCAAGATGGAATAACTGCTTCCAATAATTGTAGCATAATACATATCCTTACATACATCGAGGTGATTAATTGATTGGAGTAATGAAGTTAATCGAGCTAATTTAAAGAAAGTAGATCGAGGAAAGTGTTCAGAGGCCTAATCATAAGGTGACATGTGTCGAGATTATGGTGATCCTCCTGTAATAATTTGGCATGATGCCAATTGTCGTCATTAGTGCTCGGTGATACATATATATATACAATGTTCTGTTCCTAAGATAAGACAGAGTTACGAACCAACGGGATAGTATGTCGCTCATAGAGTTCATAAGATCGGGTTAAACTCTCCTTTGTTGGATTTGTGATGTGATATTTTGTTCATCTAGCAGACAGATGCAGCCAATTCAGAACCTCTCGAATCTGATTCAGTAAGAAGGGAACGAATGACAGGGGCAACTGTTGACTAACAATATTCGATACAGAAAGAAGGTAAAATTGTGAAAACAACCTAAAAAAAATCCGGAAGGGTAATCCGATATGACGGAAGATTTTGCAAGGTAACAGCTTGCGGATAATCTTGCAATACCTTATTCGTCAAAGAAACACGCTAAGTCTCAGATACAATTCTCAGATATAAAAGGTTTACAGGTGGACAACACCGGTATTTTGTAGCAGATTCCCGATGCTTATCTCTCATACACTGGGGTGTATTAAACCGTGGAGTGAAAAGTGGTCGGTGTCGTAAACCTGCCGAGGTGATTCTACGAGAAGGAGCTCAAATATAAGGACTCATGTCTGAGTGAATAACACAGAGGACTATACAGCAGACATCTTCAATGGATCGAGAAAATATATCTTCCAACAATATTTCTTCTTCTGTTTTAGCGGACAGCCCGAACGCTATTCTGGAATTAGGCGTCTTGTGGAACATTCACGTTTATGGCTTTGCCGTTTTCTTTGCCGCGCTGGCTAGCTTACTGGTACCGAGTTGTGTAACAGCATGGCGACAGTATCACCAGACGTCGAACCGCCTGTCAGGAAGTCTTCACGTCATGTTGGTGATATTCGCTTTACCGAGGGCTGTGATATTATTCGTCGATCCTTACTTTTCAAGAAAGGTTCTACACAGGATGTTGTACAGTCTTATTGGAGCCTTGTCTGTCCCCGCGCTAACCTCTGCCTCTTGTATCGTCCTTCTCGCCATATTGGATTCCACACGCTTGTCACTTTGTCCTCCAAAGTTCCAAAATCTCCCGGTAATTATCGTCATTTCGGGGTTACACTACAGTGTCTATGTCACGACGGGACTGGTGATGTATTTTAAGAGAGATGCCTCCTATATGGTCATTGTCTGTCATTCTTTGACCTGCACTTGGGGTTTCACAGTGGCCCTCGGTTACATGATAGCGGCATATAGAATACGGAGAAACATACAATTCACCCTACCACAACAACAAGGATCAAAAAGTACAGGTAAGATCTTTGTGAATTGGCGGTTGATTTCATAGCCGGGGGGTGGGGGGCACTTTCCGTCCTTCCTATTGGGGGTTTGCCCCTATCTCCGGAACGACACTACTTTAGAGCTAATACTACATGACTTTATAGATTATCATATTGGAGTCATTTTGAGCCTATTTGCATGACCCTGCGACCAGAGGATCATGGGTAAATTCAAAATGGCGGCCATGTGGGGGTACCAAAAAAATGATATTTCTGTCAGATTTCTTCAAAATTCGTGCCTTTCTGCTTGGTAAAGTGGGTAAAACCTATTTTATTTCACATCAGATTATTATTTACTAATTTATCTTTCAGTTTTTGCCAAGAAAAGGCCTAAATAAAAAAAATCTGACCCAAACATCGGCCAAAAATGCCTTTTCGAAAATGACGTCATCATGTCGGCCAGCTTGGATATTTGTACATTTTCTGGTAGAGCTTGACTCAAAGATATAGTGTGGTAAGTTTCAGCCCAGATAGCGAAAATATATAGGGGGGGGGGGACTTTCCGCCCCCTCCCCCAGGCTAGAGTACACCCAAATCGCCCAGGCCAGATAGGGTTGAATTCAGTGATATAGGCTTAGATAACTTTTTCTTCCACTGATATCTTTTTTACCACTTTTTGCGATATGTCGAATCTTCTTCCCGCATTACTTTTGCAATTTACGGAAGTTCCGTCTTCCATTTCTTTTAACACCTGAAATATCCTGAACATTCGGATGTGTTATATAGCCATCAGGCATATTCGTGGAATTGCCAACAGATTTGCAACAAATTTGACTAAAACCATATCTAAAAAAACGCTCCTCACCTTGCATGTCGCTGATTTAATATCAGAGGCCAAGAACCTGGTATCCGCGTTCAAAACCGAACTGTCGACACTCGTCTAGCCCATCTCACTTTACAGTGAGCGGGTGACCGAGCGGTTTATTGTAGATGTGGTTTTAATCAGATTTATCTGAAACTCTTTGAAATATATTCAAGCAATTCTTTCCCGTGCAAGGTCGGGAAAATGTGCCTCTCCAATTTTGGAGGTAAAAAAGGTTGTTTTTCTTGAATAACTCAGAAAATATGAACAACATAGCATTTTTTTTTTCTAAATGGCGCTAACATTGATATATTTTCACATTGGTTTACGTGCTTTGAAGAAATTGTTGCCTATCTACTTCAGGAGATAGAAAGCGGTCTGTTGTTTTTTTCAAATTGTCACTTCAACACGTTCGAACAAGTTAACTATAAATCCAATCAATGGCAAAATGTGTTAACATATGTAACTATATATGAATTTAAACGCCATTCAGAGTTATTCAAGAAAAACGACCTTTTTTACCTCCAAAATTGGAGAGGCAAATTTCCCCGACCTGCTAAGTGGAATGCACTTTCCCTCCTATTTTCTTGCAGCAGACGACACCACCAGACGAATTTACCGCCTGACCATGGTTCTGTTTCTATGTGCGGGTCTTGGTGGAGTGGAATTTGGGACCACACTGTACGGCGCTTTTGATGTCATGAGGACTTCGATGAAGTATGCCGCCCCTTTGTCCTGGTGGATGTTCCAAACCATTTTGCGCCTGTTAGAAGTTTGTTTATCAATATCGGTCTTGTTTTTGGCCTCAAGATCGAACCAGAAGGGTATGTTTCCATCACCGTGGGATTCTCTATGGAGGCGACTTTCAAGCAGAATTGATCCGGAGTGAGGGTTAGGTTCCAGCAACGAACGAGAAACTATTGTTTAGAAGAAACAGACTGGCACACTTTTATTGCACATTGCTTTCTGATTATTTCTACAGATGAGATTATTTTAGTGAATACGTTTGGTTAGGTAGAAATTTAGCCTTCAATATCGTATTATTTTCGTCTGTCCATATTGAGGGGAGACCCTTCTGGCAGTTAAAGGATCGGGTCATACCAGCACTGCATGGATCATTAATATCTGTTATTAATCTGTTCGTCGATTAATTCTGTTAGTTGATTTCTCCAGTTTTATAATTAAAACCGTTTATTTCTGAAAACGTATTTTTTATGGAAATTCGAAATTTGGCCGGGTTATTCTGAGCTAGATGAAGAAAAAAGCGGGCCTGAATGTATGTTAATATATATGTTGTTTTAGTTGAAGAGATATTACTGTTCAAAGTTTGGCCATCGATTTTTTTACAATTGTCAACACAATAACACTCCGTAGAAAAGATCTGAGCCAAATTTTGAAGAAGAAAAAAAGCAACCTAAGGCACAGGACTTTTGTTGACATAGGTGAAATCCCAGAGAAATAAGCTTTTTAGTAATATATATATGTATATTGATCACGTTCGTAGTTCTCACAATAAAACGAGAAATACCAGTATAGGTGTGTAAATCCCCGCTCAGGTGGGTCAGAAGTCGTTGGAATAGCACGCGGGACTGATTCTGTGAAATAGCACGGATGTCGTTTCCTGCACTGGCAAGGCTGAACTGGGCGAAATCTGACCACTTTCTTTTTCAGAATTTGCTCGGATTAAATACTCGGCTTCAGATCACTAAATATGAAATTCTTTGCCAAAGTCAAAATGTTCTCGTTTCAATGGATAATCAAAGACTGGTGGTACGGGCGGGACATTATTTGTACAAACGGGAATAGCTTAAAATCTCAACGTTAGACTATCGTCAAAGAGTTTATTTATCATTGGCGTTTGGATACGGGGTTGTGGAGGGGGGGGGAGCGGAACATATTTTGAGGGCGGGGAGGGGGAGGGGGGGGGGTGTTAATAGCACCCTTTGTAATCAAACGCATTGTTATGGATGTGTGACGTACCGCTGTAGTAACTAGGAGCGTTTTCAAGCTAAAGCACAAATCAACAAATATCCTGGTTTCATAGAAAAACAAATTATATAAATCTAGGGGATTAGCACTGATCCGGCACTAAGAGTGTTAAACATAACGCTTTGTTATACATGGACTGACAAGCAAAATCCTACCGCATTCAAGGTAAGAAAATAGTACATATTAAAATAGATGTAGACCAATTGCTATATATTATTATGCACATTAACAAATAAATTAAAAATAAGGTCCATTGTGGCTCGTTTGTAAGATCATCATAGACACTGGCGGGGTTTTGTCCATTGTCTCGATTGAACTTGGGCGTCAGTCTTTTGATTAGTATTGCCTCCAATAATTTCCTCTTCTTTTCATCTGGTTAGATCTGGTTGGTTTACTTCTAAAATTGCAAAGTTTACTGCACTGGATCCTGTAGTTGGTGTGGTCTCTAATATGGTTGGAGATGGCTGATTTCTTGTCTAATCCTGTGACTGATGATTTTTGTTCCTTAATCCTATCTGATCTGGACTTTTTGGGGCCGGTGTGATAGAACGGTTGTCCACAGAGACCATTATCCGGTCTCCTATTTTTACCTACGGCGGGCTCTGATATCCAAGTGACCCTTTTCAGATGTCAGTGTCCGGGCTGGGTTAAATCATAGCAAGCGGACACTCACATCTGAGGGACCACCGTTTCTTCCACATCTGTCCAGGCCTGGAGGGATCACTTCGGGGCCCCGCTAAACATTTTTCTTACCTTTGAACTATAGGGGGTTAAAACTTACCACACTACACCCTTGGGCCAAGCTCTACTAGAAAATGTAAAAAAAATCCAAGATGGCCAAGGTGATCGCGTCACAGTGACGTCATTTTCAAAAAAGATATTTTTTGGTCGATTCTTCTCTCGGATTTAAATTTTTTTTTAATAAGGTAAATTCTTCACAAAAACTGCATGATGAATTAGTAAATAACAGTCAGATATGAAATAAAATAGCTTTGCTCACTTTTCCTAAAGGAAAAGCAGGAATTTTGAATTTTTTTTACGAAAACATCACTTTTCTGGTAACCCACATGGCCGCTATTTGGAATTTACCCACGATCCTCTTCTCGTGGGGTTATGCAAATAGGCTACATGATCTCAATATGATAAACTACAAAGTCACGGAGTGTCAGCTTTCATTTTTTGTCTTTCCGAAGACTGGTTAGAACATTTGGTATGGGGGCATAATGACCCCCCAGACCTGGTGGGTTAATACGTAATATGATATGTTTGTTTCCTGTGAGATTCAGGTTTTCTTAAGGGACCATCCTCTGGAAAACACAGTGTCGATGGAGTCATAGCTTTTCAGTAGGCGACTGATTTGGTGGCTTGTTTTTCTGGCAGAAGGCAAAGTGATTAGTATGGCGATGTATCAGGTCTGGGTGTTTTATCTTTGGAAAAATTCTGTTGAGCCTGACGAACTGCTATGCACAAGATATTCGGGGTACTCGTTCGGGTCTTTGAATAATTTCTTGATATGGTCTGACTCTGTTTGGCAGTCAGTTGATGAGATATTTTGGGCACGTCAAGTCAGGTTGGAGATGATACCAGTTTTCACTTCGGTAGGATGGATTTAAAATGAACATGCTCTGTTGGCTTGAATGGGTAGGTTTGCTGTAAACACTGGTTTGTAGGTTGTTGACATGTCTGCGGATGAAAACATCTAGAAAAGGCATTTCGTGGTTCTTTTTCTGAGTGAGTTCAACAATATTTCAGCTATATCGCGACGAACCAACTAAGCACCACCCAGCCAAGTTGTGGTCCTGCTACTTCAAAGAAAGAATCTTTGAAGCAGCATGGAACCAGACACCCTCCATCCACCCTAATAAAACACTGAGGACAGCACACAAGACACAGACAAGACGCTTACATAATGCAATAAAGACAAGTGATATTACAGTGCTAGACATCACATTATCAAGTTCCCTTTGCTTCTCGGCAAAATACATTGAAGCAACAGGAACCCCTGCCCACCGGACACCCATCAACCACCCGCTGGTTCTTTTCTGCTTTCATGGTGACGAGTATACTGATTCTTCAGGTGGTTTATAGGAGGCCGGGATCGTCGTCTTTCGTTATTGTTACAGATGTATCACCCACATTCCTGTACCAGAATATATGGGTTGGAATAGCGATGTGCATGATGGTCTATCTTCTATATCGGTCATGTATATTTCAGATATGTGCGTGGATAGAGGAGATCCGGAGGATTGCTCGTGGATTTGTTCATACGTATTATCTCTCCGTGTAAAATATGTGGAGCTGATGCACATGTCTAGGAGGCGAATGATACTGCCAGGGGTTAAATTGCCGACGATGGTCAACGTTGGGTCCATTCGCGACTGTTCGTCTTATTCCGTGAAGTCATAATACCTCGCGCATTAATGGTGTAAGGATTTTACAGCTCTCAGCTGTAAACCTTGATCCGCCACACGTGAGGCACATCACATGCTGTAGGATGTGTTTCTCCTCACATAGTCCTCGTTGTATTTCTCTCTTAAGGGGAGATAAAATATATATCCAAATGAAATGGACATTCCCTTGATTTTACCCGGGAAGAATCTCTTCTAATTTAAGGTGTTTCTCTCGGTGTTTCTTCTTGAGCTAATCTCCATCAGTGTCCATGGTAACGGTAGTCATACAGCTGACATGCGCCGTTCGGAGTTTCCGCGTGATATTATTCTTTCAACATGGATGCCAATATGGATTCCTAGCAGTGCGATACGAGGTTCTAATGTCCTACATTGTCCAAGATCGTGTCGAGTGCGTGGGGTCTTCTATTTTCTGCCCGATGATCTACAAGGCGTCGCGGGAAATGTTAGTGAATAGGCCAACCACGCCATACATGTAGCTAATTAGCTGACATGGGGTACAGATATTGCTGATCTTGTCGCAGAAACCGGTAAAGTTTTTACAAATGAATTAGCCATCTTTCCCGCTTAGCCAAGTATCTTAGTGTGGCGTTTAGCTGCATTGTAATGGACTATTTGTCTCCTGCAGATGGCTTTAACTGGAGTCTCGATCGTGGATCTTGATCGTGACTGTCTATAAGTGGGTCGAGGGTGTTGGAATAGCAATTTCTTGTTTAGCTCAGCGTCAATCTCTTCCTTCACAGGAGTTCTTTCAAACAGGCTCTGTGGTCTCTATCATATCTGCCGGTGGGATCACCATCAAATTTGTTGTAGATGTTGCCGTTCGTTGACTGGCTCTGGAACTAAGTTTGGACAAGTACGACTGTGGCTTTCCCTTTCCCTGCTGGGACTATGACTATGGATTTGCCACTCTTTATAGTTCATTTATTGCATGTCGTTCTTTGTTAGTGAGTTTTGGTTTCTGTTGTGGGGCTTTGAGCAGTATTTTACCAATCTGGCGCTATTTGTTGAACGCTTTACTCTATGTTGACGATGAAGTCCTCCTAATTCTTTTTGATGTTGGTGGGAACAAATCTCAGACCTTTAGACGAAAAGGGATATCTGCTTCTCGATCAACGTTTTCTTGCTCAAGTTGGCTATTGATTTCTGTCTTTAGTCTACTATTGGAGTTGGGTTCGTGTTGCGTGGTTGAATTTCTTCGTCTGAATGGTTAAAATGTTGTCGAATTTGTTATCTCTATCTGAGAATGGCGAAGGCTGTAATATCGGGGCCCCTTCAGGGTGGATTTACTTTTGACCTGTTGTTCATCTACTTGAATCAGGGTGGGAGACTACACTTTTCTGTTGTGGATCATTTCTTTAATTAGGAGTTTTTGTAGTAGTGTTCGTGCTGAATGGAGCAAAACAACCTGTTTGACCGTTGATCGGTCTTCAACTCTGTAGGAGGAGTGAAAAATGCATTCGAAGCCGCGAGCTCGCGACTCCACTTTCAGCTATAAAAAGACCATTTCCGTGGAACATTCAACTTTCATTTAAATTCCCCAAAAGTTTTATTTTTTAGCTTTTTGGAGCAGTGAAAAGGCCAAGTGATGGTGAATAATTTCACCTCACATTTAAGTGCTCAAAATGCGCCAGATTGAGAACGGAGGCTAGAATTTGAAAATGTTCCGCGGCCATGACCTTGGCCGTCCTACCGTTGCCTTGTATTGTAGAAATTTCCAAAGCCCCTAAAGTTATCAAAACCTTCATATGCTCTGCTTATGGCGCTTGAAATAAACTATTGTTACTTCCTGTTAACGAGGGAACAGTTTCGTTAGCATTGTAAATTATTTAGAGATCTGTAGTCACGCCAGCACATATTATATTAGGCTTTGATGATCCATA
Source organism: Hanleya hanleyi (assembly GCA_036873755.1). Lineage (NCBI taxonomy): Eukaryota > Metazoa > Mollusca > Polyplacophora > Lepidopleurida > Hanleyidae > Hanleya > Hanleya hanleyi. The sequence goes on along the minus strand of JAVTVY010000404.1, from coordinate 146,568 downwards.
ACACGAACTGTCACGGAAGATACAGAGAATACAAGCGTTCAGTACGTCATTCAATGTTCAGCCGTCGTCCATTAAAGAATTCCAGCGTCCATAATCCAAAGATCTACTCCATATTCCATATAACAGCATTAGCACCAAATTCAACACACACAATCTACATAACATAGGCTAGTTTCCTGTAGGAGAGAAGCGGTCAACAGTTTTTAATGATGCCGGTAAGACATCATGATGTTCCAAAAATATCAAATCTGTATCGCTGATCAGCATTCTTAATCCATATGATTATCGTTGAAAAGTCGTTATCTAGAGATTTATGTATCTCAGTCACGCTTTGATTGTGACCGTTCATATGAAACGTAACACCATAAATCTTAAGCTACGCCCGTATTTTTCATCAGCATGCGATATGAATCGCCAAATTTGAGAAAACTTGAGTGGAGGCGCTTGGTGGTATAGCCCCGTTTTTTTAATTTCTGCAATAATGTTTTGTGACGTTGATTAAAATCGTCCCATTTGACAGAGGCGGAAGGAAACGGGTGAACAGAGAGAACATGTTTGACCAGCACTTTTTATCTCGCCATTTCTGCGTGTTTTGGAAGAATGCCTAGAAGTAACAGAAGTAAATTATGTATTGGTTGTTCCAACGTGAATGTGAATAACAGCAACTGAAGGCTTTAAAAAAATTCAACCGGCGGAGCATGAACTCTAACCGCTTGTCTGTTTTCACAATGGGATATCATCGATCTCATATATTACTGTTATAGGAAAATATGAATTCGGCGGATATGAACGAATGTAGTAACTTAGCTACAATCTCCTCATTCCTTCAGCCTGCCAGGTGTGAAGCAAAATGTCAATAGCAAGTACATATCGTGATAAATATGAGTCACGTGCCATATCAGAGAATTGTCAATAGACAATGAACAATGGCAATAGAAGTGTTATACATGTGCACCGTTTTTTTTGTATTTTGTTTCATTCTAATCTTGTAACAAATTTGTTAGAAAGAATATTAAGTGTATGGCATATAAAACTGTATTTGCTTGTTCGCTAAATTTCTCAATCAGTTGTACTTGTGATGTAGATATAAAGGATTTCTTACTGTATCTTGGCAATCTTAATACCTTAATATCCCATCTATGCTCCCCAATCGTGATCCTACAGCGAAATATCCAAATCAGAGAGCGAAAATGATTTAATTTTAATTAGATTGGTATTTTGAATGTCAAATTTTGTATCATTCTCCATTTTTTACAAAGTTTGTAAAGCACATTCAGTGTATGACTTTCGCCTATAATTATTCTTCAATTGTGGCCTTAAATATCTTTAGAAACTTTACTGATTATTTAGTTTCGCCACAATATTCCTTATAAGATTTTATTTTCCATTTGTCTCTCCTTTAATGTTTTTCATTCATATTTCTAAATTATCACTGTCCATCTGACATTTCCACCTCTGGATTTCTCGAATAAATATTTCTTCGTAGCATGTTTGTAGGCTTCCTCGTAATTCTCTATCGTCTATAGCCTCCATCCACAGTCTCCTCGTTGTTTTCAACATAGGTTCTTGAAATATCTGATCTATTTCCACTCTCATGAAAGATACAGCCCCGTATGTCCGCAAAGTAAAACCGATTACGTTGGTACAGATGAGTCGCATCAAAGCATTGGAGAAGCCCTCGGCCAAATACGACACTCGACGCGTTCATGTCAATCTGTTGTCCGTGCCTAAAAGAAATATTATTCCCAGTAATAGGGAAAAGAAAAATCCCTTAACATTTGGGGAGAGTGTGCCGTACGTCACTTTCGGTTCGAGGTCACTTGTGGTTGACGTCGCTTCCGGTAGGAGATCAATTTCGGTTACGTGACTGGCGTGACTACAGTGTAGTCATTTCTCACTTGTTTTGTTTAGAGCTGTGTATGCCTATTTTTCGTTCTGTTCCATACTTTTTTAATAGCCAGCATTTTGATTTTAGCTCATAACACTCTTATTTCGGCTACCCTTACAACTTCCCTGTATATTGTATGACTATTTGTATTTTGTCTATAGTCATGCGTGATCAATTGTGCACTTGACATGTGTCACCACTCTATCCTATAACGCCCATCAGCTTGGAAATTTAGAAAGTATCGGAATATTTTACCACGCTGCACACAATTTGTTGATTAGCGAGTGATAATGAAAACCCTCACAGGGTATTGATTGTGATTAGTACAATCAGTCCTCCGTAACACCTATATAATTTTCGGAATATACGACACTACCAACAAATCTCAAGTCCAGGTGCAAATGGCCTCTTATCAATACGTTTGATAATGAAAGTACTGATAGTGCTGATGTCGGGTTTCCATTGATCCATAAACTTAAAAGGTATGAAAGTAGTAGTATAGGCGTATCACAGGTCGCACACCCCCACCAAAATCCATCACCACTCTCCGCTATCTCCTCCTACTAGTCACCTGATACCGACCACCGTCATACGTCACTACCGATCTCTAGTTGTATAGATTATTGGGATTAAACTTTAATAAATTATATACGTAGAGTCTGCTTTATAATTTATCTAAATATATATATATATATATAATATTTATTGATCGAATAAAGCTTTGATAAACCGTCGAGACACGGTGAAACCAGTTAGCCAGAAATCAAACCAGTTGACTTCGTCATGATTTTTTAACAATATTATATTTGCCGCACACAAAGGCAGTTTCGCTGCATTTATTTACTGTATATATATATATATATATATATATATAAGGGCAAATTCCACCCTTGGGTGACATTGTTGGAAACCGCAACCTTTGGGTGACATTTCTATATATAGCGACCTACTGGCTTAAAATAATCTATTTACACCTTTTCTTGCATAAAATCATTATTTGGACAGGTAACTTGACTCTAAGAGAAATAAAATGATTATTTCAGAATATACACATTTTCCTGTCGCCCAAAGGTTAAGGACGAAACGTTCATGACAAATTCCTACCTTTGGGCAACAAAATATATATGTCGCCCAACGGTCTGAAGGATGTTTATAACTAAAAAAACACCCATCAGCAACATCATATTTGTTATCCTATAATCAAAATTTTGAATCGCTAGGCTGACCTTTCGCAGAAACAACAGAGACAAATTTACATGTAAACCTGTCAGCGACATTCCTCAAAACACAAACTTCTTTGGTTGAGTGGCCATTAAGGTCACATCAGTATAACAGTCGTTTTGCCTTGCAGGACTACCGGTACTTCTACAATAGTACGGTAACCTCTGATATAAAATCGAACAAAAAAAAACTGTATTTCCAACCTTTATTGAGAAAAAGTTACTGGAAAAAACCCACCTTTAGGCGACAATATATATATATGTCACCGAACGGTTAGATCTTTTCTAAACGAGAGTCACTGACTCATGAGGTATTAGCTGGTATGAGAGTGGTGGACATTCTTTGTTATGCAGGTTTGCAACGTCACAAAACATTGTTGCAGAAACTTATAAAACAGGGCTATTCCACCAAGCGCCTCCACTCAAAGTTTCTCAAATTTGGCAATACATATCGCATGCTGATAGCAAAATACGAACGTAGCGTGCAAGATCTATGGCGCTACGTTTCGTAACTTGTGTCTAATTCCGCTTAACCCGGGGCTAGGGGCCGTATGAACCCATGTACTTCAAGATCCTCATGGTACTCATATGAACAGTCACAATCAAAGCGTGATTGAGGTACATCATTTTTAGATGACGAATCTATAACGAATATTATGGATTAAGAATACTGATCAGCGATACGGATTTGATATTTTGGAACATCATGATGTCTTGCCGGCATCATTGAAAATTGTTGACCGCTTCTCTCTTGCAGGAAACAAGCCTATGTTTATGTATACTTTTGTCTTTTTGAATTTGGTGCTAATACTGTTATATGGAAATGGAATAGGTCTTTGGATTATGGACGCGGATATTCTCTAATGGACGACGGCTGGATTATGAATGACGGACTAGACGCTTGTAATGCTTACATGATACCCCATAATCGGCACAAGTGGGCGAAGGGCAATCCCAACAACATCTCGCAGCATGGTATATGAACACCAAATATGAGAAGAATCCGATGAGCAGTTCTCAAGTTATTGCCCGGAAACGAATTTCGAATTTTGGCACCTTTTGGCGCAAATGGGCAAAGCGCAATCCCAAGCGACATCTCGCGGAATGGTATATGCACACTAAATTTGAGAAGAATCCAATTAGCGGTTCTCAAGTTATTGCCTGGAAACGAATTTCGGATTTTGCCACCACGTGGCGCTGCCCTGTAGACGCAAGCGGACGAAATGCATTCCGGACGATTTTGCCACCTGTGGGTGCAAGTGGACGAAAGGCAATTCCAAGCGACATCTCATGGCATGGATATGCATACCAAATTTGAGAAGAATCCGATGAGCGGTTCTCAAGTTATTGTCCAGTTAATTCCAGATGGACACACGGACGGACAAGCTGAATCCAGTATACTTCCCCCTCCTCCCAGTATGTAGGAAAAACCACCTTAAGGTGACAATATATATACATATAGGTCACCGAATGGTCATCTTTGCTAAAAAGCCACCGTTAGGTGACAATATATATGTCACCAAATGGTTATCTTTACTGAAAATCCACCGTTAGGTGACAATATATGTATGTCGCCGAACGGTTATATCTTCACTAAAAAACCACCTTTGGTTGACAATATAATTATTAGTCACTGAATGGTTACACGTGTATCTTCACTGACATGTGGCTCCGCCTGGGAGATCGAGCTATTTTGGGGTTGCAATACATTGACGGGTGGCAGAACTGCACCAACATTGCAGACAACACACAAATTTCAACTTTCGGCCAAGATATATTGGATACTGAGAAGGTAGTGATAAGCTTAAATGCAATGTATGAGGGTCAGGCGAGGGTTAGTTTTGGAGATAGAGGGTGGGGATGGCTGCCCCGGGGTAGCATGGTGTAAGCTTCATGAATATTGTTGGCATAAGCTCAAGAAATATGAGGGCGGGGGACCTGGTAAGGCTTAGTTTAGGAGATTCACGAGGGTTGGGCTCAGTGCCTTGGGGGTGGGGGCATGCTTTCGAGGGTAGTGGATGGGTTGAATTAAGTGTAGCATGATGTAAACTACCGGAATATATTAGGGTAGGGGGTCGAGTGAGGCTTAGTTTAGGAGATAGAGGGTGGGGTTTGGGTGGTGTTTGGCTGGGACGGGTTTCTGAGGGTAGTGCACGGGTTGAATAGGTGTAGCATGGTGTAAGCGCGTGGAATATATTAGGGTAGGGGGTCACGTAAGGCTTAGTTTAGGAGGGTGGGGTTTGCTGGCCCAGGGGGGGGAGGGCGGAGACGTTGCGGAGGGTAGTGGATGGGTTGAATAAATCTAGCATGGTGTAAGCTCCAGGAATATACGATGCCGAGAGTTGGTTTAGAGATAGACCCAGGGTGGAGTTAGTGGCCCGGGGTCGGGGAATCTTCCCAAGGGTAGTGCATGGGTTGAATAAGTGTAGTATGACGTAAGCTCCTGGAATATACGAGTACGTTCGGGAAGTCGGACGGGGCTTGGTTCAGGAGACATAGAGGGAGGCGGCGAGGTTGTGGACCGGAAAAGTCCAAACACTTCAACAACTTTTTTCTGACAGGGAGTCGCAAACATCACTGTTATTTTAGGATATCGTCCAGGTAAAGACCTAGCGAGTTATAGAAAACAGCCTACCTTCATGAGACACACCATATGTCACCGAACGGTTATATCTTGATAAAAAGCCACCTTTAGGCGACAATATATACGTCACCGAACGGTTACATCTTTACTAAGCCATCTTCAGGCGACAATATATATACATGTCACCGAACGGTTATATCTTCACTAACATGGGGCTCCGCCTGAGAGATGGAGCCCTTTTGGGGTTGCAATTCATAGACGGGTGACAGAACTACATCAACATTGAACACAAATTTCAACTTTCGGCCAAGATATATTGGACACTAAGAAGGTAGTGATACATAGCTCGAACGCAATATATAAGGGTTGAGCGAGAGTTAGTTTTTGGAGATAGAGGGTGGGGCTTGGTCTCCAGGGGTGGGGACATGTTCCCGCGGGTTGTTGATGGGTTGAATAAGTGTAGCATGTAGTCAGCTCCCGAAATATACGAGGTCGGGCAAGGCTTAGTTTAGGAGATAGAAGGCGGGGCTTGCTTCCCCCGGGTGGGGACATGTTCCCGAGAGTAGTGGATGGGTTGAATAAATACTTGTAGCATGGTGCAAGTCCCAGGAATTTGGGTAGGAGGTCGCGCGGAGCTTAGTTTAGGAGATTGCGGGTGGGGTTTGGTGCCCCGGGGACAGAAACATGTTTCCGAGGGTAGTGGATGAGTTGAATCAGTGTAGCATGGTGTAAGGTCCAGGAATATGAGAGTCAGGGCGAGGCTTGGTTTAGAAGATAGAGGGAGGGGTTTGAAGCCCCAGGGGGTGAAGGATAGTGCATGGGTTGAATAAGTGCATCAACCCTGTCCCATGTGTGATATAAGCTTACGGAATATACAAGGGTTTGGAGGTCGGGCGGGGCTTAGTTCTCGAGACCGGGAGGCCCAGAAGCTGTGGACACAAAAAGTCCCAAAACTAATAACTTTTTCGGAACAGGGACTCGCAAACATCAGTTATTTTAGGATATCGTCCAACAAGTCCAAAGGTAAATACCTGGTGAGTTATAGAAAACAGCCTACCTTAATGGGACAAACCATGTCACCGAACGGTAATATCTTTACTAAAGAGCCACCTTTAGGCGACAATATATATAGATGTCTCCGAACGGTTATATCTTCACTAACATGGGGCTCCGCCTGAGAGATGGAGTCCTTTTGGGGTTGCAATTCATTAATGGGTGACAAAACTACATCAACATTGCAGACTGCACACAAATTTAAACTTTCGGCCAACATATATTGGATACTGACAAGGTTGTGATACACAAGATCGAACATAATATATTAGGGTCCGGTGAGGGTTAGTTTTGGAGGGGGGGGGGGCTTGGTGCCCCCGGGGGTGAGGACATGTTGCCGAGTGTAGTGGATTGGTTGAATAAGTCTAGCATGATGTAAGCTCCAGGAATATATGAGGGCAGGGGGTCGGGCGAGACTTAGTTTATGAGATGTTGCCTCACATTTTCCAAGATATTGATATGAAATTTCTCACATATCGGTACGACTAAGCCGATTTTGGGTAGCAAGGATTATTCTGTAGATCATTAAATGCCTGCATGAGCAACGAAAGTTCAAAGTCGGGTGTATTTCATATATTGCAACAACAGTTTAATCACTATCTTTCGCAGGCACTTGGTCCCTTATTCACAGAGTTAATATGTTCTCCATCTCCATTACAAGGTTCCCGGTATTCATGGTATTGTTGAAATAAAATTAAACAAAATTTGTGTTGAAGAACTATATGTTTTAATGCAAGGGGTACAGGTACATTTTGTACGATACACTGGTATATGTAGAACATAAATGGAATGTAAGTAATTACGAGGTCATTAAGAGCATAAGATGAATATTCGACTGGTACCATCACATACCACCCTCAAAGGAATATCGGACAAGTACCGTCACCCTCAAATGAATACCGGACTATACCGTCACCCTAAAATGAATATTGGACACGTACAGTCACACGTCACCCTGAATTCAATATCTGACTGGTACAGTCACACGTCACCTTCAAATGAATATAAGACTGATACCGTCACCCTCAAATGAATTTCGGACTAGTGCCATCACACGTCACCCTCAAATGAATTTCGGACTAGTGCCATCACACGTCACCCTCAAATGAATATGGGATGGCTACTGTCACCCTCTAATGAATATCGGACTAGTGCCATCACACGTCACCCTCAAGTGAATATGGGACGGGTACTATCACTCTCTAATGAATATCGGACTAGTAGTGAAAAATGTCACCTTCAAACAAATATTGGATATCAAATGAATATCAGACAATGCCGTCACACATCACCTTCAAATGAATATCAGACAAGTACCGTCCAAGTCACCTTCAAACAAATATTGGACTGGTATCGTCACAGTCAACCTCAAACGAATATCAGGCTAGTATGGTCACAGTCAACCTCAAAACGAATATCGGACTAGTATCGTCAGTCAACATCAAACGAATATCGGACTAGTATCGTCACAGTCAACCTCAAACGAATATTGGACTAGTATCGTCACAGTCAAGCTCAAACGAATATCGGACTGGTATCGTCACAGTCAACCTCAAACGAATATCGGACTAGTATAGTCACAGTCAACCTCAAACGATATATTGGACTAGTATCGTCACAGTCAACCTCAAACGAATATCGGACTAGTATCGTCAGTCAACCTCGAACGAATATCAGACTAGTATCATCACAATCAACCTCAAACGAATATCGGACTAGTAAAGTCATCACCCTCAAAATTGAAGTGCCACCAATTATTTGTGGACCTGGCTTTAATGAAAAGTAAGTGTTCAAGTACATGTACATGACAAATATCATCATTTCATTCACGCCGGTAAGCCCACCTATTTTATTTCTTGGTTTACAGGTCCGACAGACTCGGAAAGATAATGAAGTGGGAAAAAATATAAATAAAGAAGACTTTTTTTCTCCAACAACAAATTTCTTGACTGCCAAATGAAATTAAAAAAATTATACTTAAGTTTGTGGGAACAACGCCTCACATTATTGGCTTGATGATACACACTCCTAGAAGTGAAACATCAGATACTAATTACCAATCAGATAAAAGTTTTGTGTTCATACATACATGTATCTGAAAGTTTTTCACTATAAATATTTTTTTACGACCGACTCAATTTTTCAGCAATCTATAAACCAAGAAATATTAAAAAGGTGGCCTAACAAAAAAAGTCACAAAACCAACCATAATGATATTGTTAACACAAGGAACATAAGGGAACACGTGAAGAATAATCTCTATAGAATTCATAGACACTTTGTTTTAAACGACTTGGTTTTAAATTGAGTGATCTAAGGGTATACGTGTGGCTTCGCTTTTCAATGGGAATCCGATTCCCTTCGGCACACCTCGCAAAACTACAGGAATCCAACCGATTTCTGTAAAATTTGAACTGTTTTGTACAGAAATGACAGCCGTGAATTTCTGTGAATTCCAATGAAAAGCCACATCTAAAATTGCATAAAATCACACAACTAAAATCACTTCAGATGTCACTGCAATTATATTTTCATGTGAACTTAATGTCACAAAAATCTCGATTTTTGGCACTGAAATCAATAAAACATCCGATTATAATTAAATTGAATTCTTACCAATTAAAAAACTAATCTTAAACATCATACCAATTTACGCACACTCTCCACAAAAGAATTTGTTTATCGCTTCACGAGGAACAAATGTATAATGTGTGCAATTTATGGAAAGCAATGTGTTTGAAGCTCAACGCAATGAACAAATGTAACACCACCAATGATCTCAATATGTGCACAAGTGTTTGGCACTGAAGCCATTGGTTAATACAAAGCTGCGCATCTGAAAACCCCTCAGCTCTTGGTCAACTCTTAAGACTTGACTAACTTACGACAGTCATGTCTAGCCAATCATGTTTGGTGAAAGTTTTGAAAGGGGTTGCAATTGGTTCCTTGCTGAATTTCAAGAGGCATAAATTACATATGTTTCGCGAGACATGTGAGCCAGCAGTAGCCATTCATAATGCATTCAATTTGAACTGGACTACTTGGCATGCTTGTCAGACTAAACAATAGGCTGAAATCGGTTAGTTTTACAGATATCTCATGGACGAGCAGACTGCTTAAGGAGTCTTATTGAAGAACCACTGGTTTTCTACAAATATTTCGATAGTATATTCCTTTGAAATAAATGCAATGTAAAGTATGCAATGCCAGAGACTGGCTTTCGACTGATGGACTGTAGCAAAAATTGATTATGTTGCCATAGCAACCATATAAATTATCCGAAGGAGTTCATTTTCAATAGGCTTCTGGCTCTTGACTAGGTTTTCATGACAAATTTGGAATTAATCAGTGAAACAGTTCTGCAGATATCTCGCTCACGTACGGACGGATGTACTTGATGACAGATCTGGGTTTCAGACAAACTCCCAGCAGTGTCCTTGTTGCTAACCCAGCTGACTAGAACAGTCTTTCTTAACAGTTATCTCAATAATCATTTGGAGTAAAAGTAATTGAACTTTAAGAAACCATCCAAAACTGGCCTATTCCAACTCTGCCACAGTATGCGTACATTGTATGGATACATCAATGTTATGCTCCAAATTGTGCCTCGCCTCAGTAGAAACTTCCAAACTAGTCCGTGTTTTGTGGTGGAGACAAGATTGACATTTATTTTTGACCACTGTGTTGGAAGATTCATGTGAAAATATAGAATTATATATTACACCCAAATCATCCCACTTTTGGGCCTTACCTCTTGTGGATGGAGAGAATATTCATATTGTTTGGCTGGACAGTGGATAGACAATGCTAGGTGACAGCCAGCATCAACATTTCAGACAATGCAGGCCGGGTGACCCAGCTACATGTCAGCACAACATGTGCATGTATTTAACCTTTATACAGACTTTTAACAGATAGTTGTGTACATGTACATGTAAATAATCAACATGTCCAAGCAAATGGCCAATATTCTATGATTCAGATGTAAACATGTTCACTATGGATATCAGCTGGAGAAAAAATATGCCAACTGACAAAAATACAAGTCGCATATTGGCCACACAATATGATACATGGCAGTGTGACTATAACGTCACAGGACCTACGAAGTAGAGTAGGCATTAGGACTGGAACGCGAACTCAACTCTTGGAAATCTCCACCCCCAGTTGAAATCCTGCCTATATTAAGATGGGCACCGCCCAAGTCAGAATCGCCAGTGATTTTCATCAAAAATCACTAGGAATTTTCATCAAAAGTAGGTCAGCTCAGAACTTGTTGGTAACAGTCTTCTAATGCGCCTTCATTTTAACTAAAGGAAACAGATTGAATAATAAAGGTTCAGTAGATTTCAAGCTTTACATGTGAAAATACATTTACATCTCTTTAATGGTTTTCAGTGCCCTTGTCCAGGATCAAAACAACGTTTTGAATCACATTATTTTCCCAACAATACAACATATTTTTATATATAGTACTACGTATAGTAGAAAGGTTGCATTTATGTAGTTTACGGTAGTTCAACTCAAGACCAACACCTTCTCTGCACAAGATAATAATGATTCTACATGTATATCATTCTCCTGAGCATAACCGGTACAAAGACGAATAAATAGCGTCTCTACATCAGGTTGTTAGCTAGATATATGAGACAACACATTTTGGGTATCGGCAATCTGATGAATGTACTATTCCGGTTTTCTTGTTTCACATTATATTCTATGGCGGTTAATCGGTGATTTTCTTCATTGATAAACGTTAAACCACCTCAGCTTCGTTGTGTGAATCGGAATTGCATTGCTGTGACACACCAACACACTCCGTGGCAGTGATTCTGTATCCCCTAATCAAGGAATCAATATGGATCAAGATTTGAAATGACAAGAAAAATTTAGACATATTTTGTTTACACATGCAATTTTTTGTTATATTTATATCCAAGTGTGATATATAGGCCTAGTCAATATTCAAGAGGTACAAAAAAAAACTCAAGTTATCATATTTCCACATCATGATCAAAGTTACTTTATCTAGTTAAATTCTACCAAAAGAAGACCCTTTAAACATGCCGTCATGGCTTTGTTTCGCCCTCAGTAAACTGTTATCATTGTTGCTCACACAGACTAATCTGAAGGATGATACATCTTTCTTTCTTCTTCTGGGTTATTGCACCAGTGTGACTTAATTGGTTGATGTAGGATATTTCAACAGCAGTGGGTAATCTGACCTGAATTTGAAGCCTGCTGTGGTCAGTGGTGAAATGTTTGGATGTGAAATAGGATACACATTAAAGGCCACAGTTTAAATGTATCTATAACAATATACTGAAGTGTGTGTATTAAGGCTGGCATAGCGGTGTAGATAAATGCACTAACAAATGATGGAAAATTAGCATTTCCTATTTCATAAAAACAATTATGGATGGCATATCCCACCACTGTGTATACAGTGAAACATATAGCCAAGGCTTCCCGATGGGCATGACAGTGTACTCGCTGAGCCATCAATAAATAAAAAAAATAATTATCAATCAAATTTTAATCAGAATTCGGTCAACTCAGAACTTGCTCGTACCTGCAATGCCCTAATGCACGTTCATGCCAAAAATCAAGGTTCTAATGTCAACGGTTCTCCTTATTTTGCCGACGAAAGGATTCGGATGGACTGACTGACTGACTGACTGACTCATTACCGGACAATTTGCGATCTGTAGCCTACTTCCAATATACCGGTACCACAAACTCATTGAAAGTAGCGGTAATTAATTTGGCCAAAGAGTTGTCATTGGCATCGTCTGTTTGTCCATCCGTCTGTCCATATTTGGTGTGTACAAAATGTCTCTTGAAAGACTATAGCCAGGCTCTCCAAATTCATACAGCAGTTGCACTTCGTGTTGGGTCAGAAGCCTATGGGAAATGACTGACCTTGATCTAATTTAAAAGGTCAAATTCTAATGTTTGCAATATTTTTTGAATGATTATATTTAAGGTATCCAAATTCATATTGCACATGTGACTGATGATGAACCTGAAGCCTACTCAAGTTGTCTGACCTTGACCTATTTTACAAGGTAATTCGCTGTTTATTATATATATTGAAGAATTATAGCCAGGAATAAACAGTTCAATGCAGTCTTTCACAGAGGCAGTCATGCTTGTGGTAAAATGTCAGTTATTTAGTTATGACAGTTTCTGAGGAAGTCTGTAAAGTACATTGGAGTCCACCAGTTTGACTGACTGAAGGGTTTCCCATACCTTCCCACAACCACTGCACCAATCCGATGTTCCTCTCGATCCATGATAATGTACATGTAATGCAAACATTCTATTAAAGAAAGAATGGTTGAACACCAGCATAGTTCGCTATATATATATTGTGGTTCATTTCAGACCATTGACCTACAGAAGAAGAAGGAATTGAAAGCACAGCTCTGCTGCTGGTAAAGAGATTCTCATTCAAAATACTTCATCGCTGCCTCCTGCAAAAGTACTGATCAAACAAGCACAGGTGAAAATAAAAATGAAACAACATGCGTCATCTGAACAAGTGAGTTAAAGATTTAGGATCCGATCATACCATTATCAGATTACATCGAAATTAGGTTGGTATATAGTACCACCCCTGGTTAGGGTTAGGGTTAATATCAATTTGAACACGGCGATGTTTGCGCGAAGGTTGATGTTTTACGTTTATATGATAATTTAGCCATCGCGAAACTATCCCCGGTGGATAATACAGTAAGTGGATAAGCGATTGGATCGTTATGAGCAGCGATTAGATTGGCCAACGCCTGGCGTCAGTCGTTGAGCTGCCTTTTACTTTCCGTGGTTCGATATTTTTCGGCAAAATGCAGTCATGGGGATTCTTATTCAAAACTGACAGTCTTTTCCATTCGTATAGGCACTCCAAAACTCGTTTATTCTTTAGTGCAAAAGTTACCTCCATCTTCTTTCTTGCATACCGGTAATCTAAGGATTGTTCGAAGTCCATATTTGCTTATCTCAACGTTAAACGAGCTTGTCGATCATATCCACGCATGGAAAGATGTACAACAACAACAACCATGCATGCGAAGTGCACATGTACTTATTACATCATACCACTCGACACGATCTCGGACAATGTACATGTAGGACATTAGTGCCTCGTCCCGTACTGCTAGGAATCCATATTGGCATACATGTTTAAAGAATACTATCACGCGGAAACTTCGAACGGCGCATGCCAGCTGTATGACTTCCGTTACCATGGACACTGATGGAGATTAGCTCAAGAGGGAAAACTGAGAGAAACGACTCAAATTAGAATAGATTCTTCCCGGGTAGATCAAGAGAATGACCATTTCATTTGGATGTATATTTTATCTCCCGATGAGAGAGAAATACAACGAGGACTATGTGAAGGGAAACACATCCTACAGCATGTGATGTGCCTCACGTGCGGCGGATCACGGTTTACAGCCGAGAGCTGTAAAATCCTTACACCATTAATACGCGAGGTATTAGGACTTTACGGAATAAGCCGAGCAGTCGCGAATGACATCATACGTCACATTCGCTGCTGTCAGAAAGTCATGTGACTAGGTCACTGTTACATGAATCTTGTTTGTTGGGGATGGTTTCGTGATGGCTATCATCCAACATCATTGTGTTCGGGTTGATGCCAATTCAAGTAAACAGTTTGGGATCATGGAATTAGCCGTCTGGGGTTTTATTCCCACCTTTACATTAGTTAGCACTGTCCTATTTAAGTTACATGTAGTTATATGATTTTACCCTCATTATTCATTTAAATTTAAATATAAATAAAGATTGAAGAATGGCCGTGCTCTACTTCTAATTTGTCATATTAGTTTCACATCTATTATTAAAGGTAGAGATTGAGACTGCCGGCAAAGGTCCTTATACATTCTAAACGAGGGAAAATTTTTATTTCAATATTAATTTAGATGAGAAATATGTAAGCTTGAGCTGTACAGTCCCGTCCAGGCCTGAACATTATCAGTACTGAATAAAAATATAATGCTAGATCACTATTTTAGAATATACCCTGCAAATGTACATGTAAACCAAGAAAAATTGTCAGCTTTTATATTAATAAAAGTATTAAAATTGGCAAAATGATGCTCCTACGCAGGTAAGGTACATGTAGACAGATCAATATTCAAAGGGGAGCCACCTTCAAGTACTCAAATTCTGGTGGCTTGAAATCCCTGCCCCACCCAATACGCAACAGCTAATGCTCCGCTCCCCTGTATATTTTCATCACTTGCTGAGCTACATGTAGATAGCTTCTAAAGGGCCATTCAAGTATTATGTACACAAAAAATATATTTTTTGAACCTTCTCCCATACGATAAGTTTAACCCAGCATACTTAGGAAAATATGTTGATTTTTAGACCCCCTCACCCGTCGCAGCGTATGTAATACTTGAAAAATAAAACTTTGCACACTATATATTTGGGTCAAGCTCTCCAGAAAATGCACATGGACATTTCATTGCCTGCTCTGATGACATCACAGTTACAGTGATGTTACATGCAGTGTGACTAACGTCACAGGACCTACCCCTTATTTTGCCGACAAAAGGAATCGGATGGACTGACTCACTCACTCCCTCATTCATTACTGGACAATTTGCAAATGAGAGCCTACTTCACAGGAATAAAGCAAAGAGGGCCATTCCAATTCTATTTCTACTCAATTCTACTGGACTAATGATGAAAATGTATTCAATTCAATTCAACTTTATTGTAACCTATGTAATTTCCCAGCTCAGGAGGAGACAACTCCCAAGATAAAACAACAAACAACTCTAAGTTCATCCACACTTGATTCCTTGTTTCCCATCAGCCGTGCCACACGCATGTCATTTTACCTACCTACCACCCGTTTTGTTGTTGTTTTTTTTCATTATCTCAAATTATTTTCGTTTATTCCAACTTTGTAAAGTGCAATTTCTCGCTTTGAACATGTTGAAATCAGTCAAATGTTTAAGCCAACCTCATTCTGTTTAACAACCTGAAAGACATCAAATCTAATGATGAAAATGGAAAAATTTATGGAAATAATATGATTCCCTGGAAAGTCCCATCAGGAGAGCTAGGTGACTCATTTGTTTAAACATTCTCAAACATGACCCCCGAATGAGGTCGGCCCATTTATTTTCAAAATAAATTTGGGCCGACCACATTCGGCGACCATTAATTATTTAAATTAAAGTAATGAATAGTGAAAAGTAAAACCCCACCCGCATCACTGATGGGAAACAATTGAATCAATTGCCTGAAAAACAGGGAGACAACTCCCAACTGGTGAAAAGCAAAGTCCCGTGGAGATGGGTAGTATTTAGTTAGGTTCAATGGTGACTTTTCTTCTCTTCTCCAGGATAATCCTAACAACAACGATGTAAAAGGGGTTGACTGTGAAGCTGTAGATACAGGATACACCAGTGTGAGTGGGAATGGTGTCGCCAAGTCTTCATTGAAAACCAGAACGCTGATAAAGGAATATAATACAAGATCACGCTTATCAAATTCCCCGATCAAAGACCAAGGATTAAGAATGGCTGCAAACCCACCATACATATGCCCTATTTGCCCCTACACATGCGAGTTGATAGAGGACATAAGGAATCACCAAGGAACCCATACGGGAGACAACCCATATGACCGTCCGCTGATAAGTTTGTGGGGATTGAGCGACGAAGAAGAAAGTCAGTATTTCGAGAAGCCATACGAATGTTCAAGGTGCTCATATTGCACCTCGCTGAGCTGCAATTTAAGGACACACAGAAGAACTCATACAGGTAGTAAACCATTCAAATGCTCATACTGTTCGTACGCAAGCACTCAAATGGGAGCGTTTAAGACTCATCAAATGATTCATACTGGAGAAAAGCCGTACAAATGCTCACTTTGTCAATATTCATGTACAAGTGCGAATCTTAGAACACATGAGAGAACGTACGAAACCATTTAAACGCTCGTTTAGCCAATACGCTTCCACACAGATCGGAGCGCTTAAGATTCACGAGCGAAGGCATACCGGTGAAAAGCCGTACAAATGCACACGCTGTCTATATTCATGTAGGTCAGTCAGTAATCTAAAGACCCACGAAAGAATCCATGCCGACGTACAGCCATATAAATGCTCCCTTTGTTCGTACACTTCTGCTCAGAAACTTATTTTATAATTTTAACTCTATGAATGAAACGAAATATGTCAAAAGGGATTTGGGTTTGGGGGGGGGGGGGATAATGAATAACGACAGTTTAAAATGACTGAACTTGCATTGCGAGTTCAGAGATTGAACAGAGTAAATGACAAAATGATCTGACCCCGTCATGGCATCCCTTTTATTTATAGGTCAAAGAGAGAGAGAGAGAGAGAATTGGGGTTTAACTTATTTTGTCCATTTACTACCGTTACGTACTAGACATGTTTTGTCATTTTCAGTCTTTTCCATTTTCATACACAAACCGACTTCTCCATTTATGCTTCAAATTGTTAGTGTGAATTGAGAAATCGAATGGGCATGAAAATGGCTGGGCAACAGTCCGTGTAGATAGACTTAAGCTGGAGACATGCCCCCAATTTTTCTTTGAATAATTTAGTGTTCTAGGTAAACTGGTTTTTTGGGATTGGGAAATACAACAAATTTCAATCTGGCTCAAAAAATAAACAGATAGATACTTTTTTTTTGTGGCCCAATAAATACTGAATGCTAAAGGCACCACAAAGTGACATATAGAAAACAAAAATAAACATATAGACATCACACCCAGAAATAATTGTTCATGTGTGCAGTCATCATACAGAGTTCGGACGTGTCTCGGATTTCCTAGACTTCCTTGAATTCTGAGAAAATAAATTCCAGGACCTTAAAGTGATCGTAAACCCTCAAGTAAAGTTCCATCAAATGAAAGACCATTGCAAACAGTGTGGGAAAATATTTATTGTAATTTTTTACGAGTGAGTGAGTGAGTGAATAGGGTTTAACGTCGCTTTCAACATTTTTTCAGCTATATCACGACGGGGAAGGGAAGGGAGGGGAGGGGCAGGGGTACCTACTTGTAACAGAGCAGAACAGAGGAGACAAAACAACCGTCTAACTACATGCTATAAAATTTTAAATAATCACATAGCCATACCCTTCTCGTTATATTTTACTTATGCTCCTGCTATACACATACGGAACTATCATCCTTTTAAGTTGTATTGTCCTCCTCATAGAACGGATATTCTGAAGTTTAATTTTTTCCATCGAGTTATTGCCGAGTGGAATCTTTTACCGCAGCATATAGTTACTGCTCCTTCAGTAAGCTCTTTTAAACACCTCACCTCTACACATTTTAAAGTATGAAAGTAAAACATTTTTTGTCTAATGTATCTACTGCTATTACTATAGCTATTAATATTATTATCTTCTTACATATTTTTTAATTGATATGGTTTTATTTTTTGTAAATATGTTTAGGGGGAGAATGTTAATATGGGCTACGTCCCACTCTTCAACCTAGTTGTAACATATTTTATTTAATCTATCTAATGTATATATTGTTACAGTTATAACTATTAATCTTATTATCTTCCTATACATTTTTATCTAACTTATAACATTTACTACTATAGCTATTAATCTTATTATCTTCTTGTACATTTTTAATTGATATGGTTTTATTTTTTTGTATCTATGTTTTAAGGAGAGAAGATTAATATGGGTTGCGTCTCACTCTTCAACCCAGTTGTAACATATTTAATTTAATCTATCTAATGTATATATTGTTAAAGTTATAACTATCAATCTTATTATCTTCCTATACACTTTTATCTACTGTTACTATAGCTATTAATCTTATTATTTTCTTATACATTCTTAATTGATATGGTTTTATTTTTGTATATATGTTTACGGGGAGAAGATTAATATGGGCTGTGTCCCGCTCTTTAACCCAGACTATATGTCAAATCAGTAAATAAAGATCTAATGCTGCCATTTTATAGTGCTGTCCCACTGAAATATCATGCCGTAGGCAGACATGACACCCCACTCGGTCACATTATACTGACACCGAGCGAACCAGTCCTTGTTCTATCCTCTTAATGCTGAGCGTAAGCGAGGGAGCAACAAGTTCCATTTTTCAAGTCTTAGGTATGACCCGGCCTGGGATCGAACCCAGTACCTACCGCTTACGAGGCCGACGCTCTAACCATTAGACCACCATTACGATTTCATTACGCAGAGTAAACTGCAAATAAAGCATGGTATAAATGTATATTTATATATTTTGTTTCACATTCTGCTTCATAAATTCAATATCAAAAGTATTCAACTCAATCAAAATTGGAAAAATAGTGAAAATATTATACTATAATTTCACCTTCAAAAATGGCCACCGCTTGACAGAATCTGGTCACAATTTCCGACACCTTTAACTCTTCCGTAAATCCAATGATGACAAATTATATGCTGTTTTATATCATATTGTACTTGATTTGTGGAGAAATTAATTGTGCTTTAATTTGTTTACATGTAAACACTTTATTTAAAAATTGCCTACTGTTGTATTAGTATTAGACCTTGTTATTCTGAATTATCATGTTATATTGTAATGTTGATATTTTCATTCATATTTTACAAACTGTTTATTGCAAGATAGTAAATGCCTAGAAACCTGGTACAATATTTTTGAATGTTGGTTTGGCTCGAGTCTGGTGGCAGTTGGTGGTCTACCTCTCTAATGCTCAGGTGTACGGCTATTTCAACTTCCCCATGATAAACGGGTGGATTCTGCCTCAGATTGTTAGGCAGCGTGGCATTCTACGATTCTTTTGTTACAACACAACTGTTTATTAGACCAACTGTTCTCAGTTTATTCAATGTTATAAGCAGTTATTTTAATAAAAGTTTTCATTCCCAATCTGGTCAATGTTTGTGTCGTTATGAACCATGTGCAACAATAGTTTTATTTATTAGTAATGTGATGATTTGCAGGCATGAATCCTGGAATGTCTGAAAGGTGGGGTCATTTTATCAAATTTCCGTCCATGTTGCCAATGGGCAACCCACTCACTCATGGACATTTGCTGTATGGGGTGTGGCACCTTGTTTTGTCTGTCTCGCGCTGTAAAATACGATGGAAGGGATTTCGTCACATGGCCATAGGTTGACTTTCGATGAAAAGTTCTGACTGCATGCGTAGTCCATAGGCAAGACGCTTTGGGGATCAAAGTGGATCGATATTGGTGCGATTGGGTTGTATCAAAAGTGAAGCACTCATGGACTGGTGTGAAGTCGAAGTACGGCAATGGTGCGCATGCTCATGCAGGGAGTTGTTGGTAAAGGGCACTGTGGTGGACGTTTTGGGGTCGAGGTGGGCCAATAGTGGACGTACTGGGTCGGGGAGGGTATCCATGTGAAGCACTCCTCGAGGGCCGATCATGTAATGGGTGTGTGCATGTGAAACTTTCCCTGACAACAATTAGAAAATACGGACTATATAACTAAAATATGGAAAACCCTTATCAACCAAGTCTAGATGGACTTACCTCTTGAATATTGACTATATATCACACTTGGATATAATTTGAACAAAAAATGTGTAAACAAAATATGTCTCTTGTCATTTCAAATCTTGATCCATTTTGATTCCTTGATTAGGGGATACAGAATCACTGCCACGGAGTATGCTGGTGTGTCACAGCAATGCAATTCTGATTCACACAATGAAGCTGAGGTGGTTTAAGGTTTATCAATGAAAAAAATCACCGATCAACCGCCATAGAATATAATGTGAAACAAGAAAACCGGAATAGTACATTCATCAGATTGCCGATGCCCAAAATGTGTTGTCTCATATCTATATAACAATGTGATGTAGAGCCGCTATTTATTCGTCTTTGAACCGGTTATGCTCAGGAGAATGACATAGAATCATTATTATCTTGTGCATAGAAGGTGTTGGTCTTGAGTTGAATTACCGTAAACTACATAAATGCTACCTTTCTACTATAGTACTATATATAAAAATTTGTTGTATTGTTGGGAAAATAATGTGATTCAAAAAGTTGTTTTGATCCTGGACAAGGGCACTGAAAACCATTAAGAGATGTAAATGTATTTTCACACGTAAAGCTTGAAATCTACTGAACCTATATTATTCAATCTATTTCCTTTAATTAAAAAATTGTAAAATTAAATCGGCGATCGTTATTTATTTTGGAATGAAGGCGCATTAGGAGACTGTTACCAACAAGTTCTGAGCTGACCTACTTTCGATGAAAATTTCTGGTGATTTTTGATGAAAATCACTGGCGATTCGGACTTGGGCAGTGCCCATCTTAATATAGGCAGGATTTCAACTGGGGGTGGGGATTTCCAAGAGTTCAGTTCGCGTTCGAGTCCTAATGCCTACTGAACTTCGTAGGTCCTGTGACGTTAGTCACACTGCCATGTTTACAATGCTTATTCTAATAAAAAAATGCGTTCCTGAAGCAGTGAAGAAGAGATAATTCTGTATTTGATAAATACTCAGGCAATGTACTATATTTTGCGACAGTTTTACACTAAAATGGTGATGTGGTCACTATGCTAAAACCTCATCCCCAGGTTCTGAACTCTATCAATTCAATTTTTAACAATATTCAACTAAAATTAGAACATATGTCTGGTCCCATTAACTTTTTGTTGTAGAAATTAATGCATATTATCTTGGAAACTAATAGTTTCTCAATCAACTGTAAAATGATCAAGCTGAATTTGACAGACATACAAATTGTTTCAGCGCAGTGAAAGGTGTTGGGCATGCAAGTTGTTCACACAAGACCAACCCGACATGAATGCTAAAAAAATATGAAGGCTGAGAAATCCTGGTACTCTTGACAGATCAATATTTCATCTAACATGAAAGCCTGGTAATCTTGACAAATCAATATTTCATCTAACAAATCTTTGAAGTACAGTGCATATTAAAGTCTACAAGTTTCAGTTTCTATTGCAAGAGATAACACTTTACACACTATTGTTTAATGATTTGCACTGAAAATCCACAAAATATATGGACTAGGTAAACGTTATGACAAATGTACGTCTTCATGGTTGCAAGATAAAGACCAGGCTAAACATGAGCAGCACCTAGAAGGTGCAACAACCCCTCAGCCAGACAGTTTTAGTCAGTGTATATTGGTACACAATGAATGGAAGATGCATATGTAAAAAGCCTGAAAGATTTGGTTGAATACAAAAGATGCTTTAACAGTGTCTTGCAAAAGATTAAAATATGATAAATTCAGTATGTTGGATGCTTTGGACAACTATAATAAATAATTTAACAAACTGTACCCAAATTCAATAGGCTTGTGGTTGACCACCCAACAATCCTGCATGCCAAATTTGAAGTCCCTAACTGGAACTGTTTGGCTTCTATCGCGTTCACATCGCCATATGAACATTTTGCGTTGCGTTACGTTGCCATGGAAACCACAAAAATCATCACAATGTGCCCAACTTTGATAGACTTGTGGTTGACTACCTAACAATGCTACATAGCAAATTTAAAATCACAAAAATCATCGCCATGTACATGGGTTTTCACCAGTATTATTGTAGGTGTGGCCCCCCAGGACCAGTATTTATTATACTAGGAGTCTTGACCTTGTGTCTTGCTGGTTCAACACGTGTTTCAAAGATGACCTTTGTATCTCTTTGATCCTTGCAGTAATTTCTGAGGAATTACCCATACCCAACCATGATTGCTCGTGGTGAACTATACCTAAGGTCAAAACAGTAGACGAATTATACCGTCCTGTTTGACTGGACTCCATTGTCATATTTCCGGTATATTTGCATGAGCCAGCAGGTACTTAGCTACTGAGCCATATAATGGACCAATCAAGCCAAAGTACTGTTGTCTTGATAAGAAAGTCCAGCGCATAAGTGTGAACACACACTGAGTGTGACAACTGCTACTCAGTTATTTATCTATCTACAATTGGGTATAAATAACCCCCCCCCCCGACTTCGACATGTTGATCATACCATGCCGAAGTGCCCAAACATTCACATCAGCGGACTCTTTAAGCTACCTACAAATCTCCTGATACCGCTTCTACTGACAGTCAATCAGTTATGTACGAAACTGCAACAATACTGCAGACTACATAAACAAGTCAGAAAACTTCAAGCAAAACTCTTGCTTTCGTACAGTAAATTTTGCTGACAGAAACAAATACCTCAAGAGGAACGAGGGTATACTGAACTATATCTATGTCTATACTGAAACGACGTATGCGTTACATAATGACTTTCAATCCAAACATGAAATGGCTGAAAGGTATCTTGAAGAAATACTGGATCACAAACAAACATGCCGAGGACTTTACCAACCATCCACAATGATGCTATAGGCGGGGTAAAAACATCAACGAAATACCGAAAAAGTAAAAAATCTGACCAAATCGGACGATTGATGAGGGTTTCGCTGGTCAGAAAGTAAAAATTCTTCGACCTAAAATAACCCGAAACTTGCACCCGCAGATACTAACAATGAAATGAAAATGCAGGATGCCAGCAATCATGTGATTGCTTTGATGTATGCCCCCCCCCCCCAAGTGGAATGGATGAAAGAATGTGACAGTGCAATTCTACATTATCATGATTATAGTAAGCTTTAACCAGGAACATGTACATGTAGGTACAGTGCGGACAAGATGACTGATGGTGGCCATCTTGGAGTACACAGGTAACTGAAAAGCAGGGACAACCGTCCTCTCACTGATGTCGAGTTATTGTCCGGACATGATCAAACTGGTGATCCAAGATGGCTGATGGCGACTATTTTGGATTACACAGGTAACTGAAAAGCCATCCCCACTCTCCTCTCACCGATGTCAAGCCACTCTCCAGCATGTCCAGGTTTGAAGTCTATCATTCGAATCATTCTAGAGTTGTTGTCCGGACAAGATCCAGCTGCTTAAAATGCAACATAATCCAATATCTGATGGCTGATGGTGGCCATATTAGATTATGCATGTCCTTGAAAAACAATTGTCCTCTCAGCAATGTCAAGGCAGTCCCCAGTCTGGAAAAGATCCAGCTGCTTAAAATGCAACATAATCCAATATCTGATGGCTGACGGCGGCCATATTGGATTACACACATTGCTGGAAACAATCCCAACAGTCCTCTCACCGCTGTCAAGGCACACCCCAAGTTTGATGTCGATCGGTTAAATCGTTCACGAGTTACTGCCCGCACAACAAAATCTTCCGGAATTACAAAATCACAGACACCGGCGTTTCTAAGTCCCCCCCCCCCCCTTTCTGACTTGAGCTTTATTTTGCTCGTTCATTATTTTTGCACGTATCTGGGCATAGTAACAGCTCATAGCACTTTCAACCAAGTACTTCAGGACAACTTCTTTACCTGAAACACAAAAGAAGTTTCGACCAGGAAGCCTACAGTATATTTCCTACCAAAAATACATAAGGTAGAAGCGGCAATTAAAAAACTTGATCCAGTACAGCCTGTGTTACCGATCGATTTGAAAATCCCTGCAAGACCGATCATCTCTCTCTCAATCCTACTGAAGAACTAGGGCGCTACCTGGATTATTTCTTAATCCCCATAGTACGGGAACAAGAAACCTACTTGGCCGATACCACAGAAATCATCAATGAGATTGAAAAGCGTCAAATACCCACGGATACACTACTTATTACGTATGATACCACCTCGTTACGAAAACATGAATTATAATATCCCAAAACCTCCCGTCGATCTGTTGCTTGAAATAGCACGATTGATTCTTGAAAAGAATGAATTCAGGTTTCACGACAAACACTTCAGACAAACTGTTGGAGCACCACAGGGAGCAGTTCCTTCCCCTGAACTGTGCGCTTTCGGGATGATGGCTTCATACTTCTACAGGCGAAGCTGAGAGTTTCTTTGAGATGGCTAATAACGCACATCCTCTATTGAAATTATGAAATATCTGAAAATGAGGTAAACTATCTAGACGTTACCGTTTTCAAGGGGAAAAGATATTCCACTGACTCAATATCCAACTGCTGAAAATCCAATATGGCTGACGGCGGCCATATTGGATTACACACATTGCTGAAAAACAATCCCAACCGCCCTCTCACCGCTGTCAAGGCACACCCCAAGTTTCAAGTCTATCGGTTAAATCGTTCAGGAGTTATTGCCCGCACAACAAAATCTTACGGAATTACAAAATCTCGGACACCGGTGTTTCTAAGTCCCCCCCCCCCCCTTACTAAGTAGCTGGGGACAATAAACTGATATTATACTACGAGTGGTCTGATAATCTGGAAAATGAGTAATCATTCTGTCTGCATTTTTTTCATCCTTTGTTTCCGTCTAGCTTGGGCTTTATTTTGCTCGTTCATTATCTTAGTACGTATCTGGGCATAGGAACAGGTCATAGCAGTTTCAGCCAAGTACTTCAGGACGACTTCTTTACCTGAAACACAAAAGAAAATTTTGAATGATGCAGGATCACCAGACACACTAGTTTTACAGGATATGAAACAGCCTTGTACACATAGCTAAACAGGATCTCTTAAAGACACTGATTCAAGATAAAACTGAAAAGAACCATTGAAAATCAAACATAATTATGCCCAAGATACAGCATAAACTCCTATATCAATCAAGACCGAAGATGCACACCTCAACTGCGTAATCCACCACAACTGATGCTCATGCTGCGAGGGACGTGGACCACTATGGTCTTTATTTTGGCATTGCGCATATTTACAGCGAAACTGCAGCGAGACCGTGTGCATGTATCTGCAGAAAGGATATGTGTCAATAAAGCATTGAATTTTGGAGTTAATGAAAAAGTCATATGAGAGGGATGCTGGGATTGAAGGCTCTGGGGTTGCTCTTCCCTCGATGTATCAATGATGTTTACCAACCTTCGTATTGAACAGTTGAATGATATCAGAGATATGGATCATTAATTATATTGCATATATTAAAGGTGGCCGCCAGAGTTTCTACCTTATCAGAGAAACCAGTTTCGTTATTCAGTGAAAGTCTCTAGATATAGTAATGATATATACCAGCTTTCAATTTGAATGGTATCAGAGATATGGATTATTCATGATTTTGCATAAATTAAATATGGCCACCAGGTTTTTCGCCCAATCAGACATTCCAGGTTGGTTGTTCATTTAAAGTCACTTATGTGTTGATGATGTATACCAACTTTCATACTGAAGAGCTGAATGGTATCAGAGATATTGATCATCAATGATTTGCATAAACTAAAAAGGATCGCCAAGGTTTCTGCCCAATCA
Source organism: Hanleya hanleyi (assembly GCA_036873755.1). Lineage (NCBI taxonomy): Eukaryota > Metazoa > Mollusca > Polyplacophora > Lepidopleurida > Hanleyidae > Hanleya > Hanleya hanleyi. The sequence continues at coordinate 120,499 of JAVTVY010000404.1, read as the reverse complement.
AATAAATCAGTTTGGTCATTCATTGAAAGTCGCTTGTACCGAAGATGTATACCAGCTTTTGTATTGAATGGTTGAAAGGTATCAGAGATATGGATCATTAATGATTTTGCATAAATTGAAGATGACCACCAAGGTTCTGTCCAATCAGGTCCATATTCATGTGATGTAAGTTAAGTGTGCTGTAATAAGTTAGGTCGTTGTATAAGTGAGGGACTGTTGGAAACAAACTGGTCGACCTGTCTATTTCATTCGGGGAAGAACTGGTTTCATCCTCGTCAGTGAAGTCAAAACAAACACGGCTATCAACATCAGATATCAAAACAATCCGACGTTACGACACCTGTTATTCTCTCAGATGTGGGCATATTGTGTCGATGTTTATACCAGAATATTAATTGACACGCGACTCTGTTTGACGAATAGAATTTTGTATCTCGACGGTTTTCAGTGAAACTGGCGGTCTTTATTGGATAGCTGATGTCACTGGCAGTAAAGGTCACAACGATAAATGCGGCTTTTGTCGACAGAGCGTAGAACGGGGTGAGTGATATGATCTGCATATGGGAGAGTAACGCAACGATAGATACACACGATACAAAATTTGACCACTTAATAAAGCAATTTCAACCTTCCTCTCGGCAAATACATGTCTGAAAACAATTTAATAGACTTCTAGGGCGTGAAAATATTTATGTGTGATGAAAGTTTGGTGTGTTTAGAGATAACCGTTATTGAATTCTGATGGTAATGAGAAAGATATAATGACAGAAGGACAGAAGCTACGACAGACAGACTGATATACATGATACAAAATTTGACCGAGGAGTAAAGCAATCCCAGCCTTCCTCTTGTCGATATGAAGTCACTCCCCAAATGTGAAGGCAACGATCCTTCCTGTCCAAAGATATTGCCCGAACAACGAGTATTCGATATACATGTATGAAAAATCAAAGATGGCGACTGTGGCCAAATTTGATTATGCATCATGGCGAAAAGCAATCCCAACCTTCCTCATGCTGATATGAAGCAGGGTTCCCACGCTTTAGAAGTATCAAGATTCCCTACCTTTTCCAGACTTATTCCAGACCAAAACAGTGGTTCTCCCGACCCGAAAAACAACAACAACGCACATGGTGTTGGTAATATCCTCCACACAAATTAATCGTGTACACACCCATTCCAGCTACATGTTTTTTTATGCCAGTGAATGTATTCGGATAAAAATTAGTGTCATAAATCCAGATCCATCTTTCCAGTTTCCTGGAGGTCGCCATACGCGATATTTTATTCTGAAACCTGATCAACATGTACTGACACACGACATCCAAGCAGTTTTCCTGCCACGTTTCCATATAACCCTGTTCCAGTAACCTACAAGCAATACTTGGCTAAAGCCCACTTCAGTTTACCATTGCTCCATGACATGACATTTATGCTCCATAAATGACAGTCTGATCTATGACACGACAGCTTAACACCAAACAGTAGCGATGTACAAATAATTTTGACAGAACTTCAATTTTCCCCCACCCAGGAGTAAAATTCAAGGACTTTTCAAGGCCATGAACGCCTTTTTGCATTTTCCCCGACTATTCCCGGTTCTCCCGACCGCGTCACCAAATTTGAAATCAATTACTACTTCCTGTCAAAATATATGCCCCGAAATGTTATGGAATTATGAAATAAGAGTCTCCCCCCCCTCCCTTACTATATTGCGGGGGACAAAAAAAAAGACTATACAGCTCAACAACACAATTACAGACACAATTAATAAAATACACCGTAAAAGGCAAAAGTAAGAGATTATTGGATAAGGGTGGGAAGAGAAATGCACCCACTTGATGATGCTGCCCAAACAAATAATATTTTGTGCGAGGTTGGATAATTTATTTTAATCCAGCATGCACTCTTACTTGGTAGACTATTTCCCTGTGGGAGAGAAATCCACTCTGAGAAATCCCTCTTCACTGCCTCAGTATCACTTGTTGACCATTTCCAGTATCCACGTACTACAACGAAAATACACATTGTGTCACATCACCTCTCCATATTGCAGTTTGACGACCTTTTCGCTAGCAAGATATATTGGTGGAAGGCATTGAAGTTTCATAGACCACTTTGCCACTAAGGCCTGGAAAATGAATGTTCAATTGTGATTGCGTGGTTGTTCATTTCCTGACGCTGCTGTGGAAAATGAGTATTCTTACGCATGCGAAAATAATGACCTTCTGTCATGTGTCTGTGCGAAAATGCATGCGTTCACGTCAAAACTTCTGACATCCTCCCTTATTCCGGTCATATAGTAAAAATGCGTCGATTTTATTGGATAAAAATGCCATTCACTCTGTATCTATTCAGACCTCCGGCGAAAATACTGATCACCAGACGTAAACCAAACTTCCTGATTGGATGAACTGTTCACGAACATAAAATATCAGTCAGTGCGCTGGCGCATGGACAGTAGGCGAAGCTAACATCACGTAAACAACAGAATATTTACCTGGAATGTTTAACAAATGTGGAATGTTTAACAAATTTTCGATATTCATTATGCAAAACTTCGGAAGAGTAATCAGGAATACGTATCATGACATCTAGAAGATTTTAGAGGGTTTATTTATTTGAGATGAACCAAAAAAGACTGTCTATCGGTAGCAATCAGGACGTGATAAAATCACACACGCGAGTTTTCAGCACATTATTTTTGCCAAATTGCGATTTCTTTCTAAAGCTGTAAAACGCCAAATATGTTCTGAATGTATGTTCAGCGGTAGTGTAAATTCAGTGGTTCAAATCGATGTATCGTCCATCAAATATCATCCATTATTTCAATTTATTTATCGCATCCAACGACTTAACAGTCGGTTTTTGCCCAGTTCAACTCTGCTTGACAGCGTGGCACACAGAAGTCGACCAGCCGTAGGACTGGCTGACAGGACTAGGGTTAAGTGTACATCTAGGCATCATTAATTAGATGAAATGCAATGCCCCTTCTATCACTTACCAATGCGACGACGCCGAGGTCTACTTTGGATGTCATCATCATCCATGTCATCAGAGGAAACTACCAAAATACAAATACATGTAGTGAATATACAAAAGCCCTTACCCTGAAACATGAAATCCTACTGATCATAAAATCTGTCATTTATGGGAATTACAGGAACAATATTTTAATCTGTGACAATCTTTTCATAATACAGTGCTGTATAGCTGTTATAGAAGTACGCTAGGGCTGTTCCATTAAAAAAGGTCTGGGAGGGTCGGAAGGCAAGTTTTTCTCAGACCCACCACCCACGTAATACCGACGGTCACGGATGTACAAAGGGAAGCAACTTTACCAACGTCACAGCAGAGGGCGTGACTGCTTGGGGGTCAGATCGAAGATTGTTAACATGGTGGATCAAAGGAAATTGACGCAAAACGGTTTCCAGTTGGATAAATGGGCGGTCAAAATGAAATTAAAACAGATGTACTGCAGAGTGACTATCCTAACATATTGACAGACACACGTGGCGCTCTTGTTGTATGATGTAAGATATATATTTCTAGTCCAAATGAATTGAAGAATCTGGTATGTTCTTCTGTGACGTCGATCATTCGCTATGACCTTGCAACAAGCATATTGTGATGACGCCACTCGCGGTACCATTGTTGGCAGTCCAAATAACAAACGTCACAAGAGAACGTCATAATACAAATGTATCAAAATGTATATATTCGTAGCGTCACAAGCTATGGTATGGCTGCAGGATAAATCTGACCCCCTCTGCACTCCGCCCTCTACCGGCTGCATTATGGCGACCTACCATAGGTCTCCTGAAAGTGGTTTTGCGTAACCCCTAGGCGAATGCGTTCAGCCATTCATTCATACCCCTGTTCACCTGTTTTACTCAACTGGTATCTAAATTTTGTCAATATAAACATTTGGCAGGAGTTTTTTAATACATTTGACATTTGCACTAGAATAACTTTGATGTTCATTTCCAAGGATAGTTCTACACATTTGACAGAAGGTATTTAGCAGAAGTTTGTGTTGAAATTTTCATGACCACCCACGTAATAGAATTAATTACTTTTACCACCACCGACGAAATAGGAATTTACTTGTCCCCCAGGACCCATAGAATAAAATTTGACCTGCCTTCCTCCCTCCCCATACCTTTTTTGATGGAACAGCCCTTATACATGTAGGTCACAGCCGGTTGCATTTTCCAGACAGCCGACATGCAGGTTTACCACTAGACAAGTAAATGCAATATTCCTTCATCAGAATATAGGTCACTTACCAAGGCGACGACTATGTCGAGGTCTGGGTTCACTGTCATCCGAGTCTGCCAAAATATCCATATCAGACAGTAAATATATCGTCTTCAAGCTTCAAAACAAATACCCATACAACCTACATCAACCATACTTCATTTGACTAAAGCTGTAAAACGCCAAATATGTTCTGAATGTATGTTCAGCGGTAGTGTAAATTCAGTGGTTCAAATCGATGTATCGTCCATCAAATATCATCCATTATTTCAATTTATTTATCGCATCCAACGACTTAACAGTCGGTTTTTGCCCAGTTCAACTCTGCTTGACAGCGTGGCACACAGAAGTCGACCAGCCGTAGGACTGGCTGACAGGACTAGGGTTAAGTGTACATCTAGGCATCATTAATTAGATGAAATGCAATGCCCCTTCTATCACTTACCAATGCGACGACGCCGAGGTCTACTTTGGATGTCATCATCATCCATGTCATCAGAGGAAACTACCAAAATACAAATACATGTAGTGAATATACAAAAGCCCTTACCCTGAAACATGAAATCCTACTGATCATAAAATCTGTCATTTATGGGAATTACAGGAACAATATTTTAATCTGTGACAATCTTTTCATAATACAGTGCTGTATAGCGGTTATAGAAGTACGCTAGGGCTGTTCCATTAAAAAAGGTCTGGGAGGGTCGGAAGGCAAGTTTTTCTCAGACCCACCACCCACGTAATACCGACGGTCACGGATGTACAAAGGGAAGCAACTTTACCAACGTCACAGCAGAGGGCGTGACTGCTTGGGGGTCAGATCGAAGATTGTTAACATGGTGGATCAAAGGAAATTGACGCAAAACGGTTTCCAGTTGGATAAATGGGCGGTCAAAATGAAATTAAAACAGATGTACTGCAGAGTGACTATCCTAACATATTGACAGACACACGTGGCGCTCTTGTTGTATGATGTAAGATATATATTTCTAGTCCAAATGAATTGAAGAATCTGGTATGTTCTTCTGTGACGTCGATCATTCGCTATGACCTTGCAACAACCATATTGTGATGACGCCACTCGCGGTACCATTGTTGGCAGTCCAAATAACAAACGTCACAAGAGAACGTCATAATACAAATGTATCAAAATGTATATATTCGTAGCGTCACAAGCTATGGTATGGCTGCAGGATAAATCTGACCCCCTCTGCACTCCGCCCTCTACCGGCTGCATTATGGCGACCTACCATAGGTCTCCTGAAAGTGGTTTTGCGTAACCCCTAGGCGAATGCGTTCAGCCGTTCATTCATACCCCTGTTCACCTGTTTTACTCAACTGGTATCTAAATTTTGTCAATATAAACATTTGGCAGGAGTTTTTGAATACATTTGACATTTGCACTAGAATAACTTTGATGTTCATTTCCAAGGATAGTTCTACACATTTGACAGAAGGTATTTAGCAGAAGTTTGTGTTGAAATTTTCATGACCACCCATGTAATAGAATTAATTACTTTTACCACCACCGACGAAATAGGAATTTACTTGTCCCCCAGGACCCATAGAATAAAATTTGACCTGCCTTCCTCCCTCCCCATACCTTTTTTGATGGAACAGCCCTTATACATGTAGGTCACAGCCGGTTGCATTTTCCAGACAGCCGACATGCAGGTTTACCACTAGACAAGTAAATGCAATATTCCTTCATCAGAATATAGGTCACTTACCAAGGCGACGACTATGTCGAGGTCTGGGTTCACTGTCATCCGAGTCTGCCAAAATATCCATATCAGACAGTAAATATATCGTCTTCAAGCTTCAAAACAAATACCCATACAACCTACATCAACCATACTTCATTTGACTACCTGGTGAGCAGTTTTAAAAAAAGCTCCAAAACTACACGACGAGAAATTTGTAACAGTAATATTCACATCCAGATGTTCAAATAGAATAACAGTTAGGTCCAAAGTGATAACCAGTTGGTCAAAGCCTCAATTCATACTTAAATGATCCACAGAAACGAGTCTTGACGTTACATTTCAACCATATATTTCTTGTTTATGGTGTCGAAAATTGGGGTCTTGATAATTTGAACATTATATGCCCGATGATCGTATACTTTTACAAAATTTTACCAAAACAATTTTTTGGTTATGTAAACTTTTCAAATATTGAAAAACCTGAAGCCTGATCAACTGCGTATAATTTTTCTATAGGGGTGGAATTCAATTCTGAGGGTCCCCAGTTATGTTATGCACCCCTTTTATGAAATAGCCCTCACCTACTGTAATTGCTTTGTACAATGCACCAAAAAATTCATAATTACCAGAATCATCTGTCTCATCTGTTAACACTTTGGACGTTGCAGCCGCTGGTTTAACACCTATAATCAAGTAAATGGAAGTAAATGTGTACTTGTTAAATGTTTTATCATGTACTTAACCAATTTCATAAAATATATATTCTTAGTTGTCTGATACTTCACACATTCTTTTGTAAGTTTCATTAATAACTTCGACTCACAGAGCAGACACGGATTGGGGACAGCTGTGATACTGTAATAGGCCGGCTTTTTAATGGAGGGAGAAATACACGTGGGAATTGTCCAGCTGCAACTCCTTCATGCAAACATCGCAAATTCTCACCTGGTGAGCAGTTTTAAAAAAAGCTCCAAAACTACACGACGAGAAATTTGTAACAGTAATATTCACATCCAGATGTTCAAATAGAATAACAGTTAGGTCCAAAGTGATAACCAGTTGGTCAAAGCCTCAATTCATACTTAAATGATCCACAGAAACGAGTCTTGACGTTACATTTCAACCATATATTTCTTGTTTATGGTGTCGAAAATTGGGGTCTTGATAATTTGAACATTATATGCCCGATGATCGTATACTTTTACAAAATTTTACCAAAACAATTTTTTGGTTATGTAAACTTTTCAAATATTGAAAAACCTGAAGCCTGATCAACTGCGTATAATTTTTCTATAGGGGTGGAATTCAATTCTGAGGGTCCCCAGTTATGTTATGCACCCCTTTTATGAAATAGCCCTCACCTACTGTAATTGCTTTGTACAATGCACCAAAAAATTCATAATTACCAGAATCATCTGTCTCATCTGTTAACACTTTGGACGTTGCAGCCGCTGGTTTAACACCTATAATCAAGTAAATGGAAGTAAATGTGTACTTGTTAAATGTTTTATCATGTACTTAACCAATTTCATAAAATATATATTCTTAGTTGTCTGATACTTCACACATTCTTTTGTAAGTTTCATTAATAACTTCGACTCACAGAGCAGACACGGATTGGGGACAGCTGTGATACTGTAATAGGCCCGCTTTTTAATGGAGGGAGAAATACACGTGGGAATTGTCCAGCTGCAACTCCTTCATGCAAACATCGCAAATTCAAAATAGCAAATTTGTATTCAGCAAATCAGAGCTTCAGCAAAAATTATTACTACAGTAGTCTGCAAAGTGCCATACAGATCAGTCTTCTGACTTTCTCGAAAGGATGCCCCTGTGTAATTAAAGTACATACCTTTATCAAAGCTTTGTAGGTGTTTCCCTACTTTGGTAACTTCCATAACTGGAAGCGGATACTGATATGTTCCGATGTTGACCGACTTGCTGTGACCCATGTGTTTATAAAAGTAATGTCGGTCTGCTTCTGGGACCTCCAAAGCACAGTATAATGTGCTGATTCTATGTCGCTGCTTGGAAGCAGTAAGTAGGTCTGGCTCCGAACATTCCGCTTCTCGGCACATCTTGTTGATGGAGGCCCATCCATGTAGGTGGTTCTGGCTTTGGCCAGTCATTGGAAAGACATAAATATTATCAGGGAGAACTTCAGCTCTCTCTCTCACTTCAGGATCTGTGATAATCTCCAAAGGCTTCTTCAAGTCAGCTGGAATTAAGATAGGCACAAGGTGATTGCCCTTCCCAGTTTGATATGCAACATGCATTTCATGGAATAACTTCTGTTCCCAATCCTCTAGTTTGTCAACTGCTTTCCTATCAATCCATCTTCCACGAAACGCATCCTTCAGCTGCGACAGCTTAAGCCGACTTGGCTCACCTCCTCGCCGAGCGTTGAAAAGTGTAAGTCTGGAACACAAGCTGTCCCGCAGCTCAACAAATTCATGCAGGCCGACAAAACTGAATTCTGACAAATTCTTTTGAATTGTCTCTTCAATGTATCCACTTAAGCGACGTACTTCATCTTCTGTTGCCTGTTGTTCCGGCATTCGGAGATTTTCTTGACGACTGAGATTTAAGGCATACACAGCATCTCCAAAGATCACATCCCGACTCAGATCCAACAATTTGACAAATTTCTCAACCTCCTGTGCCTGTGTGTCATTGCCATGGCTTAAATGATTTGCTACAATGAAATCAGCAGATGCCTTCAAAAGGTAGTACAACTGATGTTTTACACCATATTTCAGTATTCCGTCAGGTTTCGTGACCATGTCTATTGCTTGTTCTAGCACGTGAAAGTTCGTTCTGATGAACATGTCTTCTGAAGAACTACATGTAGTTGGACACAGCTCTCTGAAGGCAAGGTATAAGCGAGCAAGGAGCCTCATGTCGGACATTACTGATTTTTTTGTCTCCATCGTCTTGTCTACTTTTCGCAGATTTTTTTGGAACAATCTTCGACCGATTAATCTAATTGTAGCATCCGTACGACATATGTTGCCCACATCGTCTTGGTGGAATCGTGCAAGTAGCTCCCTTGAGAACTGCTCATCACCAGCATCTAAGGAATCCAGATGTAAACTCATGGGTACAGATGAGCCATCCTTAATGCAACGTTCTTTGTGCCTGTAGAAAAGGCTTCGTGCGTAAAATCCCTTGCAGTTTGAACATGCCACTAAGTCCGTATGGCCTGCACGCTCAGCAATGTAAGAGGGATTTTCTAGGCCTGCTTGATTTTGATTATAATTAAAGATTCCTTCTTTGCGAAATTTAGCAAAAGCTAGTTTCCGTTCATCTGTCTTTTTGGGGAGTTCCAGAGCTTCGGCGACAGCTGCATTATCAGAATGCTTATTCTCGATATGCCGGGGTAATCGTGACTGTTCAGTGTTACAAAATGGACACATTCTTTTTGGCTTCTTATACACGCTGTGATCTGCAAAGAACAAGGCATTTGGGTTTAGGTGTACAATTTTGAGAAAGTACATTTAAACTTCCGGTAACAGTTCATAATACAAGACTGCATTCTGTACACTGTTCAAGAATGACGGGGAAAAATGTCAAAGGGAAAAACCTGGAAATAGGACAAAAATTAAGAATTCAGCTAAAAAATATGACATCTTTAAACCATATTCATTAAGCACAGCAAATTTAAGAGGCATCCAGAGAAAACTGTGGAACTAGTAAATTGTAGAAGAAAGAGTAAGCACCCAATGCCTATCGATACACTTCGTAATTTGCCATGGGCTGCGCTGTGCACCAATCAATGCTGCTGCAATCAATTTTATATCAGTTTCTGGACTGGTAGAATCTTACCTTTGGAAGTACGATGCATTTTGAGATGGGTTGTTAATCCACCTTGTCTCTTGAAATGCTTTTCACATATCATACATACAAAATCTGTAAGGTATAAAAACATTTTTTTTTAATAACTTTACTGACAGAAAAGTATACAAAATAGGTTATCAGCTGATACATTTATTTTGACCGGAACGTCGCTGATAGGAATTGTGTTATACACAGTAGTGCAGTAGTTCAGAATGTTAAATCGCAATGCCAATACAAAGTTTGCTGAAGGTATGCCTGTAGGCAAAACAGGGCTCCCAGTGCCTTCCAGTGAAAAAATAGGGATAAATATAGGGCTAAAATTAAAAAAAAGTAGGGCAAAAATAGGGAAACTTGCTAAAAACATAGGGATTTTTCGAAAAATATAGGGATCAAAATTGTAATGATTGTTTTAAAAAACATGGCCTCCATTCTCCCCTTTAGCCATGCCTGTCTCCACCAACAGTTCTACAGGTAATTCCATTTGGGAGATCTGCCTTTTCAACCAGATGTACATGTATGTAAACGCATTGTATGCCCCCCCCCCCCATTCCGCTTTAGTCCGACACCGCCCCTCCATTGCTCTGTTCTGTATTGGTCGGTGGAGGCCATATGTGGATAATTATAAAAATTCTGTTTCAGTCACTTTTTTTGCCATGCTTCGCATAATCTGGAGAAGTCCCAATTCACAATGATTTCAATAACGAAGGGCCATTTCCTGAAAATATAAGCGAAACACGGAGAAACTTCCCGCTGCACAACTACAGGGTACTGACCACATATCATGCGAATTTTATAATCGTCCATACAATATTAACCAAGATCCATCCCGGACAAGTCTCAATTCATGAAGATTTCAGGAATAAAGGGCCTTAACTCTTGAAAATATAACCGAAAAGCTGAGAAACTTGACGCTGCACAACTACAGGGCACTGACCACATATCATGCAAATTTCATCATTGTACATACAATATTAACCAAGATCCAGCCGGGACAAGTCCCAATTCACAGAGATTTCAGGAACAAAGGGCCATAACTCTTGAAAATATACGCGAAACGTGAAGAAACTTCACGCTGCACAATTATGGGGCACTGACCACATATCATACCAATTTCATACTTGTCCCTACAATATTAACCGATATCCAGCCCGGACAAGTCCCATTCATGGACATTTCAGGAATGAAGGGCCATAACTCTTGAAAATATAAACGAAACTCCAAAAAGACCCTCTACGGTGCACATCTATGAGGAACTGGCCACCTTTCATGTAAGTTTCAATCTTGTCCATCAAATATTAACCGAGATATTGCGCGGACAAAAAATTCGGACGGACAGATGGACGGAAGGACAGACGGACAAAGCGATCGCTATATGCCCCCCCTCTAGTTGGGGGGGGGGGGCATAATAACTATTTATGAAGTTTACAACTGAACATAAGGCTCCAACCAATGTAAGATACACTGTAAATTCAGTCATTCTTGAAGACTTACATGTATCAAACTTATCTGGTCAGGGTCCTCAGAATGTACAAATGGTAACTGATGGTATGATGTATTTTACATGTGGTACCTATCACATCACAAACTGATATATCAGAACCTTAGAAATTTTGCTCTCAATGAACCTACATGTGTCTTCCAGTTTCATTAATACACTTACATTTATGCCCATCTTACTAAATTTTAGTGACATGACTTTAGATGAGAAGTCATCTAGCTAAGGTACATGTAGAATCATACGTATATCACATGATCATGTTTTTATTCAATTGGTATAATGTCTGGATTCGTTTGTGTTATAAAAATCCCATGAGGAATTTTCCATGATCAACACGTTGTCTCTAGATATCTGAAAATACAGCTGGTTAGTAAAGGACACAATAAATCAACATCCCATATGCTCCGCAATATGAATAATTGTGCAACATATAGGATATTAATGTATTAATCAGAAAAGCAGAATTCATACATAAAGCAGAATTCATACATGCATAAATAAACACTTCTAAGCTTTGGAACTAGAAAGCAATTTAGACCTGCACGTTTTTAAAGGCATCATACGTTCCAGAAGTTATTTCATCAACATGATAATAGCAGTTCAATGACTTTCATTAGACAATGACATCTTGGAGACGAGTAATACATGTATATTTAAGCGGTGAGAACGACTTCAGAAAATATACTAGTAAGTGGTTTCTATGGCAGCCGAGAGATAAGGAATACTGTCCCTCAGATTAAACAACTCCATAGAGACAAGTCCTCTGGTTCATCACTGGGACAATATCACCTTTTTTCCAAAAAAATAGGGAAAAATAGGGCAGAATTGCTGAAAATATAGGGAATATAGGGCAAATTAAAATAATATAGGGAAAAGTAGGGGAAGCTGAAAAAAATAGGGAAAAATAGGAAAAATCTTCAGGTGACACAGGCTGTTAACCATGAGGTTACAATGCACTTAAACATATAAACCTTCGGGGTAGATTTTCAGCTGTTCGGTATAAAAGATATTATTTATCATTCGTGGCATGTACGATTTATATTAAATGTACAGTTATTTAGCATAGCTCCTCAGAATAACTGTCCAACAACTTGGTCAGACCGAGCAACTTCGTCGCGAGGTTTAGATTGTGTACCGTGCGGTACTTGACTGTGCGCTCGCTTGTTGCTGTTGAAGCTGGCGAGAAGACTGTACGATGGAGTGACTGCAGGGAATCAGCGCTCAAGATTTCTTCAAAATTGGTGTTGAAAAGTTAGGCAAAGCTTTTATATCTGGTGAGCTGAATGATTTTGTGGACAGGAATATCAGCTTTAGTGAGAGTTTTAGCTGTGGTTTTTACTGAAGGAACGAACTTTCGACCTTTTATCAAAGCCACTTCAACTGCCTTCGTCTTTGATGCCCACACGTGAACTTATAGTACGGTAGGCCTACCATATTCTGACGTTTGTTTCGATACGTTTAATAACTGGAATACATGTAGATGTGAGATCAAACGGACTGTTGGGCTATTTGCTTCCATGGGAATTCGACTCACAAACTCTGTATACGATACCGCTTGACTGTATAGTGCGCTGGAGTGACCTTTTGTTTGTAAATAAAAAATAGTCCCGGCGAAGCATGACCTTTCGTTACTAGGATACACTGTCCAATATGGGAGAATATTGAACTCGCGTGCCAATGTCATAAGGATAGGGCAGGGGCATAGGTGTATAATAAACATGTATACTGGCCTTGTCTAAACTTTAATAGGGTTAACCAATTTGACAGATATGACTGATATATAAATATGTGTGTCACTGGAAGGTTATGTTAAACTACTTTACAGAGTTCATGTAGTACAACTGCTACAGGCATGACAGGGAAAGCTGTACCTCAAAAGTTGATATGTTTAAGTAGTCTTATGGCGCAACCACCAGTGTCACCTAAAGGTTGGGATGGCCGATATATACATATATGTGTCACCCAAAGGTTATGAAAGCTAGCCTATGCTAAACTATTATACAGAGTACATGTAGTACAACTTCTATAGGGATAGCTGTACCTTAAAAGCTGATATGATAAGCAGTCTTACAGCGCAACCACCTGTGTCACCTAAAGGTTGACATGGCCGATATATAAATATATGTGTCGCCCAAAGGTTATGAAAGGCTGTGCTAAACTATTATACAGAGTACATGTAGTTCAACTGCTACAGGGACAGCTGTACATAACTCAAAAGTTGATATGTTTACGTAGTCTTATGGCCTAAAGGTTGACATGGCCGATATATAAATATATGTGTCACACATGTAGTAGTCGTATGGCGCAACCACCAGTGTCACCTAAAGGTTGGGATGGCCGATATATACATATATGTGTCACCCAAAGGTTATGAAAGCTAGCCTATGCTAAACTATTATACAGAGTACATGTAGTACAACTTCTACAGGGATAGCTTCACCTCAAAAGTTGATATGATAAGCAGTCTTACAGCGCAACCACCTGTGTCACCTAAAGGTTGACACGGCTGATATATAAATATATGTGTCACCCAAAGGTTATGAAAGGCTATGCTAATTAAACGATTATACAGAGTGCATGTTGTACAACTGCAACAGGGATAGCTGTACCTCAAAAGTTGGTGTGTTTAAATAGTCTCATGACGCAACCACCTGTGTCACCGAAAGGTTGACATGGCCGATATATAAATATATGTGTCACCCAAAGGTTATGGAAGGCTGTGCTAAACTATTATACAGAGTACATGTAGTTCAACTGCTACAGGGACAGCTGTACATGTTCCTCAAAAGTTGATATGTTTAAGTAGTCTTATGGTCTAAAGGTTGACATGACCGAAATATAAATATATGTGTCACCCACGTAGTAGTCTTATGGCGCAACCACCAGTGTCACCTAAAGGTTGGGATGGCCGATATATACATATATGTGTCACCCAAAGGTTATGAAAGCTAGCCTACGCTAAACTATTATACAGAGTACATGTAGTACAACTTCTATAGGGATAGCTGTACCTTAAAAGCTGATATGATAAGCAGTCTTACAGCGCAACCACCTGTGTCACCTAAAGGTTGACATGGCTGATATATAAATATATGTGTCACCCAAAGGTTATGAAAGGCTATGCTAAACGATTATACACAGAGCATGTAGTACAACTGCAACAGGGATAGCTGTACCTCAAAAATTGATATGTTTGAGTTACTTAGTCTCGTGCATCTTCCCCAGGCAAGACCAGTCCTTACACAAGCTCCACCCCTGCCCTTGCCATACTTGGCTCGTTATTTCGGCACAGTCCACTTCGAACGCTACGAGAAGATTGCATAGTCCAATCAGAATCCGCCTTCTAAATAACACCCCACCCACTTCCGGGATAATAAGCAAAATGGCAACCATATTCAGCTGAGCAGGTCCGCTGCTGATTTGCATTGCACGGTCTGCCGTTTACAATCTATTAGGTGCCTGATGTTTGTCAAAATAGGCCCTACACTGATGATTATGCGATAATGTTTCAACTTTTCCCTTGAGGCCCGATCTACGTCTGGTGTTTTCCGGTAATTTATCAGTAAATGCCAGTTTCACTGTCTTTGAGAAAATCCGGCGGCTCTATCCTGAATGGTCGATCGGACTTCCTTGTTGTTGTGTGTATATATTTCGGCTGTCTCTCTGATCTCGACGAAGACCTAGTATATTGAACTATTGTGATGTGATATGACCTTTGCTTGCCGAACAAACATGGAAAAAAACACACGTTTACTGTTGTATTTGAGGAAACATTTATATCATAACAACTCTGGAGTTGCCGAAGGGCATTTGTCATGGATAATCTGATTGGCCAATGGAACGAGAACGAAAAGGAGAAGATATATGCCTCAAATTATACGCCATTCAAAGTTCTCTCGCTAGGTGGCGCTTTTTTTATTCCTCAACCTGACTGCATTAAATGACAAGGGGGGGGGGGCATAGAGCTTCATGGAGGGACTGACTGGTCTCATAGTGCAACCACCTGTGTCATCTACAGGTTGCCACGGCTGATATATAACATGTATAAATGTACATGTATGTGTCACCCAAAGTTGATGAGAGGCTATGCTAAGCTATTATACAGAGTACAGCATGTAGTAGAACTGATTGATCCCATCAACAGTTGATTCCATATTGACCACATGTATCTCTTCTGGCTTCCTCAATTCTTTAACTGAAGCCAGCCATGATTGGAACAATCTAATTCAGTTTTTCAGTCCGTTTTGCTATTCCTCTGTTTAAGAGAGTCCTCAGATTTGTCATTAACAATGTCGAGAAATATTGCACTTTCCACTGCCAGGACTGCAGTGATGTCTGCTCATAGAACGCTGAGGCAGATGACCTAAAGCACATGGGTCACCATGGAGATCTGAAATCAGTATCACATGTGGATACATATATGAACACAGCCATGACAGCTGTATGGGTCGCTGATATCTGCCCCTATTAATTTAGCATGCGATAAAGTGGCTGCTGAATCCATTAATCAAATGACCAGAAAATTACATTACCGGGCAAATAACTCTTTGGGTATATGATAAATAAATATGTGTCATCCAGTGGCAACCATACAATGGGAGTGTCCTGAAAAAAGATGCCTTTTTGGTTAACTAGGACAACCACAAGACTAGAAATCAGTAACATGCATACGGCATACACAGCCCTCACAATTAGGAAAATTCTCCACGGCAAAAAAATTGCTGAGGAGAAATCAATTGGCCACGGAAAAAAAGGGCTTCACCACGGCATTTTTTTTTTTGCAGTAGATCTAGTTTTGACTACGATAATTAAATGACTTGCCCAGGATTTTTGCTGGAATTCACAGATTTTCCACTACAATTGGATGCATTCATTTTTGTCATATCAGAAGTTCATAAAATACAGATGAACTTCTGGTCATATGTACTGACCATTGAGCAAAAATTTTTTTGTTTGGGGTAACATAACCTTGCTAACATAACAGACGGACGGACAAAGCGATCGCTATATGCCCCCCCTCTAGTTAGAGGGGGGGCATAATAATGAAGCAGTAAATGAATTAGACGTAGTATCTTGAACACTTTTTGTCAACTTCCTGTTCTAATAAACTTGATCACCCCTGATATTATAGTAGAAAATTTCACTTCTTGGAATTCAGTGTTAAATGTGATCGTCAAAGATCAAAGAAAATTTTGACCACATATCTGCAAATTTGTACATTTCCTGAGGTGATTGCAAGCAATTTTTATGTTATGTGGATCAAGGTCATAGCAAACAGATTCCATTTTCAGACCTTTTTTCATCACATTTGATATTGTTGAATGCTTCGATAATCCCTCTTAGAAACACCATAAACTTCTCTTCAATGATCTTCAGTAGGTTCAGTTTTCTCAAAAGTGTCGACACCAGTTTGAAAGTTTCAAAACTGTGTACAGAGGAAGTTTGATATGGTACCTTTTTTTTGTACAGCAAGTATTGGGTGGCACTATATTTTTTACATTTCGACCGCTGGTAACGTGTATGTCATAGACTATACTCACCAAATGGAAATTTAGCCTTGACAGGTTCTGTTGGAGTTGACGGGGATCCGATGCCGGCCTGGTTTTCAGCGGAGACACGGAACTCATAATCATTGTTCTCGACTAGGTCATTGACAGTAAAGCTTGTGTCAATGATCGGTGATTTACTGGCCTTGATCCATCGAGGAGAGAGACTCTGTCGACGCTCTACGACATATCCCGTGATAGTGGATCCTCCGTCATTTTCCGGCGCCTCCCATGTCAACGACATAGACTTATCGGTCACATCATTTACCTGTAGGTTCTTCGGAGGAGCTGGTTCATCTGTAAATTAATCAATTTATGACCAATCAGTCAGTCAAAACCCGCTTTGCATCATAGTGTGGGCATAGATATTTTTATTATTATTTTTTTTAATATGTAAAATTTCAGCTAAACCGAAAAAAATTCAGAGCTATCTATGAAGGTGAAGAACAAAGTTTTTCTATTTTATTTTTTGAAAGCGATGCCAGTTTTCAAAGTAGAACAATTTTTGGAACCTACCAGCAGACACAGACTTGGAAGAAAACTGAAAGGGGTAGATAGACCGATGATTACATTACTATTTAACCCATTAAAAATAATAGTCTTATCTCCAAATAACGAAAATACTGCGAAAAAATATGAAAAATAGAAAAAGAAACATAGAGAAACCTTTGCTCTTTCACCTCTATTTTGGAAAGTAATCGTCTGACAAACATATGAACGGAGAAGCAATCACAGTGTGGCAATGCGTTGAACAAAGACGATAGTAAATAGTAAATATTATCTTTTCTCCTAAAAAACATCTGAACTCACTGAATGGACTCTTGGCAACAGTTCCCTGGTCTAACTCCACGGGTTCACTAACACCACTCTTGTTCTCGGCTGACACACGGAAGAAGTACTCATTTCCCTCCATCAGTTTCTGAACAGAGTGGGTACAGTTCGATCCATCTATAGTGGCCACGTGTGTCCACATGTTACGTTTGGCATCACGTTTTTCGATGATATAGCCGGTGATTTCTGCGCCTCCATTGCTGATGGGAGGTTCCCAGGCTAAGACCATAGAGTCCTTGTAGATCTCAACAACATGGAGATTGTCAGGCGGGGAAGGCTTGTCTGTGAATACAAACAATACACCAAGATTAGTGACACTTAGTCAAGGAATACCCTGCAAACAATCCAAACAAGATCTTTTCTTCTCCAACTTTTGTGTTTGTTTTTACACATTTCTGTCTCACTGGTTTGGGAGTTGTCTCCCTTTGGTCCATGCCTTCAGTGCAGAGATCGCAATAAAGTTGAATTGAATTGAATTGAATTGTTTGATGTATTATTTGCAGGAAATAGTATTGTTGAAGGCTAACTCTTCAAGAAACTCAAAGAACATTCATGAATTCATGTGAATTGTATGAAGCTACGACATTGGTTTGCCAGAAAAGATCGATATATTTGGTCTGGGTGAAGGATGAAAAACTGAAAGATTTAAAAAAAAAGCATGCCTCCATCACCACTTTTTTTAACATGAAGCTGCGCTATCGAAACCCCTCGGCTCTGAACCCCCGTTATTATAATGTAAGGGTGTCTCTACCAATTGATTGGCTTGTGGGAAGAAATATTTACCCCTGGTATTGTAAGTGCAGGCATTCTTCGCATTGTGTAAGAGAATAAATCAATAAATCAGTCATCCAATCAATCAATAAATGTGATAGTATACGAACATGATATAGAAATTATATGCAAATTTAACATAGGAATTAGTGGATTTTATTAGACAAGGGGCATAACTCTGCAAAATACTTTCTGACACGACTCATTTTCGATAGGCATCTAGTTCAGGTCAAGAGAAACAACTGTATCACGTTAGGATGTTGTATATGGAACGGTTCTGAAATTATCACAATAACAAATCATAAATGGATTTTTATTTGTAAAAGGGGCATAACTCTGCAAAATATTGTCCGAGATGACTCATTTTCGATAGGCTTCTGATTTACGTGAAGATAAATAGATGTAACAAGTTTGGTTGCCATGCATGAAACGGTTCTGTAGATATCGCGGTAACGGACGGACGGACAGCCGTACATGATGATGACAATACCCCTAGGCCAAAGTTGGCCGAGGGGTAAAAACAGTGTCTGAGAAGCTAGAGCCTTATCTATCGACTCCTATTTTTATGCAGAGAATAACTTATTCTGTAGTAGAATTTTGAAAGCAAATCCACAGGTAAATGACGTAACTCCTCAATTAACACATTTACCATTTGAAATCAATTTCATAATTTTCAATGATACTTTTATGAGACTACACCATCGAACCTCAGAAGGAGGAGGATAAAACTGAACACAACCCTGTATTACCTCTAACGGAGACGTCAAACTCGGCTGTTGCGGACCCGACGACATTCTCTGCATGAATCCTGTATACTCCCGTATCATCTAAGGTTGCATTCTTCACAGTCACAGTGCTGTATTTGTCATTGGTTTCTATGGAAACACGCTCAGATTTCTCCAACGGTTCCTCATCGAGGACCCACGTGATATCTGGGTTCGGGATCCCGCTGATGTTGACATGGAGGGTCAAGGTCGATCCGACCTTCAGGATCTGAGCACTCTTTAGTTTGTTATCATACTCCAGAGTCGGGTGAGCTGAAGAAGGAAAATACAGACAACATTTATTTACCCTCCGTACAGTAAATCTTCCAGTAATTCAAAATTGAAGTCTCACTTAAATTAGTGGATGATTAAATTTATCCGACCAGGAGACTAAATCATGCAGATATTTGAATGAATTTAGACAGTGGGGCGGGGGTGAATTTATTAGAAATATCAAATTTTGTCTGCAACATCGAGGGTGAATGACTTTTAATAGACTGATAGAATTACTGAATGATTTAATGTAGCCAGTTTAGCTAATAACTAATTTTCCACTGGGTTGAGCACTTTCATACACAGATAAATGTCTCACAATCATATCGCACCCTCGCTATAACTCTGAATTAGGGAGACCAAATATTGATTGTACTATGTGTGTCACACTATACTATAGTGATTCTTCAAATCAGTAACATATACATATTACAGAGATATATTGGAGACAGTACACAGGCCATGCTACAGTTAAAACTGCTTTATAATGAATCATGTTATACTGAGGGACAGGTGTACATGACTTACTATGGACAGTCAGTGTGCCCTCTGTCTGGACACGCCCGAGAGCGTTAGCTGCTTCACACTGATATCGTCCAGCATCTTCAGGTTCTGTCTTGTGGATGACCAGAGCGGCGATTTCGTCTTCATAGCTCATCTCATATTTAGGGCTTTTCTTGATCGTCTTCGTTCCCTTGTACCTGAACAGACAGAATGTTACAACAATTATGGCTCACGGTTAGTAAATTCTTGATAACCATGAAAGATGCAAAGATTCACCATGATCAAATAATAATTTGCATTGAAATGGTCCAGTCGGAAATGAAAGAATGACACTCTGATGAATTTCAACCAAACTTCACAAAATACGAGCCATGAACTGTATATTGTTGTGGTTGCTTCCAATGATAGCTAACACTGTGGGACATAACAGATTAAAATATAGAAACAAATAAGGCACTGACAGATATATTAATATCTGATACCGGTATAGCCGAACATGGTTTACTGAATCGAATGTTCAACAGAAAACAAGATTTGCTCGATGAACTGACCATGTGATTTCAGCCTCGGGTTCTCCCACATCGAGATCACATTCCAGAATGGCGTCCTTAGGTTGAACCACGGTCACATCAGCCATGGGCTCGATCACCTCAGGGGGAATCCCCTCTGTCATAATAATGATGTTGTTGTTGTAGATGTCAAACAATACATAATCTTAAACAGTGTCACTGTCAAACAGGCATAGTCGATTCTCCTAGCAGATACGAAAGCAATAAATTATTATTAAATTAAAGTTCATGAGTAGAAATTTGAACAATATCTGAACTACGACATATAATGTTTTTTTTAAAGCTACATACCGGTACATTTGTGAATCACAAGCTTTGGAAAAACAAAACTGTCACACAACAGGTTGATCAAATATGTAATATTACAATGTTTTTTTTTTAATTAACTTGTAAGGATTGCATTAATAAACCTCAAGTTGTACATACCCACTGGCTCTTTAACCTTGATAGGCTGTGTAGCTTTAGAAGCATCGCCGGGGCCGGCCTTGTTCTCAGCAAGGACGCGGAATTCATACTCCGTGTCTTCCTTGAGGCCAGTCACCGTGTACGCACAGTCTGGGACGGCTATGTTCTCATTCGCCTTGGTCCACATGCGTGATCCCGATCTGCGATATTCCACATTATAGTTAGTGACAGGACTTCCGCCATCATCTTCTGGAGGTGCCCAGCGTAGAGCGGCGGATGTCTTGTCCATACCTGTAACTTCTGGTGTCCCTGGTGGGGCAGGAGTGTCTGTTAAGAGGAAATCACTTTTTTTATAGTGTGAGTATGATCCAGGCTTGAAATAGCTAAGATCCCCATAAATCCATTATGGGGGGGGGGGGAGAATCCAATATGGAGGAAATAATCCATAGGGGTGGGGGTACCTACTTGTAGCAGAGCAGATCTAATGCTGCCATATTGGATTACACAGTTTGCCAAAAACAATCCCAGCAATCCTCTCACTCATACCAACCCACTGTCCAAGTTTGATGTCAATCGAACAAATTCATGGAGATTTCAGGAACAAAGGGCCATAACTCTTGAAAATATAGGCGGAACGGGGAGAAACTTTACGCTGCACAACTGTGGGGCACTGACCACATGTCATGCAAATTTCATACTTGTTCATACAATATTAACCAAGATCCAGCCCGGACAAGTCCCATTCACAGAGATTTCAGAAAAAGGGCCATAACTCTTGAAAATGATACCGGAACTCGGAAAAAACTCTACGCTGCACAACTATGAGCCACTGGCCACATTCCATGCAAGTTTCAATCCTGTCCATCAATTATTAACCGAGATATCGCGCGGACAAGAAATTCGGACGGACAGACGGACGGACAAAGCGATCGCTATATGCCCCCCCTCTAGTTAGAGGGGGGGCATAACAACATCACTTTACGATCCACGGCAAAAAAACTGCCGACGCGAAGTGATTTTACCCCAGCATTTACCACGGCAATTGCCATTTGCCGTGGCTAATTGCGAGGGCTGCATACATGTATCTCCGAGTACAGAATACAACATTCATTTGATGGGGTAAACTTACACAAGGAATTTTGCAAGCAAGCTTACAGGATAGCCCCTGTAACCATTTTTAGGCCATGAGACCAGTTGCATTCGACGGATTAGATCTTTTTGACTTTCTATCCCAACGACCTTTACCTCTGACCTTGCCAATCCTCTAATCATGCTAATGGCACTCGGGAGCCAAGCTGCACATGCCGTTCTATATATAGAGGTATATCTTCGGCCTTCGTTGAGACCAAGTACTTCTATCATATTGCGGGGATATCTTGCTAAGAAGCACACAGACTTCACATGGTGTCCTACACCTCCCGAACTTCATTCTCACATTATGATATTTAAAATTATCTCCAATATCATGAATATGGGCTATTTTATTATTTCGATGAATGTAAAAACTTGATCGAAACTTTCAGACTGAACAAAAAACTACCCATCAATGTTTTTTGAGTTTGACATGTATTCGGATCACACATCATGGCAGCTGATACACCCCCACTACACCCTCTAATTATATTGCCTTGCTGTGGCAGCTCAAATGGGGCTATATGCAGTGCGAATCTTTGTCAGTTGAAATTAGCGTCATTTTGCCGTTGCTGTCTGCTACCTGACATCTTAAGAAAATACCATAGACAACATACATGAATCAGTGCCACCAAGGAATAAAATTAAGATATTTGACCCCTCGACGTGCAATACCCGACTATAGAGCCATGTTCCCGAAGGGACACGGATTCAAACAGTTCAAATGGAATATTGATACGCTGAAAATGTTTGGTCTAGTTCCTGTACTACGCGCTGTATTTGTGCCAACTGTTCAGTCTGGTACATATTGAACCATTTCATTGCGATTCTGCATTTGTAAACTTCCTGGCATCAATCGTTTGGCAAATCCTTCGCTCATGTCTGGCCATTACCCACGAGCCTACATACGGCATCACAATGACCGACCGAAGATTGGCCAGTAAGCACGAATGCTGCACATGCCTGTGAAGTTTGGTGGTAATCGGTTCATCGACACATGGCAATTGGTTGATTCTGACCTCTGAGCTCACTGATTTTGACCTTTGAACTGGACAATCCCTTAAGGGTACTCCAGGGGTGAAGCTGCACATGTCTGAAGTTTGATATTATTATTTCGCCAAATAGTGAAATAATAATATAAATTATAACCCTGAAGATGATATTAATCAATTAATGGCATGTGGCATTTAACAGATCTTAACCTCTGACCTTGCCCTCACCAGCCCTGTAAG
Source organism: Hanleya hanleyi (assembly GCA_036873755.1). Lineage (NCBI taxonomy): Eukaryota > Metazoa > Mollusca > Polyplacophora > Lepidopleurida > Hanleyidae > Hanleya > Hanleya hanleyi. The sequence continues at coordinate 97,172 of JAVTVY010000404.1, read as the reverse complement.
GGCACATGAGGGTCAAGCTGCATTTGTCTGTAGAGTTTGGTAGTTTTCGGGTCAGGACACATGGCATTTGGCAGATTTCACTTTTGACCCCAATAACCTTGAACTTTGACACTGCTCACTCACCAAAGGAACTCTTGGGCTCAGGTTGCACATGCCTGTTTAGTTTATTGGTAATTGGTTAAATAGCCTAGGATTTGACGATTTTGACCCCATTGATCTTGGCTTTTGACCTCAGCAACCCTCCAAGGGCACTCGCCTGTCAAGCTGCATTTTCCTGTGAAGTCTGTTAGTGTTTGGTTCAGGACGCATTTGCCGGACTTGACCGTTGGCCCATTGACCTTGACCGTTGACCCTGTGTAAGAGGTATCATTATCTGCTATTGTTTAGAAAGGGGTGAATGACGGATGAACAGATCGACGGACAAGTTCATTCCAGTGTAATAAAATCGGTATTGCAATAAATGATGTCGGCATAAATAGCTATCACAGCTAAGGTTTTATATGTTTGTATCAACTTAACTATAAATAAAATTTCAGCATTTACTCACTGTTTTCTATCTTTCTTGACGTTGCGTTGACATCAATAAATCTCTACAATAGCAAAGTATGATCATGACATGATGGATGTTAAAACGGTGATAATAAAATCTTATCTTACAGTAACTGAATCTGTATTTGTATTCCTGGGAAGAATAGCTTGTTTTACTATCAATAGAATAGTGACTGGTAGAGATGAGGACAACAGACAATAATAAATGAGAAATAAACCCTCAACTACCTCTTGTTGAAAAAACCTGGGAGCTGCAACCACTCATACATTATTCAAGCTGAGGGTGTATTTTTTACTTATTTAAAGTCAGTTCCAAATCACAATCAGGTTTCAACAACAGGATAACCATAAATATTGAATAGTTATAAGTAACATGGTCACCATCCAGTAGCTAACAGTGTCTTTTCCTTTATGACATAGCAACTACTGACAACCGCTTTTCCAGGAACCAACGATGAAGCTCAGGATATCACGACAGCATGTCTAAGTACAAGATACTTTCCGCTTAAATATATTCATTTTAGTGAGGGTGTAAAACAAAATTGTTTTATGGGAGACATTGTAGATCAAAACACTGCTTACATTTGAACATGAGACGCCACATTCCAAGACCTAAACGGCCAGTCAGCACATTAAACTCGAATTCCGGACGAGTCCGGAATGAAACAGACCTCCCATGATGCATATCGTTTGATAAATAAATAAAAGTAATTCTAAAAGGTATTTTTGAAATCAGAAATACAAACCAGAGAATAATGTTAAAAATAATAAATAAAAGAGAAATGCAGTTGCAATATCACCCAGCTGTGATAATACAGATATTAGAAATCCTAGTTAATTCAATTACAATGCAACTGCATTACTCACTAATATCGGTTGATCAACCATAAAATATAAAATAACAGACAGGTGATGGAACTGCCAAAATTCCGAAATATGTCTCTTGGTCGAAATGAACTCCACTAAAATGCTGGCCTATTAACTAAACCTAATCAATTTTCAGCTATGTTGGCAAATCTGCCTAAATAATTTCATAGAATTTAGTTAGTAGAGTGAATTATCAGGACTCCAACACTCAAGTTCCAAACGCTATTTCTACTGAGAAATGGTGGACCACACAATTCAAAGTTGGAGCCGATAGCGCTCACCTGTCTGTATCCCTATTGTGTAAAATAGAATATATATTCAGTATTTAAATTAAAATTTGACTAACAAAACTTGCGACGTCCACTCTCCGTGTGCCAACTGAACCCAAAGCCCCAAAGATCCACAGGTGTCCCGTAGTAGGAATCAGTGATGATGCCGACGTCACATTGTAGGTACAAGGTTAAAACGAACTAAATGACGTCACTTCCGCCAAAGGTGGATGTTCGTGGTAAGCATATCCCGCATTAAATGCTCAGTTGTGTTATTACTGGATAATATCATAACTAACTTTTATTGTGTTTCGCTAACTTAGTAAGTGTCGATTAATTTCTGAAAAAATTGTGACAGTCGCGAGCCTGTGTTCTTTTCAGGAGACAATCAAACGACGATACCCACGTGACCAGCTCAGACGGTTGAAAAGTGCTCGTCTCAGAAGACAGTTTGCGTTCTCAAAAATCAATTGGATTGGAGTGTGGTTTGGTACATTTCACGTGAAGTGGGAGGAGTGGTAATCAACAACATCAGTGTGTAGTTCCAGGTTAAAGTACAAGAAGGTCAGTTTTTCAGGGGCGAACTGAACCTGTTTAACCTGGAACGTAATGGGACTAAACTATAGTTCATTGTTACCTACACAGGTTACACAAATGTACTGCGTATGGCATAGCGAGCTGGATCGTATCACATGAAGGTCTGCATCACAAAGTTTACCTCACGGAAAATGGTACCAAATACCGTAAATATTTTCTATTCGAAGAAAATATTGTCTACTATGATAAATAATCCTTCCTGGATAATAAATACTCATCAACAGAGTTGGAAATATCAATATTATGTCACTATACTACAGCAAAAGACGTAGTTCACCGTGAAAAATCTTCGTCGATGAAATTCGAAATAACGCGCGGGCGTTGCTAACAGCACGTCACAAAGGTTATCTCCCTTGACATGAACTTGAAGCGAAAATGGACTTGGTCCAGGGATTTATTTGATTCAATTTATGAACGATAAAATACTGTATCCCTTTATTTATTCATACATGCATTTTGACATGTTATTTCGGAATCTCAATATACTCTCATTCTTTACTAATTTCGAAACCGAACATTCATTATTCCCATCATATGTTGTCTGACGCTATGCAATAATCACATATACGGTATTTTTCGTTCTGGATTCGTCTGGAATTTGAGTTTGAAGCCCTGACCGTCCGTTTAGGTCTTGGAATGTGGCGCCTCATGTTCAAATGTAAGCAGTGTCGTGATCTACAATGTCTCCCGTAGAACATTATGTTTTACACTCCCACTAGGTTGAAATCTTTTGAAAAACTTACTTGCCACATGTGGCAGGTGAAAATTAATTTCACTTGCCCCCACTAAAATTTTACTTGTACACAAAATAAATCGAAGGCGGCATTTACTCTTTCTTCTGAACTAATGGATGATATACAGTTCAAGGTGGAGGTGTCCTGTGGACTCAGTGGCAGACAGATGGACAGGCAATGAGTCAACGCTCTCTATAATAGAGAATGCATGAACAAAGACGTTCTGATCTTGTGTTTTGAAGGGGTACAGAACACATGTTTATCACTAAAAAAACAGTTTCAATTTTGTGTTGTCCATTATTAACCAACACACTATTTCATCCATTTGCTAAGAGACTATGGATTAGTTTATTCAGAATCCGTGAAAGCTGAAAAGTTTGACTACTGGTCTTGTCACACGAGCTGTATGTATCAACAAGTCTCCTGGATTTGTTCACATAGTTTTTCCTTTTGCAACTCATTCAATATGCTCACTCATGCTTCGCAACACAAAATGCTGTGTTAAATAATTTCTGCATTCATTGCATGTCATGTTTTTCAAGCTGTTGGCTTACTTTGTCTGTGCATTGAACTAATTTCATGTGCACACACGTCGTTATCCAATCGTAAGGACTTGCAGCCCGTAACAAATTTGTTGATGGCATTGGCAGTAATTGCAATACATCCGATCAGTATAACCAAGCCACGGTCCACTGTTCTTCCAGCTTTCAGCGAATTTGAAAATCTCCGTTTTCTTAAGAGTCCACACTGGGCCCAGGAAGTGTTTGCTGCTCTGTCGCCGCTGTATCATGACTGCCCGGAGCATGTGGACGTTTTGTCACTCCATGTTGCCAACGTAGCCGCTAGGGAAAAGGAAATACTTTCTGCGACACCTAGCGGGTGATACGGAAAGCCTCTTTGTGATAAGAATCAGCTGCGCAGTAAAATCAAGGAATATAATTTAGCGGAAGTGCACTGATTCTGCCCTGACCGTTGATTAAAAGTAGTCAATCGCTTGTACAACTTTTAAACGGCGAAGTCGCAAAACAACCTATGATAACAAACTGAGAAATACATGTAGTGTTGAAAGATATGAAAAATAAACTATATAGAGTCAAGATAATCCTAGTAAGTTTACTTGCCGCATGTGGCAGGTAGTTTTTATTTTTACTTGTCACACGGCAAAATTACTTGCCGGCGGCAGGTAGGCAGGTGATATTTCGACCCCTGTGGATAGAACTGGCATATAACAGTTGTAGCATACAAGTATTGGAAGAAAAATCATTCGTTACTTTTCATTTATAATGCAATTTATAATTTCTTAACTCTGCAGCAATACTCACAGCCAAATTCGGTATGAATTCTGAGATCTCTGAAGAACAGGAGTCCTGGACAGTTAATAAAAAGATGGTAAATGTAAAGTATTTTATGAGGAGGAAACCAATGAAACTATACACAGCTAAATTAAAGTACAGCAAATGATTTGTGCACTCAGATCAAAATGTGGCTCAAAAAACACAATGGTACATGTTTCACTAATGAGATACTAGTACATCCAGAAGAATTTTTTTAAGAAATAGTACAATTTTAGGATTCAGGTTACATATTGTCTCTCTATGCAAGGCTATTACATCGGTCATAAGATCATTGGTTGCCTTGAAGATGATCTAGTACATACCTGGACAGCTGGGCCAAGCATTTGCTTGTCTGCCAGAGCCGGCAAAAGCTGATTCACCACAGTTGGCATTTGTAGGTTCTCCACGGACGGCACCTGCTGGTCCAATTCGGCTGCTGCCTGCTGTTTGGCTGGGGCTAGAGTATGCTTCATCATCATCTCATCATCTGATATATCATCTGATGGGATTGGAGTTTCTACAAACATTAGGGAAATCTCATCTACTTCAATAAATTCCACTGAACATCTCTCAGTCAAGGGTGAAGCAGAACATTGATACTGTTCCGTCATATTTAGATGAATATGCCAGTATTGCATTTGCAAAGGGGCATAAGGAAATCTTGAAATTTCCATCTGCATTGAGACCATGGATGCTCCCTCACCAAAAACTTAATGCCTCAAATCCATTTGGGAATTTCACTTCCTATCAAAAACTCACTCCATGAAATTCTCATCTCTGCCAATATATTTCAGAAAGCGATACCTTATCCTTGCTTGAGTGTATGACTGCATCTTGTGTGTTATTTATATAACTATGAAATGGACAGAGCCTGGTTTGATTAATGATGATTTCAGATTAACCCAAAACAAAAACAAGCTGAGTAGCTAGCAGGTCCTCCGCCAAGTAGCCTCTTTGAGAGCATACAGCATATACGCTTCCAATATCTCCTTAAATATAACTTGGAAAGTTGATATGTGTATGTGGAAAGAGACGTTCATCTGGAATTGTTGAGACAATTTCAGGAGGTTTGGGAAGCAGTAATGGGTAGTGTAACACTGGAATGTAAGTCTGCAGTTGTATATGGATTTGTGGATGGTGAGGTTTATAAATCGATAAGTGGAATAGATCAAGATATCGCGTTCACAACACAGATGGGTACAATATGGGTGAGTGAAATCCAAGATGGTCAATGGCAGCCATCTTGGATTACATACTACCTCAATGAAAATCAATACCAATCGCTGTCTAACTGATGTGAAGCACCGTCTCGAGTTTGAAGTTGAATGGTCAAATTGTTGTCGAGATATCACGTTCACAAGATCCGAGACGGATGGAATCCAATATCGTCAATGGCAGCCATCTTGGATTATGTACCTCAGTGAAAATCAATACCAATGGCCGTCTAATTGATGTGAAGCACATTCTCAAGTTTGAAGTCGATTGGTCAAACTGTTCTCGAGATATCGCGTTCACAAGATGTGGGATGGACAGAATCCAATATGGTCGATGGCAGCCATCTTGGATTATGTACCTCAGTGAAAACCAATACCAATGGCCGTCTAACTGATGTGAAAAACCTTCCCAAGTTTGAAGTCGATTGGTTGATTTGTTTTTGAGATATCGTGTTAACAAGATGTGGAACGGAGTGAATCCAATATGGTCTATGGCAGCCATATTGGATTACATATCTCAGTGAAAATCAAAACCAATGGCCGTTTAACTGATGCAAAGCATATTATCAAGTTTGAAGTGGATTGGTTAAACTGTTGTCGAGATATCGCGTTCACAAGATGTGGGATGGGCAGAATCCAATATGGTCAATGGCAGCCATCTTGGATTACGTACCTCAGTGAAAATCAATACCAATGGCTGTCTAACTGATGTGAAGAACCTTCCCAAGCTTGAAGTTGATTGGTGGAATTGTTCTTGAGATATCGCGTTCACGAGATGTGGGACGAACAGAATCCAATATGGTCGATGGCGGCCATCTTGGATTACGTACTTCAGTGAAAATCAATACCAATGGCCGTCTAACTGATGTGAAGCACCTTCTCAAGTTTGAAGTCAATCGGTCAAATTGTTCTTGAGATATCGCGTTCACAAGATGTGGGACGGACAGAATCCAATATGGTCGATGGCGGCCATCTTGGATTACGTACCTCAGTGAAAATCAATACCAATGGCCGTCTAACTGATGTGAAGCACCTTCTCAAGTTTGAAGTCGAATGATCGAATTGTTCTCAAGATATCGCGTTCACAAGATGTGGGACGGACAGAGGGACGGAAGGACGGACGGAAGGACGGACGGAAAGACGGAGGGACGGACGGAAGGACGGACGGCTAGCATTTCCAAGTCCTCCCACCACTTCGTGGCGGAGGACAAAAGACAGTGATGTCTGATGATCATTTTTACCATGAAATTGTGGAGGATAAATAAAAAGATCTAAACACTAAATATTTAAACTGGATGCCATATGCAAAATTATTAGTCTGTTATTGAGGGGGGTGGAGGGCATTAAATGATGAATTTATTCCGTAATCCCACCACTGCTCATCTGAATAAATTTTAAGCTACTGTTATTGCCTCGATAATGCACTGTTGACGAGAAGATGTCCATAGTTTCAGCACAATGGTCAACAGTGCATTATTTATTAGGCCATCCCTAGCTACACAATGTACGTTCTATTCTAACATATCTTATAATTACTGAGATTGAAGCTGTATAATTTTACTAGAAGTCTAATGTGGCCATACTCCCCTCAAGGAAAGTAGAGCAGCCCGTTATAACATAATGTGACGTCATTTGCTCTGTCGGTGCTTGTGATGAAATTATGACATGAACCGATCAGGTGCACGCTGCTACTGTGACGTCACATGATGTAGTGACACGTCAACGCCAATGCCACATGTTCAAACGAATGCATATAACGTAAATTCGTGCAGAGTCATGTCCTATGCTTCTAATACAGTACTACCTCTTATCAGGTATACATCCTCCGGAGGATGTTGATTAGATCTGAGGGGGATTACAACTGGATTCAAGGATGCTAAATAAACTCCTTGAAAAGCACCTTAATCCTAGTATGTAGTTTTATAAATGGTGTACAGGTTTTGAAAAATCGATTTTGTAACATTACACGAAGGGAATAGCATCATCCACAGAAAGCTTAACACGCATTTAAAAACAAAATAGTGAGGAGTAGGAACTGGTCAGGTTCCCATTATCTGGCATTGTTTAGAAAGGGGGTAGATGTACAGACAAGCTCATTCCAGTATACTATCTCTCTTCATGGAATTGACAGATTCCTCCAACCAAAAGCATATTTTCTTGCTTCTTCAATATATACATATCTAGTGCTGATTATTATTCCACATAAAAGCAAAATTTGTTGTTCATCACGAACAATTATGACAATGAAATAGCACCAATCAAGTTTTACACCGGCTCATCAACAGCTTCTTCACCTTCATCTTCATCACCCTCATACTCAGTGTCATACTCTGCCTGGTTCCCATCACCCACTACATTGGATTCCTCTGTCCCGACACTGGTGGATACAGGTCGCTGAACTCCAGGGTCAATGTCGGAATGGTCCTCACTATCTCCTTTGAAGAAAAAAAATCACCAATTACATACTTCCCATCAATGAAGAGAGCAATGCCTACAGGAACCAGCGTTATAGTTTCTACTTGGGCATTTGAAGTCAGCTGGCATGTCTTCTACTAGAAAAAACTCACTTACATATAAGTACATGTACATCTATTTGATATACCATATTCTTCAGGCAATACTTATCTCCACTCATACATATAAGTACATCTATTTGCTATACCATATTCTTCAGGCAATCCAATTTAGCTTGTTCTAGTAGGGCATTATGCATGTATCATGAAATGAGCACAAAAGTGTTTTGACATGTACTTACCATTTCTGACATCACCTTCATCTTCATCACCCTCATACTCAGTGTCATACTCTGCCTGGTTCCCATCACCCACTACATTGGATTCCTCTGTCCCGACACTGGTGGATACAGGTCGCTGAACTCCAGGGTCAATGTCGGAATGGTCCTCACTATCTCCTTTGAAGAAAAAAAATCACCAATTACATACTTCCCATCAATGAAGAGAGCAATGCCTACAGGAACCAGCGTTATAGTTTATACTTGGGCATTTGAAGTCAACTGGCATGTCTTCTACTAGAAAAAACTCACATACTTATAATCTCCACTCATACATATAAGTACATGTACATCTATTTGATATACCATATTCTTCAGGCAATACTTATCTCCACTCATACATATAAGTACATCTATTTGCTATACCATATTCTTCAGGCAATCTAATTTAGCTTGTTCTAGTAGGGCATTATGCATGTATCATGAAATGAGCACAAAAGTGTTTTGACATGTACTTACCATTTCTGACATCAGAAAACTCTCCTTCGGATGACAGATCAAACGGATTTCCATCAGTGTCTAAAACAAATATTTTATCAAAATTACGATACAGCAATACCATGTATATACACCAACATGCCTATATAATGGGAGACTGGAGAATTTACCATTCTAATGAATTTAATTTCAGTCCAAATTTTTACTTCCTATATGGGATCATTTACCATGCTATATTGAATGTAACCTGCAATACTGCAGTAAAGCATCCAATAAATCTACTCCCAAAGATTTTGTCGAAATTTGATTATTTCTTCCTAATTTTCCTCCATATCTGAATACAACCTACCAATAAAATGACTGCAGAAACTGCTGATTCTAGTTACATGACCTGTTGGCAATGTTACTGACAATGTATTTACCAGAAGTACTGTTCAGTCCTGAAAGAAATGCTGCCATATGCTGATCAGCACATGCTGAGTTACTTCAGATTTTTTGGTTTTTGTACATTCATGTTCATTAGGAAATAGAATAGGAAATGCTCTGACATTGACTAACAAAACACTCCTATTGGTCTTCAATTTATTGGAGAATTTATTGCATTAAAAAATATGCCCAGTATGCTAGACACATGAAAAGAATATGAAAATTAACAGGTAAATATAACAAACTAAAAAATGCAAATCAACAATTAATCGAAAATAGAATAATAAACAAGCTATAGCAAAACATTTTATACCTGTGGAGGATGTTTCAACTGCTTTGATCTGTAAATTTGTAAGTCAGTCTGTTTAGCATAGAATAGAAATTACAATGGAAGTACTCAAGCTATATACATGTAATGTCTGGATCCTCGATAAAGGTGTGTAAAATGGAATAGCCGAAGTGCTTGAGTTGAATATGGTTGCATACGTTTGGGATGGGTTTGCAAAAATTGTTGAATATGCATCCTTTGCTTCATGACACGGACCAGCTGACTTAATGATATCAGCAAGAGTCTAAAGGTAACAATTGATCAGAGCCATTATTTCATCATTCAACATGCTCAACTGCAACCAACTCACTTCAAAATCCACACGGCAAAATACGAAAATTATTTTATCCCTTATTTGACCCAGTCAAGAAATCCTGAAGCCAAACAGCAAACGACCAGCGAGCTGTTAACTGGCATTGGAGTGGACCAAACATTACAAGTAAAAGTCATCAATTAGTGACGCGGTCACTGATCAAATCTAGCGGCCGTTTATTGAACATCTGTCAAAACAAAACGTAAATGTCAGACGTTGTTGCACCAGTAAATTAAACTCAGGATGAAGCAGTCCTTACATTATGCCTGGAGCAATTTTGTCTAAGGATACTGACGATTTGTACATTTTCCTGATGCTGCTAAATATTTCATCTCATGCTTTTATCAATTGAACTCTATTTCCATTTGTGATTCACAACATTTAGTGGGACAAGTGTGTGATATAAACACCTTAACAAAAGTAAGTTCCCCCCAAAATTTAGCCTCATATTTTCCAAGATATTTGCTCGATTGCGATGAAACTTCAGACATATCATCGGTCTGGCCAAGCCGATATTGGGTAACAATAGTTTTTCCGTAAGTCGTTTCATGACTGAATGAGCATACGCAAAGTTCAAGTCAGTCCCATTCCAAAAGTTGCAGGAAAAGTTTAATCACGATTTTTCGCAGGCAAACGCTCACTTAATCACAAAGCCAACATGTTAATTAATAAAGTGTCACAGCAGTCAACAATGATTAATACTGCGAGCATTCATCACGATACAATATCACTTGTCGGCGTCAAATTCGTATCCTAATGGTAGGGGTTATGACAAACTGTCGCAATGTCCAAGTTTATCAACAGGCAGGATGCGAGCTCGATACCGACAAGCGATACAATGTTGTGGTGGATACACCTTGTATTAACAATTATTGATTGGTGTGACATCTTATTGAGGTGTCCATTTTGTGACAGTGACCGTGTGCCTGCGAAAAATCATGCTCATTTTTTTTCTTGCAATTTTTGAAATGCGACCGACTTAAACTTTGCGCATGTTCATTCAGACATGAAACGACCTACGGAATAATCGCTGTTACTCAATATCGGCTTGGTCAGCCCGATGAGGCATGAGAAGTTTCATCGCAATCGAGCAAATATCTTGGAAACTATGAGGCTACGTTTTGGGGGGAACTTACTTTTGTTGAGGTGTTTAGATTCTCCTTGCATTCGGGCGTTTGATAGTTCTCTACGGGAAAAGAACATTGCTACCGCAATGTGTGATTTATAGCCAAAAAACATCACACATTCACGTAACACATAGTCTAAGCTGAAGGCTATGCAACAATGTCAAATTTATATTTTGCTTTATTTCATCTTTTGCTAAATGAAATTAAAGACAAAACAAAACTTGCAGATTGCAGAGGAATTGTAAGGTGCACATTGCTTCCCATACATACATGACATATGGGTTCAGAAACCAGTCTTACCATCAAAGAGCACTCAAATGTGAGAAGTGGTTAAAATTGAAGAAATAGGCCATATAATCGCGCATCGCCAGAGAATAATTGATAATGAAATCAGATCGCGAACTCGGGACAAGATTCAAGGATTAAAATAAGTTTATTTAGATACAACTACACAACGACGTCAGCGAGCAAATACATGTATCAGCAAAACTCAAATTTTTTTCTCGCACAATATCGAAAAATACAAGAAACTGAATTTGTGAAGGAAAAACTCAATTTAAAAAAATCGTCTGAAACTCAATATTCAAAATTTAGCATCGGGAATACCAAGATGATAAATCGGCTAGAAGAACCCCTGAACATAGTCTGGAATCACCGCTGGCAAATTATGGTTTTATGAAATGTTTGACCCTGGCAGCCATGTCATCGAAGGGGTAGTGCATGTACATGTATGTCATGTAGTAGTCAAGATTCGATAGCCTATTCTCATGGGAGCCGAGTTGGACATGTGGTGAAGACATGTGAATGTCGAATGGGTGCCATAATCCAAGAGTGAACAAATGTGGCTTCGATTGCAGATGGACCTTTCTCGCTTTGTTGACATAAAATTCTGAACTTCACTTTTGGCCAGTGTGATCGCTCACCTGCAAGCAGAGCTTGCGCAAAATTAGTCTAGCACGAGTTGTTTTCAGCTCTGATAGATGATGAAATTTAGTGTTGTTTTTATGTAAATAGCTTGCCTAAATAGAGAAACTGTGCTTGCTGTATGTGTGTGTAGTAGGACACACTGAAATACCAAGGTGAATCTTGCTGTAACATGTAGGAGAGTCTATTTCAGCTCACGCATCAAATCGTAACACGAAGCCCTGAAAATCAGAATCCATCAAAAGATCAAATGGCCAGATTGGATATTGACTATTTATACATGTAGCTGCACAGTCATACCTGCTGAGGCAAACAACTGTGGTCATGACTGTGGACTAAGCCACGTACCTCCCACACACAAACCCAATATCACCAGGCCAAATTAACTACCAGTGATTGAGCCCTTTTGATTTTATCTGAATGAAGAAGAAAGCAAATGTCCTATGTGTACTAACCTCTTCCCTCCACTGTACATGATTGTCACCATAATCGTACAATAGTTCATCATCTTCCTTGATATCCCGAATCGCATATAAGCACAATCGAGGATATCCCTCAAATATCTTCAATTTCATTTTGCAATTTGCATGTTTCATGGGAGCATCGTTGACAAACTTGCAGAGATGTCCCTGAATTTCTGTAGCATCTATGCTGTGAATACAAAAGACAATCATAGACAAATCACTGAATAATTCTGCATACTGTACCTCACTCTAACAGAATACATTACAAAGTGGCCAGCTGCAACACCTGCACACTCACAACACTGAAACATTGCTTGAAAAAATCCTACTGTTCATGTTCTTAAGGTGACTACTTTTTCATTCTCAAAGTCAATCAAAGTTTTTGGCTTTTTTCTATATTTTCCCTTGAGATAGCATGTTTTTCTACTAATTCCTAGCTGTATTTGCATGGAATTAGAAAGAATAACAAATTATAGTTTCCTGGTGATATCATGGTAAGCATTGTTCAGGATGTTAGCCATTCTTCTTATGGACCAAGACAAGGCAGGTCACAGAATTAAAATAGTGAAGACATCATCTGCTCACATGATGTACATGTACCATAAAAGTAACAATCTTCCCAAACAGTAAAATTTCAAAGCATCTACAATCACCTCTGCCATAAACTTTTCAGTTTAGGCGAGCAAGGTACCAGTTATTTTCCTCTCAATAGCAAGTACATTCTCGGGTGATGTGTACTATTAATCATTCACTGTCTGCTGTTGTTTTCACTTTTTGGCCTAAAGGAAACCACAATCATTTTTTTAGGTGAAACATTTTTGCAGTCATTACAAACTTCTGTTTTCCATGTTTCCAAGATGTTGATTGGCTAATCAGCCGTCTTTCTCTAATTCAAACCACTGACCACCTCTGCTTAAAACGGACTCAACTGTTGTTGAATGCGAAGGGATATACGTTGTACAATACATGTAAACAAGTCGTTTTATGCTGTTTCGATGAAAAGCATTTGAAAAGCTAGCAAAATAGAAAGTTTTTATCTTTTACCTAACATTATAGGCAATTCCATTTCACCATGAATTATATCAAAAGTTAGATGGCACGAAACCAACATCTATTTTCCATGAATTACATTTTGAAGCCTGCTCAATAATTGTGGGAAATAATGGAAACAACTGAAGCAGCTCTTACCAGTGCTCTTTTTCCAGGTACCAGAAATGGTAGATGAAAAAGTGTTTGGCATTCTGTCTTTCGTATAACTTGTATCTCCGTTGGGCTGATTCCGAATCAATTCGGTCTCCAACATATTCCAAAAGGAAGTCGTCTTTATGGAAGACTTTAGTTGCAAACACTCCACTCCCTACAACAGACATGACAGAAGAATACCCATGAACATGTAAATGTGACTGAGAGGGGCCATCTGTCCAGGATGTCTTTTTTCCCCTCAGTACAATTAAGTCAGCATCATGACAAACTCTCAGACAGAAATTCTGCAATGAACCATAAATGAGTGAAGTGAACCACTGAAGCTGCAGTGTACATGTAGATGGCATTGCCATTCTCGATCAAATCAAAAACTGCTTGGGGTTATAATATAATTAGATTTTAGCATTGGGAAGCAACTCTAGGATTCCCTGGGGTAGTGCCATAACCACCCCCCCCCACTGGTGCAATATCCATCTCTCATATTTTTTGTTTATTTTTGTCAGAATTTTTCTTGATTTTTCATACTCATAAAGCCAAACCCTTAGCATTTCCAGGGTAGGGACACCGACTTGTTCTCTCCCCCCCTCTCACAAGCAGGCCTTATTTTTCCAAAATCTGGTGTGAACGATCTACCGTTCGCGTGATTTTTTGCGTACGTAACCGATCGTTCGGTTACGCACTAACTTCACTGCGTAACCGATCGGTTACGCGAAAGGTCACGTACATTTACTTTATATACCGTTTTCTCAAGGGGACAATATACGAGAAAAAGATAACTGCATACCACTACATGGAGCATTTCCGCTGTTCTGTCTTGCCCCGGTTAAAGCGGCAAATTCACGATGTCCGGATACGACGAATGAGAAATGCTGAGACAAGGAGAAAGTAACACTGTCAAAGCTGTGGATTGGAAACCTTTTCATCATCTCATGGTTTATGAGCAACGAACGAGTGTGAGTTGCGGTTCCCCGAAATGTCCAGACAGACTGCGACAGCCTGTCTGTTGCAGAAAGTAAATCGGGAGAATATGGTTTATGAATTTTCAGAACGATTAGAGTTAAATGTTGCCAAAGAGTATCAACATCCTAATGACTGCAGGCTCTGTGTACATTATTTATGTTCTTATAACCTTTACGAAGATTTCCCGAGCTTTGCCACGTGTATGAACTGCAAATATGGCCAAGTGAGCTCCGTAAGACAGAATACCCAAATCCCACTGTGCAAAAGTATTCAAGCACATACGTTAATCGTAAACAAGAACCGCAACATCCAGTCAGTTCTAAGCGAGACCCGCTTTCGATCACAACTTTTCAGTGACCTGAGTAGCCTTGGTTTTGTAAACAAGATTCATGCTGTTGAACGAGAAATATGTTCTCGACTGCATGACTAACAGGAACATAAAGGATGGGAAAGCGAACGTTGATTATTTCTCTTCAATACATAGAAGCTGGCGCATCATGCGAAACTCACAATCAACTAGCAACAGCCCCATTGTGTGGGCAGACATTGTCGACTTGTGAAAATAAGCGGCAGATAAACTTTGCCCCACGTGAACGGTGACCGTTCGCATGAAATACGATTTGCGTAACCTTCACGTAACCTGAACGAGCATTCGCGTGAAAAAATAAGGCCTGTACAAGGCGAGATAAAAACATATGAAACATGTCCGCCAAGTTAAAATTTCAGGGTGCGAAATAGCCATTTGCCCGATTGCCCGGGGCAACAAGGACTATTCATCAGGCTGAAAAGAAGGCCGAGTTGAAAGAGTTTGATGTCGGCAAACAGTTTTGGTCTTTGGAAGATGGCAAACCGAATGTTGACGTACGGTAACGAAAACTGGACACCGCATAATTCAGTTGCCAATAACGAAACTATATCCAAGGTTGACTTTGTTGATGGTTCACAAAATTTACTGTTAATCCTTTTCTGATGACTATTATCGAATATAACCGCTACAAATATATATTTACCTCAAGGCTAGATGAGATAACATGTCGCCTCTTTCACATGTGTCGATCACATGACTTGCTGGGTGAGTTCCGGTCGTTTGGCGTCGTAAGATAGTTTTTCGTTGAGAGCGTCTGTTGCATATGAGTGAAAATTATAGAAGTTGCCTTGCTTGGAAGCTAATGCACTTCTGAAATATTATGTACCAGAATCAAACTGCAAAACTTCGTGTTAAATAAAAATCCCATTGACTTCAATGTTATTTTCGCGACCGTCAAATCTCCCGCAGGTTAGGCTGGTTAAAATAAATTTCCTGTTTAGCATCATTTTTTTTATATAAATCTGGGTAGGGAGGGCGGATTTTTTTTTTTTTTTTTTTTTTTTTTTTTAGTGGCGTGTGTGAATAAAATCATCAATAAACCTTGCCTGAATAGTTGAATTTCTGCTCTGAATAAAGTAGGTGGCATCCATCGTCCTGCTCTGCTGTTTGCCTTCATAATTGTAGATTTTCAAAACGTTGGTTGTCCACAAGTGATCGTCGAACTTGGCAGATAACGAATGGCATTTTCGCAACTTTGAAGCGCCCACGCTTCACAACTCAGCATGCTCGGTTATCTACAAAATGCGGACTTGGGCCTCGGAAACGGACATTTGAGTCGAAAACGGACTTTTAGGCAAAAAAAAAAAAAAATTTTTTTGGGGCGGACGAAATTTCGGGGGCGGACGGTGATGCTAAACAGGAAATTTTTTTTAACCAGCCTTAGGGTGCACTCCAGAGATTCTTCCATTTGTCATGGAATAGACTATGGGTCCGTTTTTCGGCCACCAGTTGTCGTAAAACCTTCAACCCAAATCACTTATATGTATATATTTTCTGAAAGAGCATGATGAAACCATTATTTTAAGATATAACGCTGCTATGATATAGAAAAATTAAACTCGAACATTCTCCTCCATGCTTGCTTCATTTTTCCTAGAAAACCCCTTAAAAATGTCAAAAAATGGTCAAATTCGGCTCAATTTCCAGAAAAATCTGTAAGAGCGATTTCAATTAAACTTCTTAGTCACGTTCCCTGGTCCGGTCTCAACTTAAAAAGGCAAACAAAAGTGGGTGTCAACCTGCCCGTTTTTTGTCAGATTTTCTTCCCGTGAATGAGTCCCGATTTTTAGGCACACCCAAGGGGCATAACTGAGGCAGGACAAACTTTAATCCATGATCCCGATCAGCGTGTAGACGAAGCCAGCACTCGATTTGTACGTACTCGTTTGCAGCGTTGATAATGCTGAATAGGATGGCATTATAGATATAAGCTATTAAGAAGACAAAAAGAATTATGATGTAGCAGAACAAGGGCAGTCTATCGTATTATGAAATTAGAGAGGGGCCATTACTACGAAACTGTGCAAGGCAACCTTACGTCCCATATGCCGTCGGCCGGAACTCACCCAAAATGTACCACTTGACTGCGCTCACGGTTATCCCCCCTTAACAGTAACATTACATGATTATCTCCCCTGTAAAGTAGCATCTGGATGTAAAAGTTTAACTTAAGGCCCATTCTCACGATGCGATTTGTAGTAACAACTCGGTTGGGGAATCCCCCGATTTGTAGCATGCAACTAATCGCATGAAATAGGACCGGTTCTATATCATACGACTTGTAGCATGCGACTAAAATCGCACGAGTGTTCTCACGATGCAACTAAGTTGTATGCTACAAGTTGTTACTACAAATCGCACTGTGAGAATGGGCCTTTAGCAGATGAGAGATGGGCACCATGAGTTGACTTATTCATGATCATATTTTAAATAAAGTATAAATATCATCATCTTGCTCATAGCTACTTATTACAGATTTTTTTATTGATTTATTTATTTTTTTCATTTTCTTTATACAGATGAAGTGCAATTAATTATCAATTACACAATTGTGGTAGGAAGTGGGTTCACCCAGTGCCTGTACTAGCGTGTAGCTAGCGGGAATTTCCCTTTAGCTCAGTTGGTAGGGCGCTGGGCTGGTAAGCCAGGGGTCGGTGGTTCAACTCCCGGCCGGAGAACTCGGTCACTATAACATTGGCGTCGCCGGTAGGATCCTCGCGGGAATGGGAGTGGGTTGGGTCGATGGTCAGGTTGTCGAGATGAGGAAATGTGGGAAGTGGTTGATGATGATCTGATTGTCGAGTTGAGTTGCTGGGAAGGATGGGTGGTACGAGGGAGGGAATGGGGAAGCTTGTTAGGCTAGCCCCAGGGTTAATGGGGAAAGAGGATGGCGGATTTTCGTGATGGAGAGGAGTGTGGTAGGAAGTGGGTTCACCCAGTGCCTGTACTAGCGTGTAGCTAGCGGGAATTTCCCTTTAGCTCAATTGGTACGGCGCTGGCCTTGTAAGCCAGGGGTCGGTGGTTCAACTCCCGGCCGGAGAACTCGGTCACCACAACACAATATTAAAACGAGTCATTTGAAAGCATATTTTCTATAAAAACTCTGAAATTCTATCCTGTCATAGCTGAAGGAACCCTGGCTTTTCACTTACATAAATTTCTCATAACTTCATAAATTAATTTTATGAAATGAGCTTACTTAGATTTGGTTTCATGGCAAATTGTTGCTGCAATGGTGCCATTGCGTTGGTTGTTAAAAAGGTGTAGAACTGCCAGTTGGAGACCAAACAAAAAGATTCAGTGATGGTCTAGTCTGTACATGATCATCAGATTGTCACAGTTGAATCATACTTGTTTTGTCGAGTCTGATTTTGGGTCCAAATAAAGTACATATATTTTCGGGCAACTTAAAAATTAGCCGGGCAACCTGAAAATCAGGTGCAGGTTGCCCTTGGGCAACCATAATTATTTTTCTATTTCGCACCCTGTTAAAGCAAACAGGTTAAGGAAACTTTCCATGTATAGGTCTACATGTACATGTAAATTGTGGCCTAACAAATACCTTATCATTGAAACAGTACGAGGTCCAAACCGCGATAATTTGAACAAAAATTAATATTTCATCTCACAAATAGCACATCCTGAAATCGTGAACCATGTGCAGCATGTGTCATAATCATACAATGAACAGCTTCAGCAAACTTTCCATGTACAGGTGTACATTATCATTGGCAAATTACGCCAAAACTCGGACAAAAATTCATATCTCATCATCTCATAAATAGTATAGGTACATCCTCTAATCATAAGAAACATGTGTACCGAGTTTCACAATCATCCAATGAAACCCGACAAATTCAGTTAACGTTTACAAAAGATTTACAAGTTCCGACTACCCTATATGTCAATTCAAGTCTATTACATTTCAAGCAATTTTTTTTGTTCATCTACTAGGTCTACATGTACTTACCGATTGACTCAGAAATGAATTCTTTCTTAAAGCCAGGTTTGTCTAAACCAGCCTCACACCAGTATTTGGCATCATCATCCGGGGACAACCTTTTCAGTCGCTATCAATCAGGAACAGAAAAGAACTTCATTTAAGTGGATGGACCAGTAACATGTTGTTGTTATATCATTTTTGCTGTCACCTTTGGAACAGGTTGGATACATGTATCTTGAATTACACAAATAAAAGGGAACTGAAACTTCATGTATCTGTAATTCCGGTTGTTGTCATCTACATGTATGACAAAGTGATCAATTATGACATACATGTATAAACACGCTCAAAAACATTTCTGAACTTTGTCAATTTATGGTAGGCTACACCAGATCTCACTTTTGAAAAAACAAATCTTCAAATGAGGTTCACAGCGAGATGAAATGGGCCCTTGACCACCTTTTTGAAATAATTTCCAAGATATTAAGTTCTGCAAACAAGTCATTGATCATATCATCTTCCCATATTCCATGTCGCCATAGGGAATAAGCAAAAAAACCCGTCAAATATGGATATTTTGATAATAATGACAAACAGAAAATGCTTGATAGTCATTCTAGAATCAGAAAATTGACACAAATTCACAAATGTGTTCCAGCATATTTTCAAACAAAAATTAATAATAACAGCCTGTCAAGTTTCAGCTCACAATGATTTCTTATATTCGAGATAAGCTTATTCAAATTTTTCCAAGCCAACAAACTGTGTAACAACAGCAACATGTAGTGTTACTGGTCCTACCCAGTAACCAATATAGGCTAATCCATTGCCCATAGTGTGCATTATTCATGTACATGTAGCTGTTTCAGCAGAAAGTTCAGTAATCAATCACAAAACGACATTTATTAGTACCATCCATGTTACGTAAATGTTCAGTTTCAAATATTTTTTAATATTAACATGATTACATCACATGCATGCATTTTCCATGAGCTCCACAGTCATACGTACAATTCTGTTATTTGCATGTAGACCCCTATCATATTAATGACAGTTTTTATGATACCACCCTTACGAAATGGAAGTATATACCCGCAGTACAATAGAAGTACAGTGGCAGTAGCAGCTGAAAGTATAATGGCAGTATGACAGAAGTATATACTTCCAGCATACTTCCATGAGATTGTTTTTCTCAAGACAATTGGTTGTATGTTAGACTGAATTTGTGAGTTGTGGAAGTGTTGCAGAGGTATGGTAGAATTATGGTGGCAGTATGCTGACATTATGTTAATTAAGCTGCTGTAACCCTTCACAGAAGTATGGAGGCAGTGTTATGGCAGAGGGCTGGCAGCATAGACAGAAGTATATGGCCAGTATGGTAGCAGTATGGTAGAAGTATAGTGGAAGTATGACTATACAGTATGCTGACATTTATGTTAATTAAGCTGCTGTAACCCTTCACAGAAGTATGGAGGCAGTGTTATGGCAGAGGGCTGGCACCATAGGCAGAAGTATTTGGCCAGTATGGTAGCAGTATGGTAGAAGTATAGTGGAAGTATGACTGCAGTATGCTGACATTATGTTAATTAAGCTGCTGTAACCCTTCACAAAAGTATGGAGGCAGTGTAATGGAAGAGGGCTAGCAGCATAGGGTCAATTCCATGCTACTTGGGACATGAAGCCAAAAAATAAAATCTTGAGAATGTGCCACAATGAGATTGTTTTATAATGGTCATACAGTATAGGGGTAAAATCTAAAAATTCAGTAAGATTGCTGCAGAATTTTCCAACCTGGGGCATTTTGAAGTTCCAGGATCAAATTTTCTGATTTTTGCTTTCAATTATCTCACAAAATTGATTAGATTTTATTACCATTGGTTAGCTGCAGAATGGAGGATTTCTTTTTTTAGTTACATTAGTGGTTAATGGTGTCTTGAAAAATCATAAAAAAATTCAGCAGGTATTTGTAAATATTGTCACATGTTGTAAATTTTGCATGGAGTCACAGTTATGTAACGCGAGTGACGATAAATGCTACTTTTTCTTTTATTAGACAAAAAACTTCAAGTTTAATTGAGCTACTTCTATCACTGCTTCTGTCAGTTGTCATGAACATATGACCATAGTTTTGAGTTTCTACACCATGTGACTTCTTCCAGTGGTAGTGCCAAATCTAGTAACGCGAGTGACAATGTAACGCGAGTGACGGAGTGTAACGCGAGTGACGCTATCTGGTGGAAGTTACTATTTTCAAATTCCAATTTTTATTAAGTCATGACATGCTGGATAAGGTGTGACAGAAATATAAATACTTTAAACATGTGATTATATAAATGCCAAAGAAAAATATCCAGAATTATTGTGATCCTGCTCACACTGCATGTGCTTCCTGTCATCTGCTATTTGGCATCTCAATTGTACCCAACTTTGAATTGTGTGGTCCACACTTTCACTCAACTAAATTCCATGGAATTATTCAGGCATAGTTGCAAACATAGCTGAACATTCATTAGGGTTAGTTAATAGGCCAGCATTTTAGCAGAGTTCATTTAGACCAAGGAACATATCTCGGAATTTTGGCAATTCCTTCACCTGTTCGTTATTTTATATTTCATGGTTGACCAACTGATATTAGTGAGTTTATATGCAGTTGCATTGTAATTGAATTAACTAGGAGTTATACCAATTTATAATATCTGTATTACTAGCTGGGTGATATTGCAACTGCATTCCTCTTTTATATTTTATTGAAAGTTTTCCAAACATATGCTTTCTCAATATAAATACGTACATTTTATGTTTTCTTTTCTCTAGTGTTGCATTTTTTAAAATCTAATAGTACTCTATTCTCATAGTTTAAATTTTCTGTTAAAATGACAACATGTACCTTCAAAATAAATGTTTTATTTATTTGACATAATTCTCTGGTTTATATTTTCGATTTCAAGAATACTGTACCTTTTGGAATTACTTTTAATTATTTATCAAACGATATTCATCATGGGAGGTCTTTTTCAGTCCAGACTCCTCTGGAATTCGAGTTTGATGCTCTGACCGGTCATTTAGGTCTTGGAATGTGGCGTCTCATGTTCAAATGTTAGCAGTGTTGTGATCTACAATGTCTCGCGTAAAATAATTTGTTTTACACCCTCACTATTACAATTCAAAGTGCTCACTGGAAGCAACATCAAGTGAGTCTCTTCACTGCACTAATTGACTAAAGGGACTATGCATGTGTGAAAATAATATAGTGGCTCAGGCTGGGAGACGATTCTTGAAAAATAATCTGCAGTTGGGACGATACTATGACGTCACAGGTGTCGTTAAATGACTCGGATATTGGTACTCTCCATGTGAAGGATTGGTGTCTGGTGAAGTATGACCAAGATGTGTACCCTGGTGAAATACTCAGTATCATCGAGAACGAGTATTTCATATCCGTGATGATCCGTACAGGAGCCGGCAATACCTGGAAGTTGCCTACACCCTGTGATTCTTTTTATTACCACCGGGAACAAATTGTTAGAAAGTTAGATGGCCCAGTTCTTTCAAACAGTTGCTCGTCTTTCACATTTCCAGAACTTCCTTAAGCAGGTTGAATGTATGTCCTTTTCTGAGATGAACATAAGGTGTACAAAGTTCTGTTCAGTTATACAGTATCTGAGATCTGTTTTTATGGCACAACATAATTTTATGTTTTGTGGTGTTTAATGTTCACTAACATTCAAACTTTGGTATCCTCAACTGAGAGGTAACGCGAGTGACGTAACGCGAGTGACAAGACATTGAAGTTATTCGAGCAAGCTGTTACACATTGGAACAACTTATTGGATTCCTAATTGCATTGTTATTTCAAGAGGTCTACAGGGTACTAACAGATCCACTAAATTGTCATCTGTGTGTAAAGGCTTGAGCTTAATTCAAGAATGAAGTTATGGCTAAAATTTCCATGTCCTTTTTGCTGTAACGCGAGTGACGAGTACGCAAACTGGAATTAAATAAAAGTTTTAAATGCAATTACAGCACTTTAAATTTGTATGAATACTTTGGGGCCTAGGTTGTCTTTATGCATTATGTGTGCATGTATACTTTCTTTGTTGGAGGCAGGTGGGGTATAATATAACCAAAATGGTGCAAAAATGTAACGCGAGTGACGTGGAATTGACCATAGACAGAAGTATATGGCCAGTATGGTGGAAGTAGAGTGGAAGTATGCCTGCATCATAGTGGCAGTAGACAGGCTGAAGTACAGCAGCAGTATAAGATTACCCCGTATACCAAGTGTGGCCTAAATAAAAATGGTATATACAAGCATCCTCGTTCAGGAAAAATTGACACATGCATGTATCATACACACATGAATGGTGGATATTACTACATTATAACATGGACATATGGTAGGCCTAAACATGTTTTGGGGTGTAATTAAACTGATTGCCCTGGCTGATACCGCCCCATATATACTCTCACTATGATAAATTTTAGATCAGACATGCCATAATGTTGGCCTCAGTATGTTTGAAAAATATGCAGTATTGGAAAAATATGGGGAATGGAATGAAAGAGGAATTCTTCCCATTGGCATCTAATATATTAATGCTACTTACATGCATCAGTTCATGAACAAAGCTGTACAGAGAAAAGAGGCATACTGCATAGATCTGCTCTCCATGTGCCATACACAGCAACTGTGTGCTCACTGGAGGGAAATTCAGTTGACCTATTTTTCAAATTAATGAGGAATTCCTATCCCAGCATTCCTCTCACTGAAGTATAGCAGCAGTATAGTTTCGAGTCAAAAGCCTTTTTTGGTAAGGACAATTAGAAGTATAACAGCAGTGTACACAGGAAACAGCTAAAGTTGTACCAGTATATATAACAGCGGTATATATAACAGCAGTATATACAACTGATGTATTCAAATTTGCTAAAGTATTGGCAGTATACCAGAAGTATAGAATTTACATTTTATGTGATCAAGTTGTAGAAATATAGCAGCAGTACACAAAGCAAGAGTGTAAGTGCCAGAAGTATAGTGGCAGTATAAAGAAAAGAGCTGAAATTGCACAGAGTTTCAGAAGTATGACCCCAGTAGAGGGGAGGTCTGTGGAAGTATAGTGGCAGTGTATACTTCCACAGAAGTATATACTGCTCTTCCGTAAGGGCAATCAGTTAACACAAGTCGACCTGTATACATACGTACTTTGTTGATTGGCTCGTTCCGCAAACTTTGCTGGAGCTACAATGCAACAAATCATTTGAATTAGGCACATAAAACAGAACATCCGCATGTAGTTCTCTCAATCACCGTACTGAGAAAGGAAGAGGCTATTTCGAAGAGTCCAAGGCCAAACTTCGCAAAGCTTTACGCCTCGAGCTGTGAACCTGGAATATGACTGATCTTTTTGGCAATGAGAGTCGACAACTCGTGTATTTTGTTTCCTACCTTGCGCAGTGCTGACTGCAGAAATTGACTAAGTTGGGGGGGGGGTATTTTCGTACTCCGTTTTTGGGGGTAATTTTCATTATCCATTCTCATCTTCTCGACCCAAGCGTGTGACTCAATATGTTTTTGTCACTACCTTTGGCAGATGAGCTTGTATTCATAGCGATCTCAGCCGACCTATTATTAGAATGCCCAACACGCCCATTATTTGAGGGAAAAACAGCCAACCAATGAAATTACTGTCACGCGTGTTGATGGGCAGCCAGGCGGGCGATTCCTTTACCGACAGATCTGAACGCTAACGGAAACGACTGTCGTGGTCGATACGAACACATCTCTCTTTTGTAATATGCCGGCAGTCGCAGTTCTTTGACTCTCTCGTAGATTTTCCATTTTAAAAGTCCCGCAAATATCTTTCACAGTCTGATCATCGAGGGTCACCATTCCTATCGTACCGGGTATCGTTCATAAATTCCCCTGTATGTTGAGGCACCTCCTTACGGAGTACGTAATATACAATCAGAGCTTTTGCTGAAAATAAAGTATGACCATAGTTATCACAAATATATACAGATCCCATTTCCTAATATTTCATCCTTAATGTCCACAAAATCACCATTTATCCATTCTTTCCCTTTCCACAGAACGGGACATCTGACAGAGGAACTAAATTTCAGTGGTACAATGAGATAAAAACACTGTTTCGAGAAAAATTGTTTTGAAAGTTGTATGTTTTAAAGTTAATTCAGACAGTTATGTGAAGTGCACAATTTGGTGCTGATCAAAGATCTGCCAGATTTAGCTAGCGCGAGCCTGATTCGGCCCTCGATATTTACTATGCTTTACTTTGAAGAAATGCGAGCAAAATAGTTTTAGCCTAGCGTGACCAATTAGTCTGGGGGTCGTAATAGTGTGGGGTTGGTAGAAAACTGAACTTACATCGAAAACTACTTGGTAAAATGACTTGAAATTTTGCATGAACTAGTTTTGCGTTGTTGTTGTTCAATTTTCAGAATTTTTTCCTCTCTCCTCTTGATAATTTGCTTCATGGATTGAAGCAGACGACAAATTCGATTTGACACATAAAATAAAATTCGCTATTTTCAGAGCTCGAAATTTAAATGTTAAGTCAAAAACGTGAAAGAAATACACATTTTCTCGTAGATTAATTTCCCCTCTGCATGTTAGACACCGAACTTTGGCTGCTTTTCCCATAATAATTTGCATGGACAATTTTAGAACCGAGGACACTTGGTCAAATGCTGCCATTTATGACTGCCCCCGCTGTTCAATGGTCCTGCCACCGTCTTTCTTTTATGAAAGAGGTCTTCGTCGGGTGGAGATTGCATCTGTAAACTAGATTAATTCGATTGAACATTGCAACTTAATGACAGAACAGTGTTTGGAGCATTCATAATTCAGAGATTATACAGATATTTCTGCGCGTAACTGAAGGAAAACATCAAAAACTGCACCCCACGCTAAATGGTTACACGCATCGGCGAAAATGAGGTCCACACCACACCACTTCTTTGGACATTGAACAAGTAAATTACGAGTTGAAAATGTATATAATTTATATCAAAACACTCCGAAAGAATGCTTGTTTGTACTACGTTAATATGAATTCGCCGTGTTGACTAGTCACACGACGAGTAAAAAAAGCACGAAAACCCCACGCTAAGTGGTCACACTAGGCTAAGCGTTGACCGGTTGATTCAATTTATATACAAGGACACTTTGATTCTGTAACTCTCGTGTTCACAAACGAGCGCAACGTCTCGAGGTAAGGGTAACTCAGGAACCTGGCTGAGATGGGTAGTATATGCTGGAGACATCTGGACGCGAGCATATTGTGTACCAGTTAGCGTGGGGGTCGTAATAGAGTAGGTTTGCTAGAAAACAGGACTCACACAGAAAACTACTTGATAAAAGAAAGTGAAATTTTGTCTGTACTTTCGTGTTGTTGTTGTTCATATTTCTGAATTTCATTCGTCTCGCCTGATGACAATTTGTTGCACAGATAGAAGCAGACCACACATTCAATTGGACACATAAACTCACATCCGCCATTTTCAGAGCTTCGAAACTTAAAAGGTGAGTGAAAAATGCGGAAGACATGCACATTTTCTTGCAGATTAACTTTTCCTTTGGATGTTGGACACAGGACAGCATCAAAAAAATAATGCTTTTCCTGTGGTAATATGTTTTTGCAAATAGGTCACCCAGTCAAATGCCTCCATTCTGGGGAGCAGTCATGGTTTGTAAATTAATGATGAAGCAGTGTTCTGGAATTAAATTGTCCGAGATTATACCGGTTTTTGTGCACCGTAACAGGCTGTAAATATCGAAAGCTGCACCCCACGCTGAGTAAATCAAAGGTCACACGCATCGCCGAAAATAAGATCCACACCACACCACTTTTTTGGACGTCACACGAGTTATTACGAGTTGAAAATGGATAAAATTGATATCAAAATACTCCGAAAGAATGCTAGTTTGTTCTGTATTAATTTGAACTCGCTGTGTTGTCAGCGCACGAAAACCCCACGCTAATTGGTCACACTAAGGCTACGGCTAGGTTCCCGGTTTTCGTCATTCGACCCGGTCTTGATGTCTGTCGATAATAATACCAGCTACATGATAATAATGAATATGGATGTACCGCCAATTAAGTGTTGAGTTCTCTATTACTTCACTTCACCAGATTAAGAGATAACCAAAGCTAGCGAATATTAGATAATTACCATCCTTTTCCCCCGACTCAAGGCAGCCATGATGGCGGTGTGAGAAGGTTCCGGTCATGCGCACTGAACGAAAACCGTTACGGTCTCCAAGCAGGCCTTTAAAAAATGACAGCCAAAACTCAACATGGTAAAATATACACCATAATTTCTGTCTTACTATCCAAACATTGCGAAATTTAAAAATAGTATAAATTAGGCATTTCGCATGAAAAATATCACAGTAATATACACTCGGGAACTTCGTTAATATTCGTAAAAAAAAACTGTCACCTAAAGGTCGTAGTCAAAATATACACGCCGAATATTAAAGTGGACAAAAATCGCTGACATTAAAGTTATTTTTTGAGAAAAAGGCAGGCGTGCACATTTCAAGTACTGGAACTATCCCTATGCTTGGTGATGACAAAAAAACAAGCAATTTGTAAAGATTACAGAGTGATTTACTTTTGGGTGACACGAGATATATCCTATGGGCGTCATGTGTCACCCAAAGGTAGCATCAAAGTCACCGTAAGGGGGGATTTTCGTAAATATATATATATATATATATATATATATATATTAAATAACACTATGGCACATAGCAAAGAATATTTCAGTGTCATTTAGGTTAAAAAACCAGGGAATTCGGATATTTTTGACTCGTGAAGGTGTCATATTTTACGTATAAAAGAAATTTCTTGCAAGAATTCTACCACAATTTGCAAAATAAACAATATGTAGAATTTGCAGATCCCGTTCGGAATGAATTTAAATTAGTGGGTTTGAAAAGCCTTTTTGACACTTTCATTTAACCTCAAATTGACCCTTTCATATTGGACCACACATGCATCTTTCATACCACTGCCGTCCACCTAATTTTCTCAGGAAAATTCTCTTTTTTCGGTTATACTCTAAATCCATTAAACAGACCCCAACTTTTGGCTTTCTGCCTTGACACCACATTCGGTAAATATGAAATTTGCTAGTAAGAGTACTAAATTTTGTAGGTCACTCGACGACAAAAATCCAAATATTATCAGGCACGGCGGAAGTAATTGGTGATTGGAGGGCCACTATCACAGCACAATAGGCGAGGGTTCAGGTGCCGCCTAGGCATAATCGAAAGACCTGATTCACATAACAGCTTTAGCACCAAATTCATACCAAATATTCATAGTATACATAAAAATGCAAGAGAGAAGCGGTCAATATTTTACAAAGATGCCGGCGAGACATCATGATGTTCCAAAAGTATCAAATCCGTATCGCTGATCAATATCCTTAATCCATATGGTTTTCGTTGTAAAGTCGTTATCTAGTGTCATGGTATTGTAGTCTACTATTAGACAGGATGCTTCTGGAATATATGACGCGAGCTTGTTTACGTTGGTTAATCACTTCGATCTTTCTAGAAGATTATTATAAATTGTATTAGGCCAGATGATGATGTAATGCATATTCGAGAGGCTTCTTGTTTTGGTAGAATGTACTGGAATGCCGCATAAAGTATAAATAGCGTAACACTCAGTTATTCGAGAAGGGAATTCAAACTGGCTTTATGTGGGTGCTTTATACTGTGTTACCTTTGCTGCGGACTGCTGGATTGTATACTCCTGTGAATTGATTCTTGGCTGCTGTGTAATCTACGTGATTGAACTGTCGGAAATTGGACATTTACTGGGACTTTAAACAACCGAACAGTGTTGGACTACCAATTACAGAAAAGTGATTTGTGCACGTCGGCACGGAGTGTGAAGAGATTTGTGCACGTCAACACGGACTGTGAAGTATACACAGGTATAGCATTGAACAGTACGACTATATTTCACATTTATTTGTTATATTGATCTTACTTAATTTGTATATGATTTTAGTATTGTAAATAAATATTTGATTGTTAATCCTGGACTCCTCAAACCTTTTCTGTTGCGTTTTTCTGTTATCGTAAATTTGACGTGACAGAAATTGGGGGCCTGCCCGCGAGCTTTGTTTACATTATAGCTGCCAGCTGATCAGCTTTGCAACATAGTTCTAAATTGATACATTGTCTAAATTTGTGAAGTCAGGGAGTACGTTATCAACATGTCATTTGAACCAGCACAGTTTGCTTCAGAGCCTAGGCAAGAGGATTTGTTCGCGCTGTGTAAATTCCTACAAATTAAAGTTAAAACACTTTGGAGAAAGCAAGAGATTAAGAAACTCATTATTAAACATTTTGTTAGCAAACAACTTTGGGATGAAACTGATTTTGATTTAGCTGAAGAAACAGCTGATGATTTGGAAATAAAGAAATTAGAATTGCAAAATCAGCTGGAATTAAAGAAATTAGAATTACAAAGAGGGGGAAGAGAGAAAGAAAGACAGTTTCAGTTAGAAAGAGAAAAGTTAGAAAAAGACAAAGAATCAGAGAGAGAAAATTTAGAAAAAGACAGAGAATTAGAGAGAGAAAGGGAAGAAAGGAATTTTCAGTTAGAAATGAAGCATATGTAATTACAGTCGCAAACAAGTCCTCATGCACATGCACCTGTACAATCACAATCAAGATTTGATGCGGCTCGTCAAATACGTCTCGTCCCACCATTTCAGGAAAAAGAAGTTGATAAATACTTTCTGCATTTTGAGAAAATTGCTGAAAATTTAAACTGGCAAAAAGAAAATTGGAGTTTACTTCTTCAAAGTGTTTTGATCGAAAAGGCAAGGGACATTTATACTCAATTGACGGTAGAGCAAGCATCAAATTATGATATAGTGAAGGCTTGAATCCTCAAAGGTTATGAATTAGATCCTGAAGCATATAGACAAAAGTTTCGTAGTTGTGAAAAAGAAAACTCTCAGACTCATGTAGAATTTGCTCGTTCAAAAGAACAGTTATTTGATAGGTGGTGTGCTTCGGTTAAAATTGACAACCAATTTGAAAGCCTTAGACAGCTTATGCTGGCAGATGAATTTAGAAGGTGTATCCATGGTGATATTAGAACATTTCTTTGATGAAAAGAATGCCAGCACTTTAGATCAAGCAGCACGATTTGCTGACGAATACGCTCTGACACACAAATTATCATTTGTCAATGCTGTTAAGCCAAGTTCATTCCCGTCTAATCTCTCAGGTAACAAACCCAGTTCTTTCTCAGGGCCTAAAACTTTTAACCCCAGTTACAAAGGTCAAAGGTCAAACACAAAGTCTCAGTCACCCACTTTTAACACTCAAAATAAATCTCCCGTTTGCAATTATTGTAAGCGGGACGGCAAATTAATGGCTAATTGTGTTGAATTGAAAAGAAGACAAGATCATGCCTTTCAAAAGCCTAGTGGTTTCCTCACTTCAAGATCTATACCCAAGCAGGTTAGTGACGTTCATAATGTATATGACGTTAAGATTGCCAAGGACACTGTTCCTATTAGTTCCATCAAGTATAAGGTTGACAGTTTTTCAAATCTTCTTATGGAGATTTTTGAACCATTTATCCACAATGGTTTTGTGTCACTTTCAAGTGATTTTTCTAATGCTACTTCTGTGAAGATTTTGCGAGACACGGGCGCGTCCCAGTTTCTTTTGTTGGTAAATACTCTGCCGTTTTCTGACTCTTCATCTGCAAGCAGTAATGTCCTGATTAAAGGGGTAGATTCTGTAAATTATACACCCGTTCCGCTCCATAACGTTCATCTGTCTTCCGACTTGATTTCTGGACCGGTCACGGTGGGTATTAAAGGTAGTTTCTTGGCAATGATCTTGCGGGAGATAAGGTAGAGGTTAACCCGATTGTAACTGACAAGCCTTGTTTGGATCAGATCCATGATCCAGTTGAAGACGAAATTCAAGGTTTGTATCCTGCTTGTGCATTTACTAGAGCCATGAGTAAATTGGCGGAGGAGTCTGGAAAGTCTCTTAAAGATGACGTCATCGATGACGTTTGTTTGACCGACACCTTTGTGTATTTAAATGATGAGGCTGAAAAGCCACATTTTGATAGCAAATTGGAATGTTCTAATGACAAAATTTCAAAATCACAGCTGGTTAATAAACAGCATAGTGACAAGGACATTTCCAAGTTGTTTGACAGGGCAGTAGATGAGTGTGATGTAACTCAAGAGCCTGTGTGTTACTTTTGTAAGAATGGTGTTCTTATGCGCAAATGGCGACCGCCAGATGTGTCACCTAATGATGAGATGGCAGTTAAGTATCAGATTGTAGTACCAAATTCATATCGTTCAGATATCCTCAGACTAACCCATGAAGCACCTCTTTCAGGCCATTTAGGTGTTAACAAAACATATTACAAAATTCTAAATCATTTCTATTGGCCAAATTTAAAGAAAGATGTTACGGAATTTTGTAGGTCATGCCACACATGTCAAATGGTAGGAAAAACAAACCAAACCATACCAAAGGCCCCTCTACAATCAATCCCTGCATTTGAGGAAGCATTTAGTAGGGTGATTATAGATTGTGTTGGTCCATTACCAAAAACAAAGTCAGGCAATCAATACATGTTAACAATCATGTGTGCTTCAACCAGGATCCCTGAGGCCATTCCTTTACGGAATATTAAGGCAAAAACTATTGTTAAGGCCTTAGTTAAGTTTTTCACACTTGTCGGCCTACCCCAGTCTGTTCAGTCTGATCAGGGATCTAATTTCATGTCAGGAATCTTTCAACAAGTCATGCATGAATTGGGAATAAAGCAGTACAAATCATCTTCATACCACCCAGAAGGCCAAGGCGCATTGGAAAGATTTCGCCAGACATTAAAGGACATGATTAGGACTTATTGTTTTGACACTGAGAAATTACAACACATATAAGGGTAGTGGGAAGAGATGCTGACATACTGGCAGAGCCACATGCCTTCACAGTATAGTCTTCCAGTTAACCCATTCTATAGCACATATCAAGAATCTAACGATTCGTGATATGTGTTTTACCTCAGGTACGCTTTTATTGTACCTGTTCATGTGGCAACTTGGATGATATGACCACACGGCCCCTAGCACCGGCATAAGCGGTATTAGATACAAAACTAGAGAGCTATGATGGAAATGCTCTGACAACTCGTATATTGGTAATTGGCGAGCTGTTTCGCTGCGACAACTCGTACACTGGGGATTGGTGAGCTGTATCGTCGTCTGATGAAAATAACGGCATTTAACACAAAAGACTAGCCTGTAAGGCCCGATGTCGACCCAGCATCAACTTCCCACAAATGCCAACATATATCAAAGACCAAAAGGTCTGTACAGGGGGCGGGCCTCGGGGACGAAACGTCCACCAGCAGAATCTCGCCATATACAGGTAAAAATTACAACACGTATAAGGGAAGTGGGAACAGGTGCCGACATACTGGCAGAGCCACATGACTTCACAGTATAGTCTTCCGGTTAACCTATTCTAAAGCACATATCAAGAATGTAACGATTCGTGATATGTGTTGTATCTCAGGTACGCTTTTATTGTACCTGTTCATGTGGCAACTTGGATGATATGACCACACGGCCCCTAGCACCGGCATAAGCGGTATTAGATACAAGACTAGAGAGCTATGATGGAAATGCTCTGACAACTCGTATATTGGTAATTGGTGAGCTGTTTCACCAGCGCAAAAGACTGGGATGAAGGCATACATTTGTTATTGTTTGCTGTTAGAGTCTGTTCAAGAGTCTTGAAGCTTCAGTTCATTCGAATTAATCTTTGGTCATACAGTTAGAGGACCACTTAAACTGCTGAAGGAAAAGTTCCTAGACAGTGATCTTGAATCATGTAGTCTCTTACAATATGTGTCGGACTTTCGCACCAGGTTGACTAAAGCACAAAAATGTATGAAAATAACCTATGATAAATATGCCCTTAAACGAAGTTTCAAACCTGGTGAGAAGGTTCTGGCTTTTCTGCCGATTCCTGGTAATCCACTTAAGGCTAGATATTAATTATGTAATTCAGACTCCTGACAGGCATAAACACACACAGTTATGTCATGTAAATATGTTAAAGTTATACATAGACAGAGATAGCACTAACAGTACTTTTCTATATTCCTGATAAAATTTCACATGACGTCAATGTCGGAGATTCTAATCCAGTGAAGCAGCGCCCATATCGTTTGAATCCCATTAAACAAAACTATCTGAAAAGGGAGATTCAGTATTTATTGGACAATGATTTAATTGAACCAAGTAATAGTACTGGAGTTCATCTTGTCCTCGATCTAAAGCCAGATGGCAGTTACAGGATGTGTACTGACTACAGAAAGGTGAACACATTGTCCAAAACAGACACATTCCCTATTCCACGCATTGACGATTGCATTGATAAAGTGGGAAGCGCCAAATTTGTGTCAAAGTTTGATCTTCTGAAAGGATTTTGGGAAGTTCCACTGACAGATCGTGCGAAGAAGATATCAGCATTCTTCAGTTTGGAGGGTCTGTTCCAGTACAAAGTCATGCCATTTGGAATGAAAAATTCTCCAGCCACGTTCCAGCGTCTCATCAACCGTGCTACTTCTGGTTTGGAAGGATGTGAGACTTACATTGATGACGTCAATGTCTACAGTGATACATGGGAAGATCATCTACAACGAATCCGCGCACTGTTCAATCGACTAAGTGACGCCAAGCTGACAGTCAACCTTGGAAAAAGTGAATTTGGACATGCACGTGTGACGTTCTTGGGTCATGTTGTAGGTCAGGGTCAGGTAAAACCTGTAGATGCTAAGGTTAGTGCTATCTCGCTATTTCCAATTACAAGCGTCTAGTCCGTCATTCATAATCCAGCCGTCGTCCATTAGAGAATATCCGCGTCCATAATCCAAAGACCTATTCCATTTCCATATAACAGTATTAGCACCAAATTCAAAAAGACAAAAGTATACATAAACATAGGCTTGTTTCCTGCAAGAGAGAAGCGGTCAACAGTTTTCAATGATGCCGGCAAGACATCATGATGTTCCAAAATATCAAATCCGTATCGCTGATCAGTATTCTTAATCCATAATATTCGTTATAGAGTCGTCATCTAAAAATGATGTACCTCAGTCACGCTTTGATTGTGACTGTTCATATGAGTACCATGAGGATCTTGAAGTACATGGGCTCATACGGCCCCTAGCCCCGGGTTAAGCGGAATTAGACACATGTTACGAAACGTAGCCCCATAGATCTTGCACGCTACGTTCGTATTTTGCTATCAGCATGCGATATGTATCGCCAAATTTGAGAAACTTTGAGTGGAGGCGCTTGGTGGAATAGCCCTGTTTTATAAGTTTCTGCAACAATGTTTTGTGACGTTGATTAAAATCATCACATTTAACACAGGATCTAGCAAATGCTACTAAGCGAGATATGTATACGCCATATGCAGGTCCCACTGGAATATTACTATCCAGAAAGGGATAGTTTACGATGTCGAAATTGTAATCATCTCTTTTGTCATAAAGTCGACGAGAGAGAATGCCCGCTTCATTTTTATAGAGATAGAGATCTAAATAGATGTGCCTGTAGGGCTATCTGTAGTTTCCTTCAAATCCAGTGAAGGTGGATATATATCCTTCACTGCGTCATTTATATAGCGATTATCCACAGCGAGAAGATCATCTATATAGCGTTTGGTGAATGAGAAGGAACGGGCTTTGAATGGATCGGTTTTTGAAAGCGCCTGCATATAGTCATATTCATAAGAGAACAGATACAGGTCAGCCAACAGGGGTGCACAATTAGTACCCATTGGAATACCTATATGCTGCTGATATATTGTGTTGCCAAATTTCACATAGATATTTTTAATGAGAAATTCAAGCAACTCTACAAACAAAGAAACATCCCATGAATGATATCTCTTGTATGTAGTCGAGCTAAAGAATGCTTTATGGCTTCCGACATTAATATATCTACGATCAGTTTTCATGAACACAGATACTATTAATGAACTTATACGGTCAATAAGGTCCTCATGAGGGATTGTAGTATAGAGAGTCGAGAAATCCCATGTGGATACATGTCTGTACGGTATGTGACCTTTAGCATCAAGTTCTTCCGTAAGACATTTTGAGTTTTTCAATATCCACATACATTCAACGCCAGAGTTCTTGAAAATAGTGGCGCAATACCTTTCCCAAAATGCCTTTACCTCCTGAAGGGCCCTCGTCAATAGGGTTGAAAGAAGCTTGGTGGTGCAGCTTCTAGAACCAGCTATGAATCTAGCTTTGTATGGTGATTTATGCATTTTGGGAGTCCAGTATATTTTTGGTATGTCGCTATGATTGGTTGGAAGACAAATACCTCTTTCCTTGAGAAACTTTTTGTGATTGTTAAATAAATCTTCCAGAGTAAATGCAGTTTGGGAGTAAGTAGACGTATTTGATGAAGATATGTCTACACTCAATTCTTTAACCAGCACCTGGTAATAGTAATATTTACATATGAATATTATATTATTCGGAGCTTTGTCTGCTGGGACTATGACGAATTTACTCTGGAGATTTGCTAGAACTTCTTGCGAATTGAGGTTTCTCAGTACTTGTTTTGCTAGGGGAAGAGAACTTCTGTCAATATGGCGGATTGTTTCAACGACCTTGCTCTTGGTGAGGTCCAGCCAATCAGCGAGTACTGTAGGTTCAACTTTTTCTCGCTTAGACCAATCAATAACGTACTGTTCTAATGCAGACAGGACTATCTTCTGGTCCGCCTTCAGATTTATTCTTCTTGGCTCTCTATATTTAGGTCCTTTCATCAGGAGTAATTTCAGATCCTTATCACTCACCACATCAAGGTCACCAGTCACAATATGTTTGCATGGTGTATAGATAAAGTTCGACATTCACAATCACAACTATAGCCTCCTGACGTGTATAAGTTCCAGTCAAACTCCTTGACAGCATTGGAGTAATTGAATATTTTGGTGGCTATAGATTTAGTATACTTATATGAAATGCAAGGAGGTTCTGTGAACTTAAAATAGTTTGGTACAGCGTTGCGTACCTCTGGATCATTCAGGATTCGAGATAAATTAATGATGTCCAGTCCTTTATCTAAGTAGTTGAGTTTCAAGAAAAGCCGATCTTGAGATGTTTCGATTATGTTCACTGGACGATACAACCGAAAATACGCTATATCTTGACATACTTTACTGATTTTTGATGGTATTATATTTCCTGAAGACGCAGAAGACGCAGACCAACATGTAGGAGACAACTGATGCGTTTCTTGGGTATGGCTGGTTACTTAAAAAAATTGTGTCCAAATTTTTCAGATATTACTGAGCCTTTAACTCAACTCTTAAGAAAGCGGGTAACTTTTGTTTGGACCGATGAATGTGACTCAGCTTTGAAAACCTGAAAGCCATAGACCGCGCCAGTTCTTCCAGCACCAGATTTTGATTCACCTTTTAAACTGGCTGTAGATGCTAGTGATGTTGCTGCTGGTGCCGTTTTGTTACAAGAAGGTATAGATCATGGTGTAGATCAGCCAATATGTTATTTTCACGTAAATCTGACAAACATCAGAGAAATTATTCTATAATTGAGAAAGAAAGTTTGGCAATGATATTGGCTTTACAACATTTTGATGTTTATGTTACATCTTCATCGTTGCCAATTACTGTATTGAGTGATCACAATCCACTTGTTTTCATAAGTAAGATAAAAAACAAAAATCAAAGATTGTTGAGATGGCCGTTTGGTGTTACAAGAACACAATATTGAAATCAGACATATTAAGGGCAAGGACAATTTGATTGCTGATTGTTTGTCTCGCATATAATGTACATATGTTTGTCAACGTTTTTGCTGTTGTAATATAGATTTATTTTTACAATAATGTTTTGAATTGTCAAGAAAGTTCCAAGTTTGAAACTTTCTTTTGTTTAAGAGGGAGAGTGTCATGGTATTGTAGTCTATTATTAGACAGGATGCTTCTAGAATATATGACGCAAGCTTATTTA
This sequence comes from Hanleya hanleyi, assembly GCA_036873755.1. Lineage (NCBI taxonomy): Eukaryota > Metazoa > Mollusca > Polyplacophora > Lepidopleurida > Hanleyidae > Hanleya > Hanleya hanleyi. The sequence goes on along the minus strand of JAVTVY010000404.1, from coordinate 60,221 downwards.
CGTGGGTTAATCACTTCGATCTTTCTAGAAGATTATTATAAATTGTATCTAGGCCTGATGATGATGTAATGCATAATCGAGAGGCTTCTTGATTTGGTAGAATGTACTGGAATGCCGCATAAAGTATATTTAGCATAACACTCAGTTTATTCGAGAAGGGAATTCAAACTGGCTTTATGTGGTTGCTTTATACTGTGTTACCGTTGCTGCGGACTGCTGGATTGTATACTCCTGTGAATTGATTTTTGGCTGCTGTGTAATCTACGTGATTGAACTGTCGGAAATTGGACATTTACTGGGACTCTAAACAACCGAGCAGTGTTGGACTACCAAAATACAGAAAAGTGATTTATGCACGTCGGCACGGACTGTGAAGAGATTTGTGTACGTCAGCACGGGCTGTGAAGTATACACCGGTATAGCATTGAACAGTAAGACTATATTTCACATTTATTTGTTGTATTGACCTTACTTAATTTGTATATGATTTTAGTATTGTAAATAAATATTTGATTGTTAATCCTTGACTTCACAAACCCTTTCTGTTACGTTTTTCTGTTATCGTAAATTTGACGTGACACTAGAGTATGGTGTATCTCAGTCACGCTTTGATTGAGACTGTTCATATACACACCATGAGCAAATACATGGGCTCATACGGCCCCTAGCCCCAGGTTAAGCGGAATTAGACACAAGTTACGAAACGTAACGCCATAAATCTTGCACGCTACGCTCGTATTTTGCTATACGCATACGATATGTATCGCCAAATTTGAGAAACTTTTAGTGCAGGCGCTTGGTGGTATAGCCCTGTTTATAAGATTCTGCAATAATGTTTTGTGACGGTTCATTAAGCTTTGAACATGTCAATAAAACAGACATTTATTACTTGTTAGAGAGCCGAACAAAGTTAATGTGTTTTTTCTTGTTCCCCTCATGCTTATTGGGGGAAAAAGGACCTTGTACGTTAAGGTGGACAAACCGTCCCAGGTGAGGTACGATTGTAGATGAAAAATGAAACTTTAAATATGAAATGCTCGTCTCAACTAGCATAAACTATGACATTTTATTAATTCTCTTTGAAATATTGGGAGCATGAGTGCCATGGTTTTTTAACGAGAGCTCTTCAAAGTGGTAGGTTTATGTGAAATTGACAGTTTTGGGTTGAAAAGTACGGTTTGCCTATCTGTAAATATATGAAGATAAACTGTAACCACAAAAAGTATTCACACATAACAGTCCTCTTTTGAATCCCTAGTTGTTCATCAAAAAACGTTTTGGTTATCGTTTATTTTCATATAAAAAATGAAACTTTATGGAATATTGTTTTTGGTCATTTGGTGTTCAATTTCAAACAAGATAACTGGAGCAATGTTATATGTACGAGCATGAGCTGGTCGAATGGATAGAATCGCGAGAAGAGTTGTCGTTTTGATTGATGATCTGCTGGTTCGAATCCCAAAATGTTTCAATAATTTTATGCATTTTTCGATTTTTCACCATGATTACAATACATATGTGAATATTTGTTAGTAGAAAGAATAAGTGGAAATGGTCTATATCTCAAGATATAATATTCAGCAAATGTTGCGAAGTTTTCTCTTCCCTTGCTAGCTTTCCCGCGTGATTAGAGAATTGCACACAACATCTGGACTTATTTGGTCAACTTAGTATTTAGTCGTATCAAAAGTGGTCTCAGAGAACTAGTTCTGTGCGTTGAATAAGTACAGATATGTGTCCAGGATGAAGAATATTTACCACCCTTTGGGATGCACATGTAGGCGATATCAACAATGGTCTTGCCATTATCGTGGAGACGAAATCAAGGCCAAATGAGAAAATTATCTGTTGACCAATCATAATGGGTAAATAGACAAATGCAGTTTACGGCCATAGCGCATCTATTTAAACCTTACCGACATCAGTTCTACCACCATAACGCTATTTTTGCAGCGGCCTTTGTAGAAAACCGCTGATTATTGCAGCGGCCTTCTGCAGCGGCTTTCTAGAACACAGATTCTCTCGAACTGAAAATTGTACTTAGCGACCCCACCTCACGAATATTCAATGTTCAGAAAGCACTCATGATACCTCTCCCACCATACTCATTTCTAACTTCTATTACATGATCGAGTTTCATTGTCACAATGAAAGCAGAGAACACCTATAATTGTGGGATCTGGCGCTAATTGTACTTGATTAACCTGGCATACAACATAGAGCCTCCGAATACAAGTACACCACCAAGCACTGATTTCATCTGGTCTATCCGCCGTATGTACAATATATACTATCTACAGCGGAAACACACACACTTTGAGCGTGGCCGGCCCCCACACCCTGGGACCCAGTATGAAATAGCTCCATGTCACGAGACCTTTAGAATGGCGAATATATTGTATCTCTATATCGCGTGGTTATCGAGTTATAAAGATAACTAATAGTTTATCATATTGGAGTCATTTTTGTCTATTTGCATAACCCCCGAGTAAAGGATCATGGGTAAATTCAAGATGGCGGTCACCAGGGGTACCAGAAAAATGATGTTTTCGTCATTTGTCTTCAAATTTTCTGCTTTTCCGGGATAAGAAGTGGGCAAAAGCTATTTTATTTCACATCACATTAATATTTACTAATTTATCACGAAAATTTAGAAATTGCATAAATAAAAAATTCGGAAAAATCGACCAAATTATGCCGTTTTAGAAAATGACGTCACTGTGACGTCATCAAAGCGGTCCTCTTGGATTTTTTTCCACATTTTCTGGAAGAGCTTGACCCAAGGGTATATTGTGATAAGTTTCGACTCCCTAGCTCAAGGGGTAAGAATGGTTCGGAGGGGTCGGTCGACTCCACTCGCTGCCCTTGAATCGGACGGAGTTGCGCCTCAACAGTCCAAGAATAAAAAATATATCATGCGAGGCTGGTGTGCAGGCCACCGCGACCGAAACACGCAAAGCGACCGACCCCCCGCAAAGCGAAAAACTTACACACTCTGCAGGCAGTACCGGTATTAACAGTATGGTAAATTTACTCTTCACATAGAATAGTCCGAAAAAGTTTTTTGGTTGATTTGTTATTTTTTTTGTTATTTTTTTTTTTTTTTTGTGCAATTTTGGAACGGTTGAAAACTGAAATAATTGTGGAATGTTTCAGCTCTTTTAATTGAACCTCTCAAATACTCGCCAGATAGGGTTAACACAGATTTTACACATTTGCGGTCGTTGATCTGTGTGAGCAGCAGTTCATTATATGCATCTAGTACAGTGTATCACCTAGTTCCGAACTACTAAACAGTCGGCATCTGCTACTGGCCACAGTTTATAACCTAAATCTAACTACAAGGTTGAAATATATGCTTTAATATCTGTTGAATAATATGGCAATAAAAGTTTTTCTATATGATTAGTAAATATAGCGATAAATGGTCGGCTTATTCGTGACGTTCATTACCCAGTTCAGGGTCAAACTTCCAGTTTAGAATCGGATCGTTTTCCTGAGGTCTAAATATGTCCCAATAGCAATTTACCTGCCTAAACTCATTGAGGAGAGGACTACGGTATCCATATATAAATCCATGCGAAGATAACACAACCTTAACATCTTTTACATATCAAATTTAAATCCCGAAGATTGGAGCACAGGATCGCGCTTCCACTTTTTCAAATCACCAAGGGACGTAACTCCGTTCGAATTCTGCAGCCTTTAACATGGCGCCAAAATGTGATTCGGAACTAGGTAAAGGACACGGACTTACTTCCCGTAGTCTAGAATAAAACGAATTCTAAGAACGGTATCGTATTTTACTGGTAGGTTATTTATTAATAATTTTACGCTATTTTGATACAGAAAACGTTAACCATCTCCTCCTAGTTTTCATGGATTAGGCCGACAAACATATCACATATAGAAACAGAGCGCAAATCGCCATCCGCTCGACATTGGCCGACATACAAGTTCAGTTTTCTCTCTTCAAACGAAGGTCTGGCTGATGCCGAACTTGTTTACAGGAAGACAATTAATTATATTTTTCTGCCATTCAAGTTTAGTATATTTAACGCCATATATCACAAACAAATGCAGCCGTGAATCTGGACTGACCCGGATCTGGGAAAGATTCGGAACTAGGAAATTGTCTGTGTACCATGAAAAATATGACGAAACGGGACGATTTCATGGATTAAACTGTATATATCTTGGGAACTTACTTCTTGTCGGAAATATCACTGATCCAATTATCTCTCAATTTCCATTCAGTTCATGTAAATTTAATACAGAATTTGTGATTGTTTTTTTTTGTCCATTGTATTACGTCGATCAAGTGACAGTCCATTGTAGGCCTACAATGCGGTCAACTCGAACTAACGTGAACCTCGTAGTTTAGGCTACAATGATCCTGAACTTCACTAATCATTCGGAACGTCTCGTAATTCATCATCGGCGTGAGTATCGACTCTGAGAGTATGTCTTTATTATATCTATGCATATGAGAATTTGCCCATTTCTTCAAAGGAGTGGCCGAGTGATCAGCAAATATGGAATGACCAGTATATTTTCTTACCACTGTCTCTTATGGCTGGCGGAATGTTGCAATATTCTATGACAAAAAAATAAAATAATTCTCCTTTCTTTGAAGATAATAATCCTGTCTCTGAATGCAAAATTTCATGCACCTAGCGATATTCAATGAAAATAAATAGTTTAACACAATATATATTCAATTCTTTGAATATAATATTCAGTTCTTTGAATATAATGTTCAATTCTTTGAATATAATATTCAATACTTTGAATATAATATTCAGTTCTTTGAATATAATGTTCAATTCTTTGAATATAATATTCAATACTTTGAATATAATATTCAGTTCTTTGAATATAATGTTCAATTCTTTGAATATAATGTTCAATTCTTTGAATATAATATTCAATACTTTGAATATAATATCCAGTTCTTTGAATATAATGTTCAATTCTTTGAATATAATGTTCAATTCTTTGAATATAATGTTCAATTCTTTGAATGTAATATTCAATTCTTTGAATGGAGTATTCAATGTTCGGATTTTATATTCAATTCTCATTGGTCGACAACGGTCACGTGCCGTTGGGATACAAACACATATCAAACTGCACTGGCTGACCTAGTTGACCGCAGTTTGTTGATGGCAGCTGGAGTGTTCTGTCAGCGACAGAACTGGAAATAAAGGATATGTCGGATGTCAACTTTGTTTAATCTGACCGATAATATGTTCCTGGAATATATGGAAAAGGGAGTGTACTGTGACTGTGAGTAACAGTCGACGAAAGCCGCCTCATACGGAGAAAAGTCCGATCATTTAAGCGAGGGAAACATGACACCATGGAATTTGGGAACTGTCAGCCTTGGCATGCCTGGTGCTCTCTCGCTGTTGGATTCAACCTCCAGATCTGAGGACAGCCGCCTCAATACAGCTGAGCGAACTATTTAAAGACGGAGGCTGGTGAAACCCAGTATTAATGTGTTAAACTCCGAGTCTATTGAACTGCTTGATGTACCAGGGCCGGATCACTAAATGACCAGAACATTCACCAATATACTTTCATTTTTTGTGGCACGAACACATCGATGTAAATTATAAATACCCAGAATATAATCTTGCTCAATCTCACAAAGGCATGTCATAAAGAGAACCTATGGCTGTTATGGAAGGCTGTACATGTACCATATTATGATGAAACGTACCGTAGGGGAGGGTCACATCATATCTCGATGAAAATGCTCAAATATTTTTGTTACGAATAAAGGAAAAGAAAGTGGAATGAATAGCATTCGCTGGTTCATTATACAATGTAATTTGTTATGTCATTCTATGGCTTCTAACATGTATTATTATGATGGTGAAAAAATGATACGAAATTGGCTCGAGGATAAAAGAGCAGTGGCGGGAAATTAAAACATTCACAGTCGGCTTCCGGGTATATATGGAAAGTTGGCGGTGCTTTAATATCTTCTTTTCTCCTTTATATAGCTAATTTGGATAGGATTTAACTGTGTATTTGTTCGATTTATGAGGCGCGGTATTCGACCCAAGCTGAAAAATATTCATTAACCGATAGGGTATATGCGAAATAACATACTAGTGTATTTCAACACGTTCTGTAGATATAGTCGAGGGATGGATGTATTATTTCATCAACAAAGCGGCATAGCGCAACACAGGGAAATAATAACTCTTCAACGGGAGAACAAAAGACTAATTGACGAATTGAATCGACAAAAAAGGCGCCCATTAGTCGAAAATATAAATGCGACTAACACTCAAGAAGTGAACAATATTGCTGGAATTGGAGATGAGAATGTGAGAAGTCCTTGTGAGAATGCAAAGGTGAAGCGACGCAACAGAAAAATCGCCAAGCCATACTCTCAACTAGGAGAAGCCCAGCGCATTCGGAGAAAGAGAAGCTACAAAAAGGTGTTTACCGAATGTTGTGATGATTTGGATGAAGATATAAAACGAGTGAAAGTCGACTTGACCCTGCAAGATGGAACGTCGCTCTCATTTTGTCCACGAGATGATGATAATAATGCCGAGCGAAGGAATTTCAATCTCTGCCCACCCGAATACACAAAATGTCCCCTGGAAATACTTCATCGAGTGATTAATATTAAGGACACATTCAGGATTTCAGACGAGGCCTTACACGAACTTCATATGCTGAACCATATTATTCCCTCCAAAAATCAAATCCAGGTGGAAAAGAAGAGAGTATCTACGGTTATTCCCATTAGACAAGCAGATGGGGCATGGATATCATATTTACCTTATTACGATCTTAATTCAGTATATCTATATTATTATATTGTGAATAGTTTCAGTTAAGTGATGCTCATGTATATGGTAAAATTGTAAATTTAAACTACTAGCTTTTGGCTAGAAGGAAGAACACAGATGCATTTACTCAATAATGATATGTTTCTTTTGAATGTGGCTTGCATATTTCAATCACAGGCGCAGGATGATTGCTCGTACAGGCATCTAACAGAAGTTGCAGATTACGTCTTGCAGCTTCCAGAACATCAGCCCCTGCTCCAGTCTTCTGGCGACATTGTAACCATTGACTGTAGATTCTCTTGCGATGGCGCGAAGATATCAAAGAAAAAAGATTCTGTCCGTGGGGTGGTGAAGATACTGCATCCACGGAATAAGTTGCCAGAGAATATCGATGATCTGAGTATGTCACCAGAAGATGAGCTCACTCTCTTTTTTTATATGGGTAAGACGACCGTATGCATTTAATCCATTTACAATTAGTGTGTTTCGAATAAAAGAATTGCAATATTGGTATGCATGTGGGAAAGTAATTCATTTTTATATTATATTAGGAAATAAGTTCTATATCTCGCATCATAAACACGGAAATCCATCGCATTCCAGGGATTACAAATGAACAGAGGACATGTCAGTCAACGCCACGGGGAACGCCATATCAATTTGATACAATAATGACAAACCTGTTAACTTTCTGAAAACCCTTTATTTGGCAAATTCATAATGACTATATGCAACACGGTCAATCAAGGTGCTTGTTTGCCTGCTACCATCAATCAGTAACATATATAAGACTTCATCCCTACCGTGATACAATTCACCATAGCACTGGTCTTGTATTGCCACGTATTGTTTAACATTTGAATTTGCCCAGTCTCTATAATGGTTGTATTGCAAATAGAGTTGTATTCTTATTCCATACACAGGTGATGAGAATCGACAGAACATGGAGCGATTTTCTAAGCAGACTTTTCGGGATATGTGGAATGCCGCTTTAACTGGGATATCGATGGCTGACAAGACTGTTAAATTCAATTGGTTTGTTATTTCTTTTCACATCTTAATAAGTAGGTTAATGTGGGGGACAAACGTCATCCAAGTATCAACCACAGGCACAGTGTTAATATTTGGAAAGAACAGTGACTTGGTCGCATTTCAATGATATTCTTATTTTAAGAGAAATGAATGTGTACCAGAAAAAACATGTATGAACTTCACAAATGCAGATTGAGATTGTAAGTAGGTTCATTTGGGTTTATTCCTGTATCTACGGTGTATATATGTAAGGAACGTGCACCATTGGATTAAGACTATATTTGCATTTCAGGATACTGACATGTGACTGGAAAGCGTTGACCATTCTCAAAGGGATCAATGCCGCTAATTCCGACTACTTCTGCATCTGGTGCCACTGCACCAAAAAGCAGATATGTGACTTCAGCAGTAAGTTCATCCATTTAATTGTCTACAAGTACAAACCAGTTAATGTCGCTATATTCTTAAATATTGATTTCAGTTCAACATCTGCATACACTGCAACAATGTGATGCAAAGTAGTAGTGGGTATTAAGAATTGGTATCGCTTGTTCTCTCACTCATAACGTCATGACAGAGATGTGTAATTCATACAGTCTACCAAAGAAATCATGCACATCGATAATTTCTGAACAGTTCAATCATGGGACATTCAAAGATCGGAGATTGAGCGAGTGAATTGCCTGGGCCAAAAACATCACAAAGGCTACGTTGCAGATGACCTGTGCAAATTCATTGACTTCGATCACATAGTCCCCGATGATCTCCACCTCCGGATAAGGGTCAGTCTAAAGCTATTCAACCAGGTAAGCTTGTTCAGCGCTCATATAAACCTTCACTGGATTCGATGTTCTTCCTTTTTTCACGAGGCAGTGTCAATGAAAACTGTTGACCGCATCTACCTTTCAAGTAACTCACATTTTCTTTTTTTTTATCTTTCAATTATGTAAATTTAGGTGCTTATATCACTAGTGAACAGGTATTTAGATACAAGTCCAATATTGATGGTATTTATGGTTATACATCACTGCAGATGTTATCAGTCAATACCATTCAAACTCTGCTAATAAATGACATCATAATAAGAGCGTGAACTACCAATGAACAACTTGTGACTATTTCCCCCCAGGTTGTGACATGGACCATTCACCAGCATAAGGAAGATCTTTTGCAGTTGGAAATGAAAAGGATAGGGGTTCCATTTGCTTTCTGGGATGTTCGAGGAGATAACAACTCTGGAAGTGTGAAGAAATGGTCCCAGCCATCAGGTAACTACATGTTATGGTTGTAGAATTGACAACACTGCTCACTTTTTTCATAGTTCGCAGAACATTTTTTCCACTCATCTCAATATTGACTGGCATTATTTGATTTGCCTTACAGGCGATGAACTGCATGCCATCATCAAAAAGATGGTGATTTCCAACGTGTTAGACGAAGTCGACGACAGACGGTATGTCCACCCCGAGGCCCTGAGCATGGCAGTACTCAGAGATGAGTTGCGTCTGAGGAACATGTCTACCAAAGGGAAGAAAGAAGATCTAGTTGCAAGGCTTAAAGAACATTTGGGAGAGAATCAAAGGGTATGTATCTATATGAAAATATATTATATGAAATCCGCGATGGTAAATTGTTACGTTAACACTCCTCCAATCTTTGAACACTGATAAAACTGTTTAATTGTATTGCACACGCAGTTCCTCAAGAAACCCAGAAGTCGCATCCGGGTGTCCTACGAACTCGATGAAGAAGATCAGTCGAATGAACATCGTCTCGACATTGACGCATTACAACACCTCTGGCACCGGTTCGATATGATGATGGAAGCACTCCGAGTTCTCCCGACCTCTCCCAATTACATGACACCTGGAACATTCAAAGTAAATGCCATGAACTGGGCCGACGAATTCCGTAAATACACGTTCGATGAAGATGTTACCCCTTATATCCACTGTGAGTTCATTATTAGTGATTTAGGAATCGTTGCTTGAATTCACAAGGTCAAAGGGAGGTAAAACTCAGGATTTTGTTTTACTAAATTTTGTTCAATATACATATTATAGTACAGTTCTCAAAAAATGGAACAGAGTTTTCTCCCCCTTGTCCATTCGTATCATCTTCGTTTGAGTGACACTTTCCTAGCTGGCCCCTGCATCCGCAGAAATCAATATATGTGACTTTTTGATTACAGGTATGGTGTACCACGTACCACACTTCTTGGCCAAATATCGATACATCCACGATATTGGAGTATCACAAGTTGAGCGGAAAAACTATGACCACAGGCTGGCATACTTTGGTTCAACTAACAGATTTGGTGGACACGTGAAGAAAAGGATATCATTACAGGTAAAATGTAGTAGTAACTTACCGTTGATGTTTGTATCTGATCTCCATGGGGTTCAATCCCTGCAGACACAAATATGAGCATTCAATTTGGATAACATTTTTTTCTTCAGATGATCAAAAACCCAAATAAATATATCCATTAACAGTTAAGATAACATGAATACATGTGTATACAGATGATTTCTAACCTGACTCATTCAGGTGTCATGCACAATCATCATTGGCTTCTCTTCATCATTTCAATGGATTTCGAAGAACAACATGGCTGTACCCTGGCCAGTTTGACATCCAAGAGTAAATCATTACCCTTATAAAGAGAGAATCTGATTGTTTTTCATGTTCTATTTCGAAAGATCTTGGAGAGAGAAAATCGATTATTGTGGGCGAAACACGAAGGTGTGGAGAGGATAAAGAGGCGGTACACCAAGCAGATGAGTTAATACAACAGATGTGTGACCGCAACATGAATCTTCTAAATCTGTATTGCTCCTCCATGAAGATGACATTCAAGAGAAGATTCAAGAAGTTTATTGTGAGATACACCACCAAAGGAGTACAAAAGAGAGTGAACAAAAAAGAACGATGTGCGGCAAAATAGTGTTCATAATACCATTTAGTACATGTACATAGCGAGCTCGTGTGGAAATAAATGTCATTTCTTATTGTGTACTGGTCAAACTTGATCAAGCAGTGATCTGTTTGAACAGACTGTGTGCTATTATCAAATTGTCCGGAGGACAAGGATGTGTGTTAACAACATCCGTAATATTTAGTCTCAAGAAATACTTTTAATTTGTAACCATTTCATTTTCTTGTCAGGCAGGAGCATTTGTTAGGTGTAATGGGTAGGCCTGTCTCTATTATTTTTGTATAATGATAATAGTTTGTAGATCGAACGGCCGTGTCATATATCTGCGGGTCGAAGCGTTCTGCACGAACTCCCCAGTTATAAGTACATTTATTAACTTGCGCTTGGCATTGCCTTTTATGAAATTCGTTTTGTACCCTCTCAAAGAGTCTGGTACAAATGGCCACCGATATTGATGTAGGGATGATAAAATGTAGTTTGCTGCTCGTAAACCATAGTTGCCGAGATGATCAGCATGTCGCCCGAAGTGTCCAGTCCTCGGAAAAAGGACCCCCAAATATTGATATTGGATTACTTGATTTATCTGGAGCTCAACAAGAGACCGACGTAGGTTTTGTCATTTGTGGGCCTTGTTTGAATACTAAAATTTTAGTTTTATCATGAATAACAATCAGGTTATTATCTATGCACAATTCTGTAAGCCAGCAAGGGATCCAGATAACAACCGGTCATCGGCGAGAAGTAGATGTGACAACTGCAACTGCTCGTTTTGGCTAATAGGAGCATAGCTGTTGTCAAATTTCTTCGTAATGTCATCAATAAAAATACTGAAAAGGGTAAGAGGGATGTTCCAACCATGCTTAGTAAATCTATATGAAATGGTAAGCAGCGACTTGCTTGTCCATTTAGATAGTTTACGGGTACCACCGACTTCACCAGCTGAATATCTTTCCCAGGCTTACTGCAATTTATCCAGGTAATTTGCTCTACATACCGTGCACCAGCAATTTGGCAAGTTATACGGTTCCGTCTCGCTCTTGTGAAAGTCAAGGAAAGCCACGGCGGACCAATAACAGGAACCATGACTCTTTCTCAAGCCCATTCCAAGAACACCTGAAATGACAAATCAACCTCTGGTCAGAAATGAACATAGATACGATATGGTCAATAGAAAGTTGTTGAGTATAATTTCATTGCATGCAAATGTTGTCCATATAGCACGTATAGAAACATATATTTCAAGATGATTACCTTTTACACGACTCGTGACTGTATGTCTTTCGTTCTTTATACCCCCATTTTAAGTTTAGGTATTCTCGTTTTGAAACATATGTCATTGTAGATGTAGGAAATCCCCTCACATCCCATCCCGGTCCCACAACTCGAGTAATATCGTTCACAGTAAGCAAGCAAGAAACATTGCCATTATTATTTACTGGAATATTACTGAAACCTTGAGATCGGAAATGAGTGTGAAATCCTTCCGTGCTGAAGGGAACTTTTATGGACACCCTATTCTGCCGGCCCATACTCCCATCACCTGTGTAGCGAATCTCTGCCAAGTTATCAAATATTACCTGGCGTAATAGTGATATCTCAGACAGAGACTGCTCGACATTTGGAAGAGATTTCCTCATTAAAGTACTGCTGTCTGGGTTCGCCCGGTTTTGAGCGAGGTAGGACGCCAATTCTGGATTAATTGACAGCCTCACCCAAGAATCCGGGCCATCCCAATTTGCCCACTTTACCAAAACTTCACGATCCTCGCCTTCACCTCTCTCCTCGATCACATCATCTATATCCCATAGTCTCTGTAAATGACAAATATGTGTGGTTAAATGATCAGTCAGCATTGATACAGTATGGCGCTGAGGCTGCCAAGATATGATTCCGCGACATCTCGGCATGCGACATTTCGACACGCGACATTTCAGCAACTTTATTCTGCAGGTACTTTAAAAAGATTTGTTCCAGTTGTGCGAAAAACTAAATTCTGTACATGAATATAATGTACAGAAATATATGGAAGATTAGCCAGATTGTTTAAATGAAGGAAACATTTTAGCAAATTTCCCATTATTCAGACTGTAACAGAGATGTACATGTTTATCCTCAGGCTGAATAAGGTTACACTTTGAATTTATTTGTATATATGCCTATAATCTGAAATGGATATAAAGTAATACTGTCCCGGTTACAATAGGCGTATCTGTCTTGTCTAATTCTTTGAATCATGTTGTTGAATTTGACTTCACAGTATCCTTGGTACACGTTCGAACAATTTTTTTTATCTTTATTGACACATAATTTTGCATTTGACATGAAGTTGCCGAAATTTCGCGTGTCGAAATATCGCTTATCCAGGCGTATATTGCAGTAGCAGAGTATAGGCAAACACCGGAGTTTCACGTAACACAGGTAGGCCTATCACGATATGCTTTTTAAAATGGCCATCAATTGAGTATTGAATAATTTGACAAGGATAAATAATGAATGTTTTACGAAGGCACTCCTCTCGCTTGCACGAGCAACAGTTATTTTTTATATTTCTTTAGTACGTGCACTGGGAAACGTGCACTTTAGTTCGTGAGGGAAGGGGGGGGGGGGGAGATACTCATTTAAAAATGGTTTGATTAGAGCAAGTGCTAGTTTTGTTTTGCTTCGTCGGACTATATGTCAATGTAGGTCCGCTTACGTGTGTTAATTCAAACAGAATAATGATACCATATCACTGCCGAATATTCACAAAAAAAATAAAGAGAAACTATGGTTCACTCACTGGCTGTATTTTTTCATTCATGTGCTGCTTGTCATATGCATCATCTTCCTCCTCCTCCCATCCGTACCTTTGAGGGGGTCTTGAAACTCTGCGACTTCTATTCATCACTATAATTATTGCGCAGGTACTTGACAATAATATAGCGCGTGAGCCGACAATCAGCGTTGAGCAAAGAAAACAAAATTACTGTCGGTACGATACCATAGTTGAATCCTATGTCAGATGATGTGCGCGTGGCTGTAGGCTACTACAGCTGATTTCAGGAAACGCCAGCACTAGCCTACATGTACACAGTGTGTAGTTGAAAACAACCCAAACATAACAGCCGGGTCATCTCTGGCCTGACCCAGTTATCAAGTCATTTGAGGAGCAAATCCCATGGTAACGCTTGGGGGCAATTAATCACAGCCGACCGGTGTGAGGGGACTGTAATGTGAGCCAGTATGTATATACTTCAACCCGAGTGATCAGATGTATACCAAATAGTAAGGGATTTATGGTAGGCCGTAGGGGACAAAAATCACCATTTGGTGTAGACACATATTATTATCCAATCACAGAGCTGTTTTACGTGTTGACATTAATTATTGTATGTCTACATACAATTTAATTCGATATCATATCGAATTATTTTATATCCGTATACATATTATTTAGATACTGCATGAAATATTTCGATGCTACATGATTATACATCAAATAAATACGAGTTGTCAGTTTCCATGCAGTGGTATTAAGAGGTACACTGCCATGACTGCGTGAAGCTGTAACGCAGACAAATTGTTGGGAAAATTAGCTAACCGCAGAAATTATCCCTCGCTACATTATGTAGTCAGAGAAATGGGGCTGTCGACATACGAAAACAGGAGCATTAAATTACGTGTAGCCTACATATGCGTGTGATTTGTACCGGATACAGAGATTATCAGCTGTATGATCCAGCTACAAATGTACTGTGTACAACAGTTCTATTATTCGTCGAATGGACCATGCATAGCGTGAGTATAACAGGTACTGCTGGTAGTGTGTTGGTTGGTTGGTTTGATCGGGCACTCCATCGTATTACAATGGGCACTGGTCATACAGTGTATGCCGTGTGTATGGTAGGCCTTAAAGCTATCGTATTCTCATCAGACGAAGTCGTTTTGCTGGCCTATTTTTCTGAGACTAGAAATATGTACCGTGTGAAAGCTGAATCCAGACCCCATACGTGTTGATCTATGTGCCAGGCTGGGCTGCAGTACCTCAATGATGGGCCTTTGCCGCTTCACGTGAGCAGGCTTCTAATTTAAAACGGCGGTATTTACCCTCAAATTAGTAATATTAATACCATTGTGCGCTAAATTTCCTTCCTCTCTTGGGGACACCCTAGTTCAAGTTTCAAGTTTCTCAAGTTCCCTAGTTCCAAGTTCCCAAGTTCCAAGTTCCAGCTCCGTAGTTCCAAGCTCCAGTCCCCCCAAGCTCCCCCTCCGAAGTTTCAAGCTTCAGTTGCCCTGAGCTCCACCTCCACAGTTCAAAAGCTCCCAGATATGATACACATCTGGTTGTTTAAGAGGCATAACACATATTGTCAATCAGCCCTTATTATAATTATTATACTTGTTATAATGTTACTGTCTAGCATGTTCAACACACGTTTTGAATTGTTGTGGAGCGCAGAATGCCCATATTTCAACCCCACACCCAGCCCATCGGATGCCCCCTCACATAGGTTTCACATTGTCAGGACAATGTGACAGGGTCGTCGTGATATTTTCTATTGGAGGTCGAATAATCAATCTGATATTCAGGAATTGATGCACATGAGATCTTGTAATTTCACCAAGTGAAGCAATGCTAATGAGCTCTATTTGTGCTGAAATATAGAGCTATAGACCTAATCTCGTTCAAGCTTATTGTATTCATTATTCATAGCATTATGCAAACTTTATGACTTTGTTGTTTGAAAAACTCCAATTATTTTTAGAAATGCGTTTTCCAAAACAACCAGTTGCTATGGGCTTCATTTTGAAAATGTAGGTTATGAAATCTGAATCAATGAATATGCAATAACAAATGTGGGAATCATTTTCATCAAAAATAAAATCAAACTGAACTTTTAAGTTCCAGAATCTAATATAGTCATCTCTAGTTCACTGTGTGACATCACCAAAGCTCATTTGCATACAAAATTTTCACCACAATCAAAAGTCTTTGATTATACAAGATCTCAGCAACTAGTGAGGATACTTTGAAGAAATAAAATTTAAAACTTTCAGAAAAAATATATCAACCACATCTCTCCACCAGGAGTTTTAATTTTCCATTTAGGTTCTCCTTAATATTTTGAAGATAACACAGCAATATAAAAATGCGTACTCATATAATTTAGGTTTTCTTGATGCAATATTACTGCAATTCTGGTAAATCAGTTTCAATACAAACATATCTTAGAACTCTAGGATTTTTTTGGTATTTTTTAGTTGTAAAATTTTTACATTTGCTATAGCAGGAGCAAGACTAACGCATTCTTTTGCAATCAGCATTCGGAGTTTTTTCAGAAATATAATTTGCAGCTTTATGGTTGAAGCGATATTTTATCATTGAGTTGCCCCGTTTATTTTCCAGGCCATTTTGGTCCGCTGATGACCTGAGCTATTATTCATTTATTTTATGCATTTTAGTTAGAAAAAATTAACAAAAACAGTATTTTAGATTACCTAAATTGAACCACACGTAGGCCTATCTATCCAAAATACGTACAGCTCAAGGAATTGAAAGCAATAAGAAGTGTGGATCATTGTACGTGATTGCACAGCATTATTAAAACAGACTTTCTACATCACATATCCTATTTTAGTCGGTGCAGGACTTTGTGGCTATGGCATCTCAAATCGCACGCACCATTCACCAAGCCTCGATCCGTTTTCCGCTTTTTACAATCAGCTCCAAATCTAATCTCACCACAGGCAACAAAAATGTAATGAGCTGCAACCACCTCGCTGGGGGTCTAATAACACCACAGCCACCAGTCAGATTTTTGGACCGGATTCGGGGCCTTCGCGCACATCGCCAGAAGTGACATCATATATAGTAAAATAGATGTTTAACGAAAATTTTGATTACTTTTCAAGTCTGCATAATACCTCCGTTGACCTAGCGTTAAAAAGAATTATCTGGAGATAATTTTCCCTGTTTATCTGGACAGAGCATATGAAAAGTAGTTCGCTCATGTGCAACACTAAAGGAGTCGTTTGGTCGGATTCAAACTGAACCGTGCGTTGGTTGGTTTCCCCTATACGTCATAGCAACGTAGTAAAGGTCAACTTCCGCTATTGGAGGCAGGGATGTTATTGGAGCCTGCGAAATGGAGCATGCGCTGTGGGGAGGTTGAATGAGCTGTTACATTATTATGCGCGCGGTGTATTACGCGAAACTTGTCACATAATTTAGTTTCTAACTATGCAATTATGTCAACCATGCCATTATATATTTCAATTATGTCATGAATAATATCAGTACGATCAGAAGTTCATTAGGTTCTGGTACGATACTATATCAAGACAAACGCAAACGAACTCTTTTTGGGTAGAGCAGTTTGACAAAATTTACAGAACTGTGACGCGGCTTAGCAACACAATGGCGGACTTTTCATTGAAAAAATGACGTGGATGGGAGGCGTAGGTATCTATGACTACAACCTGAAAATAGAACCGGTACGTTCTTTCATTCATGCATTATCCATCACGCGCTGGTGATCCATGCCAATCAAAACGCCAAACCAATGGAATATCAACGAATCATACGAACTGTTCCTTCCGTTCTACATTTTTACTACGGTGAGGCAGAGATCATTCCTGCAGCCGCTTAGACGAAAGGTATATGCAATCGAAGCCAGGAGATTGCGCACGCACGTGTATTTGTTTATACGGAAGTTACAACCACGCATGAACCTCGAAAGGCCCAATATTGACCAATCAGCGATCGGCTAACCTTCTGTCTCTATCCGCAAGTCGCCTGGACTAGTCCGGTACTTAGCTCCCATGATTGGGTCGTATGAGGTATCAATGTGAAGCATTCGTGAAGACGCATCCACCGGGATGGGTGGGACGTGGAACTGACGGCATTCTGCGCATGCGCAGTAGACAAAGTGTATGGAAATACACGTTTTGGGGTCTAGGTGGACCACTATTGGTCCTATAGAGTCGTATGAGGTGTGAAGCATTCGTGACGTGGAACTGACGTCATTCTGCGCATGCACAGGCAGGCCGTAGTATGGAATTAGATGTTTTGGGGTCTAGGTGGGCCCCTAGTGGTCCGATGGAGCCGAGTGAGGTATCAGTGTGAAGCAGTCATGAAGGCGCATCCTTCTGGACTAGTGTGTCGTCCGTGTTGAACATTCTGCGCATGCGCAAACAGGGAATTGTGGGAAAAGGGTATGGAAGTAGACGTTTTTTTGGCCTAGGTGGGCCACTATTGGTCCTATGGAGTCGTATGAGGTATCAATGTGAAGCTTTCGTGAAGGCGCATCCGACGGGGTGGGTGAGACGTGGAACGCATTCTGCGCATGCCCAGTAGATAAAGTGTATGGAAATACACGTTTTGGGGTCTAGGTGGGCCACTATTGGTCCGATGGTGTCGTATGAGGTCTTATTTTGAGAAGTGGAGAAGCATCCGACTGGACTGATGTATCGTCGGGTTTCATCATTCTGCGCATTCGCAGTCTGGCCGTAGTAAAGAAAGCAGGCATCTTTGTGGTGCGTGGGGGTGTGTATGGGGTACTAAACCACTATGGGTCCGAATGTGTCGTGGGATGTGTTATTTTGTAGCTCTCGGTGTGTAGTCCACGACTTGAGGGATGCCCACGTCACCTGTGACGTCATCGCTGACGTCTTCAGTGGGAGTAGTAGCGAAAGAGAGAGTTTCGGAGGTGCAATGGCGTGCGTTTGGAGTAGATAACGGCCTATTTTTCCATCCAGCTATCTGGTAGTGTTACCTGTGAGTGTGAATGTATGCGCGCGTGTGTGTGTGTGAATGAATGAGTGAGTGGGTGTGTGAGGGTGAGTGAGTGAGTGAATGAGGCGTGCCCAACGCCCGTTTTACCGCATTGACGCAGTAACGACGGTGAGTGAGTTAGTGAGGGAGTGAGTGAGGGAGTGAGTGAGGGAGTGAGTGAGTGAGTGAGTGTGAGTGAGGCGTGCTCAGTGCCCGTCTTAACGCATGGACGCACTAACGACGGTGAGTGAGTGAGGGAGTGACTGAGGTAGAGAGTGAGGGAGTGAATGAGTGAGTGAGTGTGAGTGAGGCGTGCCCAACACCCGTCTTACCGCATGGACGCAGTAACGACGGTGAGCTAGTGAGGGAGTGAGTGAAGTAGTGAGTGAGGGAGTGAGTGAGTGAATTTGAGTGACTGAGTGAGTGAGGCGTGCCCAGCGCCCGTCTTAACGCATGGACGCACTAACGACGGTGAGTGAGTGAGGGAGTGAGTGAGGTAGTGAGTGAGGGAGTGAGTGAGGTAGTGAGTGAGGCGTGCCCAACGCCCGTCTTAACGCATGGACGCACTAACGACGGTGAGTGAATGAGTGACTGAGGTAGTGAGTGAGGGAGTGAGTGAGGTAGTGAGTGAGTGAGTGAGTGAGTGATTATAGGAACGCCCGCCAACGCCAAGCCAAACGCTTCAACTCCCTGGTGAATTAGCCCAAAAGCTCTCATTTTTCTGGACACCAACTCATTGAAAATGCAGTGACGCCCATCAATGACCGACGTTACGCCCTAGCATAACGCCTTGACGCCATGATATACACAGATGAGAGAAAAACATCAACAACAAAGATGAGAGAACAACAACAACAACAACAAGTATTCATATAGTTTATTCTCCCCTCTATCATAACATACCCATGCTGGGGAAGCCGCGTTGGGTATGTTTACAACTCAAGAAGTCTCTTGTCCAATCAGAGGCCACCATTTGGTCCTGTCATATTCGTTCTTGCCCGTTATATGTATTCTCGCCTGCTCTTGTCCAATCAGAATCGCCGTTTCAGAAAGTTCCATCTTTGCTCGGTGTGACCTAGCATGAGTTTCCTATAAATCGTCTATGTGATACGCCGCTGGAAAGTTGAGTGACTCATGCGAATCCACAAATCGTAATGTATGTACAGAGAAAGACCACTGTGATGTCTAATTTTGGTCAAATTATTATAACAACCGACTGAACGGAGAAATCGTTTCTACTGCTGCGAATTGCGATGTGATATATAGGTCAGGTGATGTCAGCACATCGTGAGGACGAACTGGAAGCAATGTCCTGGTGACGTCACCACAGCATGAGGACATCATGGAGTCCACGGGGATGTCCTGGCGACGTAACCACAGCATGAGGACATTATGGAATCCATGTCCTGTTGACGTCACCACAGCTTGAAGACAATATGCAGTCCTTGTCCTGGTGACGTTACCACAGTATGAGGGCAATATTGAGTCCCTGTCCTGGTGACGTCACCACAGCCTGAAGAGCATATGAAGTCCTTGTCCTGGTGACGTTACCACAGTATGAGGACAATATGGAGTCCCTGTCCTGGTGACGTCACCACAGCCTGAAGAGCATATGAAGTCCTTGTCCTGATGACGTTACCACAGTATGAGGACAATATAGAGTCCCTGTCCTGGTGACGTCACCACAGCCTGAAGAGCATATGAAGTCCTTATCCTGGTGACGTTACCACAGTATGAGGACAATATGGAGTCCCTGTCCTGGTGACGTCACCACAGCCTGAAGAGCATATGAAGTCCTTGTCCTGGTGACGTTACCACAGTATGAGGACAATATGGAGTCCCTGTCCTGGTGACGTCACCACAGCCTGAAGAGCATATGAAGTCCTTGTCCTGGTGACGTTACCACAGTATGAAGACAATATGGAGTCCCTGTCCTGGTGACGTCACCACAGTCTGAAGAGCATATGAAGTCCTTGTCCTGGTGACGTTACCACAGTATGAGGACAATATGGAGTCCCTGTCCTGGTGACGTCACCACAGCCTGAAGAGCATATGAAGTCCTTGTCCTGGTGACGTTACCACAGCACGAAGAGCATATGAAGTCCTTGTCCTGGTGACGTTACCACAGTATGAGGACAATATG
Source organism: Hanleya hanleyi (assembly GCA_036873755.1). Classification (NCBI taxonomy): domain Eukaryota; kingdom Metazoa; phylum Mollusca; class Polyplacophora; order Lepidopleurida; family Hanleyidae; genus Hanleya; species Hanleya hanleyi. Next base: position 39,540 of record JAVTVY010000404.1, on the reverse strand, counting down.
AAGTCCTTGTCCTGGTGGCGTTACCACAGCATGAGAACAATATGAAATCCTTGTCCTGGTGACGTCACCACAGCCTGAAGAGCATATAAATTCCTTGTCCTGGTGACGTCACCACAGCACGAGGACAATATGGAGTCCATGTCCTGGTGACGTGACCACAGCATGAAGACATTATGGCGTCATGTCCTTCGATGGATTCTGAATATTCCAGAGTAGTGGCGAATGGACTGGCTACTAACGTTTCAAATGAAACCCGGTGACCCTACCCTAGCAAGCCTTTTGGGTCCGATATACTTGTCCCTCGGTATAGTGTTTAAGTTGGGACAAGGTATAGACCTCATTTTATGCAAGTTGGACCAGGGTTTACCAAATTCACGCCATAAGTACACATGGTCAACCGTATTTGACACCAGTGGCTTTATCCGATTTTAACAAGAGCTACCTACCGGGCCCCTCACATTGCTCTCTATACCCTCTCATTTCGCATGTCACCCATCTCTCTTAACCCTATGTATACCCTTCACATTTAAATTTGTTCGCTGCACACTGCACACTGCTTTGTGTCTATAGGCATTACGGCCCATTGAGAAACATCACATTGATTGATTGAAATTGTAGTTTAAGGGCCGCTTCCCATTCGGATTTCGCGGTCCATCAACTCAATGTTTTGTTTGAATTTCGCGGTACATTTCTTTGTTTTTTGAATATCTTTTCCAGCGCTAAATATATCAATAAATAAATAAATAATAAATAACAATGAGAGATTAGTGGGAGATATAAATAGAAGTAAATAAGAATCGCTATGTACAAGTTCGTAAGTCTCTTTCTGGTTTTTGGCTAAGTTATACTGGTAAATATGAGTTCACTGTAATCGCGTGGATGATTCCTGTCTTGGTGACCCTTTGTACGCACAAAGCCGTCCAGAAACAACTGGGAGAACCATGGGCGTCTTCAGGATTTTTCGAATCGACTTCCCTGACGTCGCCCTTGGGAACAGGGTGGGTTCTTCCAGACATCTGTGCCTGTAACAATTGCTTGGAGTGTGTATTGGGACACAGGACGGCAGGTCTACGTCCTATATTGCGTGAAAGTCAAAGGATCATATTCTGTGTTAAGGCGTCAGTTCGGTGTCATCTATGGGGTAGCGTGTCGGTGTGGTTTAGGATTTGGTGTTCTGGTTGTTCAGTTCGGTGACATCTATGGGGTAGCGTGTCTGGCGTGATGCGCATGCACGGGGGTAGTGTTATATACTGGAATAATAGCCAGCAGTTTTGATAAAATTTATTAAGGACTTGAATACGTGTTTTCTAATGGGGGGCTCAGGGTTTAATATCGCTGGTAATGTTAAGGGAGTGTTGAATTTTTTTAAAATTCGTTTCTAAGTGCCTCGCGTTGTGGGTAGTGTTTTGGGCATTCAAGTAGGACATGTTCTATTGTTTTTCTACATTGTTGCATGCGGTGCAGAGTGGTGAGGTGTTTTTCAGAAGCATGGACAGATGTGATTTAAGTTCGGTTTTGCCTAGTCTTAATCTTGTGATGATGCGGTCATCACGCTTATTGTCTAACTGGAATCCTTGGACTTGTCTTTTCTCTCCATCAACAATCTTATGTAACCATCGTCCACGTTCTTCTTCGTTCCATTCCTTTTGCCACTTGCTATCTATTTTGTGTCTAATGATAGTGTTGAGTTCTTTACATCCTAATCCTATTGGCACATCGTGTGTAGTTTTGGCAAGACTGTTTTTGGCAGTTTTTATCGGCTGCTTCGTTGCCTCTGATGTTGACATCACATTTCCCAAAATTCAGAAATGTAGGTCCCATCGGTGAGTTTGGCCTTTATTCTCCTATTGTCTTTTGTAAACTCCCCAACGCCGGTATAACGGACGATGCTGATAGGCCGAGAGCCATGCGCACTAAAGCTTCGCGCCGTGATTTTAACCCCAGTGCAATCAGAGGGTACCGGTTGGCCTATGTCTATATCTCACAGTAGGAGGTAATCAATCTGATGCCATTAAAATGGACCTACGTTAACGACTGATTTATATTTCCAGGGACAGTGCGCTTTGAACGTGGTCGCTATATCAGTACGATTGGTGGTAAAGGAAGCACTACTTCACAAGCCCAGTCTGATATTGGTTGAATGGGGGGAGCACTACATCTGCTAACAGTATCTGAAAATCTCTCGAAGAATCTGTGGACGGCACTGATATATGGTATCGTCTGGATGAATCTGTGGATGGAGGACTGGTATCTGGAATTCTCTGGATGAATCCGTGGTTGGAACACTGCTATATGGAATTGTATGGAAGAACCTGCAGATAGCGCACTGATATCTGGTATTATCGGGAAGAATCTGTGGGAAAGAGCACTGTTATCAGGAATTGTCTGGAAGAATCTGTGAATAGAGCACTGTTATCGGGAATTGTCTGGAAGAATCTGCGAATAGAGCACTGTTATCGAGAATTGTCTGGAATAGTCTGTGAATAGAGCACTGTTATCGAGAATTGTCTGAAAGAATCTGTGAATAGAGCACTGATATCGGGAATTGTCTGGAAGAATCTGTGAATAGAGCACTGTTATCAGGAATTGTCTGGAAGAACCTGTGAATAGAGCACTGTTATCGGGAATTGTCTGGAAGAATCTGTGAATAGAGCACTGTTATCAGGAATTGTCTGGAAGAATCTGTGAATAGAGCACTGTTATCGGGGATTGTCTGGAAGAATCTGTGAATAAGCACTGTGATCTGGTATTGTCTGGAAGAATCTGTAGTACCGAGCACTGTTATCGGGAATTGTCTGGAAGAATCTGTGGATAAAGCACTGTTATCGGGAATTGTCTGTATAATGGCTTTACCGAGGAAGTTCTTGTTGCTTCTATGGAAAAATTGGATACTTCAGAAAAGGAAATTTTGTGTGACAGTATTCGAACTGTTCATTCCAGTAGGTTTCGCTGCCATGATCGTTGGCGTTCGTAGTACGTCCAAGACATACCCATCGTCCGGACAAACAGCGTCCTTTGATCTGACGGCTACTTCCCATACCTTCCTCAATGAGTATGGTCATACGTGCTTCCTCTACGCGCCCAATAACACATTGACCAGGGAAATCATGGACCGTTTTGAAGCATCTTTACTGGAGCGCACCTATGGGAAAGGGTTCTCTTGTCAAGGTAGGTCACTCTATTTCCCGTCTCCACTTTCCTTATCCAAGAACATGGTGCTTGGCAACCTCCCCACAGCGCATGCTCCATTTCGCAGGCTCCATTACCATCCCTGCCACCAATAGCGGAAGTTGACCTTTACTACGTTGCTATGACGTATAGCGGAAACCAACCAACGCACGGTTCAGTTTGAATCTGGCCGAACAACTCTTTTAGTGTTGCACATGAGCGAACTACTTTTCATATGCTCTGTCAAGATAAACGGAGAGAATTATCTCCAGATAATTCTTTTTAACGCTAGGTCAACAGAGGTATTATGCAGACTTGAAAAGTAATCGAGATGTTTGGTAAACATCTATTTTACTATATATGATGTCACTTCCGGCGATGTGCGCGAAGGCCCCGAATCCGGTCCAAAAATCTGACTGGTGGCTGTGGTGTTATTAGACCCCCAGCGAGGTGGTTGGGTGCTTGGTTATATCCTTCTTATGCAATATAAAACTTAGAACACATTTGCATGTGGACAATTGTCGCCGAGGTAAGAGCTATGCTTTTCGCAAGCTCGCCGGCAGACGCGTTCTGGTAGCACGTCTCTGATTGCGCGAGAATGCATGTTGATGTTCATGTTTTCATGACAACTTGACTACAGATCCAGTTGAATAAATTTCTGCATCCTTCATAATGCAGGACTTGTACTCCGTACCAGCCCTGCACGCACGCGGCATCAACCTGTAACCATTTCGGTCATCTATACGCGGTAAGACTGACCCTGGGATCGTGTGTATCCATGTTCAGCCTACTTTCGGCAACTGCAGGAGGGAATTTCCAGAAATAAATACCACGTGACTTCGTCAGCCAATCAGCTAAAGTCTACCAACGTAACCCCAACGCAACCCGCCATTTTCAAGTCATGTGATGATCTACTTATTCAAAATTACAGATCTACCACACCTCTTGGTAGCTAAATAATATATAGCCCTCAAGAGTATGAGGGCTATAGGTCGGCCCCAGTCACCTCCAGCGAGGGTTTTAGATAATTTTATTACGAATCACCCACCTCTGAACCTGCCGTACATCTAATCTCTATCCCCTCCTGCGCACTATTTCAAAATCTTGCACACTATTGTGAAATAGTAACGAATATATCACCGTCTGAATTTCCCAGACGACTTCCACTTTAAACGCGCCATGTTAACCGTATAGAGTGACGTCACCAACATGGCGCGCAGAGAGCTAGAAGTTTCCGACTGGAAAATTCAGACGGCGATATATTCGTTACTATTTCACAATAGTGTGCAGATTTTGAAATAGTGCGCAGGAGGGATAGAGTTTAGATGTACGGCAGGTTCAGAGGTGGGTGATTCGTAATAAAATTATCTAAAACCCTCGCTGGAGGTGACTGGGGCCGACGTATAGCCCTCATACTCTTGAGGGCTATATTATTTAGCTAACCTCTTGGATGATACGAAAGTTATTCATATCTATATATTTTGTAAGCCCAGGCAATATCTGTTTCCGAGGTATGTATGAAAACCTGTAATTTATCAGAGTATTTGAGTCTGTTCTCCGCCGGATGAAGGCCGAACAGAATCCGGTAAAACACCAGATATCGCTCCGCGATAATGGAGACACACGATTCGCAAACCATCTTATGGGTGGCGAAGTGTACGCAAATGGCACGGCATAGTCTATTACTCGAACTGCCCGTTTAAAATAACAGCCAGTGAGCTGAAGGCGTGAGAGTGCGCTTCACCTGGTTCACGGACAAGCCGAATTTGAAACGAGAATACACTGAAGAATTTGATGTGATCGAAGTTCAAATGGGATGAAATATACGACACATTGCCTGGCTTTGGATTTGCTCAAATATGGTCATGATGTCATGAATCTGAATCCTAAAAATTACGACTTGTCTAAAAGCTATGCCAAACTCATATTCTGCCATGTATGGTATGAATTTGTCAGACGAGCACACCAACTTTCCACCAACTTGAGTACGCGCAAACATCGCTGACTATCACATGTAGGTACGGCGAATCACGTTGGGCACACTTGTTCTCGTCAGATCGCTGAAGTTAAGCAACGTTGAGCTCGGTCAATACTTGGATAGGTGACCGGGTGCTGTACTGACTGGGCTGATCAGTGTCCAGGATAACAGAAACTGTGGACACTCTCGTTCTCTGGCACACGTATAGGCATCGTCGAAATTTTTTTGAAAACGACGTTAAATCCTACTCACTCACTCACTTTTTCTAAACATGAAAAGGGATGGTCAAGGGGCCATGGCGAAGAAAAAAAATTCTAAACCCGTATCTCGTAATTACGCGTTAGCATTCTCGTAATTACGCCGTGTCTCGTAATTACGCGTTAGCTATGTCTTAATTACGCGTTAGTTATCTCGTAATTAAGCGTTAGTTATGTCTTAATTACGCGTTAGCTATGCCTTAATTACGCGTTAGTTATCTCGTAATTAAGCGTTAGTTATTTCGTAATTACGACTTAGCTATCTCGTAATTACTCGCTAGCTATCTCTTAATTATGCGTTAGCTATCTCTTAATTACGCGTTAGTTATCTCTTAATTACGCGTCAGCTATAGAGAGTAGTAGAGAGAGTGCAAATGTCTTAGTATAGCAGGGGTGGTGGGGTGACAACGGTCAAAAACTGCGGCTGATGTTAGGTCACTTCCGGTGAAGACGTCACTTCCGTTGATGACGTCAATATCGGTCCTAGGAGTAGCAATGGAAGGGCAAAATCGGTAGGGCATAAGGCGCGGCGTACGTCCTAAATCAGTAAGTGGTAAGGAAACAACTCCTGCTGTACAGGTAGCACTCCCTTGATCTGAATACGTTGAGAAATCAGTTGAAGCGTTGAATCGTTTTCACCGCTGGGCGCATGGTAAGAATAGGTCTCAGCTCCTCAGAGAGCTTGTCGTGAGAGGTGACTAACTGGGGCACCCGTGGGAATCCTGGGTATGGAAAGGAATAGGACCCCACCCGTGGGGTCTCGGGTGTTAAAAGGAATAGGACCCTACCCGTGTGGTTTCCGGTGGTGAAAAGGAATAGGAACCAACTTCGTGATATGACTGAAATAGTGTTGAAAGCGACGTTAACTCATATTCACTCACTCACTCACCGCTGGGCGACAAAAGGCGTCTGGACGCCTCAGCGGAAGGATTGACCCGAAGTTCTAAAGCGTTAAGCATTTTTGCCGCCTGGCGTCAGTCGTAAAGGTTGTGTGCTGAAATGACGTTAGAAAATGAGAAATCATTTAGAACTGGGGAAATCCTTAATCCTGATTGGTCAATTCAAACAACCAGTGGAATAACTCATCTCCAGAGCTGTTTGATGGGCCAATATCTTCTTACGCATGCGCAATCGGCCCATGGCACATTGTGCGAATGTCTGGCTCTAGAGCCCCCATTTGGTGAAACTACCATATTTCCCGCCCCAATGGTTCTCCGTATCATGTTCCACACATGGTGGGCATGCGCACTCGATCCCGTGCATGCGCAATAATACTCTGGATGCACACCTTAGGCTTAAAAAATAAATGGTGTATGTCCCCGGTAGCTAGATAGGGAAAATATCATTTTTGGTTACATTTTTTGCCTGGTATAAGACGTATGATTCAAATCAAGTGATGAGCAGAAAATAAAAATGAACAAAAACTGATGTTCATTATAACTGGTCTGTAAACAAGTACAGTTCTCTCTTTCACCTTGATGGACACCTTCACTAGTATGTTTATTACGAGGTAGGGCAACAGATTGTGTATGTTTCTTTCAATTTTTATTAGGCCTTGGTTTCGTAGGAAGTGGTCCCTATATGGTTTCATAATAGTGCAGACCGTCCATTTCAGCTTCCCTATTTGTCGGCTCATATCTATGGTACTATCCTGTTGGGCATTTCAGGTCTTTCAAAAGAGCATATATGCGAATCGAGAAGTCCCGATAACTGTTCCCTGAACAAGGAAGTGAATTTTGTACAGCCTGAGTTATGCCCCTTTTACGTGCTTCAAAACCGTTGTTTTATTTACGCCGAGAAAGTCTGACGGAAATCGGGTAGAGTTGACCCCTGATTTTTTTCTTCATTTAATCTTGGCACCGGTACGTGCAACAAAAAATATATGTTTAATTGAAATCCCTGTTACAGATTTTTCTGGAAATCAGTCCGAATATGACCAATTTTGCTACTTTTTGAGAGTGTTTCTAGAAATGTTGGAACAGTTTGAATCGGAAAGCTCGCGTTCGAATTTTAAATACGCAAGTTTCGTGAGCCTCAACATAATCTTATAATTATGCTATTTCCAAAAATAGAATATAACAGATTCGGGTTGAAAGTTTTGCGACAATTGGTGACCGCGAGGACGACCAATTCAATAAAACGGCTATTTCCGGTGTGATGGATAAGAATGTCCTTTTCATATCCTTTTCTATTTCAACCAAGGACGGACACTTGTTCCCAATGGGGATAAAAGTGTCCTAGATGGGTTTGGAGATAGAACCCGGACATTCTTAGCCCCGGACATTCTTATCCCCCGGACATTCTTAGCCCCGGACATTATTATCTCCGGACATTCTTAACCCCGGACATTCTTATCCCCCGGACATTTTTATCCCCGGACATTATTATCCCCGGACATTCTTAGCCCCGGATATTCTTATCCCCTGGACATTTTTAGCCCCGGACATTATTATCTCCGGACATTCTTAGCCCCGGACATTCTTATCCCCGGACATTTTTAGCCTTCACATCGGCATGATGGGACAAATTGCGGAATGCCAGTCTGCAGGCTTTCATGTTTCAAACCCCATTGGTTCTCCGTCATTCACACAGCTCCTGATCCTACCTCTATTCTGCCTCATTTGCCATTTCTGTTATACTCATTGGCTAGACCATTGACATTGTACCGCCATTATGGTTTGACCTTTGACCTACTGGGCCGTGGATCACGTGTCCGACTTAGGGCGTCTACCGTGCCATCGCTTTTAATGCTACTCCTCGGACAGGAAATGACGTATTGCCGGACGTAACGTCATTGTTGGAAGTGACCTCGAACATCGGTCCCCATTTTGGACCGGAAGTAACGTTGCCGTCCCACCACCTCCTGCTATACTCTAACATTTCCGCTCTCTATAGGCCTACTACTCTCTATAGCTAACTGGTAATTACGAGATAGCTAAGTCGTAATTACGAGAAACCTAACGCGTAATGACGATATACTAACGAGTAATTACGAGACAGCTAACTCGTAATTACGAGATGGATAACGCATAATTACGAGATAGCTTACGCGTAATTATCAGAAATTAAGGCGTAATTACGAGATAGTTAACGCGTTGCGGGATAGCTAAGGCGTAATTACGAGATAGTTAACGCGTAATTGCGGGATAGCTAAGGCGTAATCACGAGATAGTTAACGCGTAATTGCGGGATAGCTAAGGCGTAATTACGAGATACCGGTTTTTACTAGTTTTTTTTTCCACCAAGATCCCCTAGACGCTTCCGTAGAATTCAGGTAAACAGAAAACTAAATGAACTCTCATATCTTTGATGAATATTTTGGGGAAATGTTTCGCGAAATCCGATATAGCCTATTTTACTCATATATTTTATTTCCATACTTTCATCTTTGAACAGGTATGCCTTTTCCGGATGAGAAATCTTTATTGCTGTATTACGAGAAGTTCGGAGGAGGGGACAATGACAATCTGGGAGCCGTTGTCTTCGGTGGTGACTTCACTTCAAACGGAAGCGTTCCAAAACAGATGACATTAAAGATACGACCACCGAGAGGATACCGCGGGCGTTCGCGGTGGAAAACCGAATCTCTTTATGATTACGACCAGTACTTTGATGACAGACCCCGATCCTTTAGCCCATATAATAGCGGTAAGTGTCGACATCAACGGAACCCTGTCTGAAATTGTACGTATACACACGTACTACGGTGAGCTCACAGTAGTGGAAAATGACAGCTCCGAAACACAGGTTCACGGTGCTGAGTATAGGGAGTAGGAGACATGACGGTGTTCTGAAGGTCATGTTCCCACTACTGCTCATCGGCGGGACTAATTGAAAGCACCCTCTGCTCTGTGGTACACCCCAAATCGCCCAGGCCAGATAGGAGTGCACGCTCCCCTCTCTCCGTGTAAACTATCAAGGGCGTAGACAAGTTGTGAAGTTTGGGGGGGCTTAGGGGGAGAGTCTGAGAGGGGGGTATCCCCCCTCGCAGCGTAGATTTGTTTTTGAAAATTGATGGTAAATTGGCGCTAATTGGGAGCATTTGAGCGGTAAAAAATTGTAAAAGTTGAGCTTTTTTTTACGAAAATATCCTATAACAGTGGCGATCACTACGTGATATACAAGATGAAATGATCATTCAATCCGGAGTTTGCACTATAATTCAAGTTATTTCTTAGACAATACTATGTTGCCTAGATAGCAGGGGCGGTGCATTGATGCGTGGTTGACCGCATGAGTTCTGGTGTTCGTTCTGAAGTTGCCAAACTTATCAAAAATGTAAGCTTAGTGGTCCTTTCTCGGAATAGTAGAGAAAATTATCCATATTCATCAAATTTACACCAGTTAAATAGTGACTTTGTTTCTGGGTTAGATGTTTTACCTGTATTTCTAGGGTTTCCCCGTGAAAATTATTCGAGAGTTCGTATCTCTCGTTTGTGAATAAATAAATACTCAACAAATGACTGGGATCTCAATCAAAAAAACAGTTTATGGTGAAAAAGTTCTGAAAAAATCTTTTTAGCCAACGTGTTGACCTTTTTCGTCCTAATGGGCGATATGTGATTGAATTGGAGCACATTATTCGTTTCTCGCAGAAAATCACACGGGGTCTTTGAGTCCGATATCGCCAAACTTTTGCGTTGTTCTCTGACCGATTGCAATTAGTCTAGCCCTTCTGGTAAGCATTGTTGATGATAATTTTACTTCCCCTGTAATATGCAACAATTGATAAAGATATGTCACAAGCTAAACATTTACTTCTCTGCTATGTTTGCTTTCTGTTTCATTCTTTCTTTCTTTCCTTTTTTCTCTCTTTTTTTCTTCTGTTTTTTTTTTTTTTTTTTTGCCGGATGTCAATATTTGGGGGGGCTGAAGCCCCCCCAAGCCCCCCCTTGTCTACGCCCTTGACTATAAAGCAGAGTAGTCAGGCAGATATGTGAAATGATTGTGCACTTTTTGATAAAAGCATGATATTTGGCAGAATGATAGATAAACACATATGATTCATTTTTGGAGGGGGAGTCCGGCTTGTAAATCCGTATTTGGCCGCCATTTTGAATTTCAAAATGGCCACCATCAAATACCACAAAGTCGCATTTCTGCACTTCTGATTTAATTTAAATGGTAATACCCACATTTGCGTACTCAAGGAAGCAGATCAACACAGTTTTGTTGCATCAGAACTGATGGAATTCGAGATGGCGGCCGTTTTCTTTTCAAAATGGCTTTCGAGAATCGCTTTTCATTGGACAAGTGGCATGTGTGGTTAAATTTCCACATGAACAGCTGCAATAAAAGCGTGGTTGAGATACTACGGGTACATCCTAGAAACCTCCGTATTCTAAAGTCTGAAAGTGAGGTACCAAGAGAAGTTATTCTGTAGACTGATATGGTTGCTTTTCAGTCGCCAAACGTCAAGTTTACCCACCTTTTACATATCTCTCCAACTCATTCACAAAGCTGATATCCAGAATAGGTCACATCTTGGGTATTTATCTAATACTCTACATTTGATTGACCTGACATGTGGTATCGTGTATTTCCATCGGTGATGTCTGCAATATATGAAGTTAGTAACGCTGGAGACTATAATCTCCGTGGCAGAATGCTGAGCATAATTCGAATAAATTAACCTTGTTGCATGTATAGTTTGCCCAATATAGATCTTCTGTTCGAAATAGAATATGATAATTTCTGAGGAGTCCAAATGGCCGCCATTCAATTTTCGTGTTAATTTTCCATCCCCACTCACTTGGAGAAGCCCCTCTTGAACAACGGAGAAAAAGCTAACCTCATCTGTGGCGAGTCTATGCGGCGGATATGTCAGCATGACTCCCTTCTTTGTGAGAATTCACTCAAGACTCTCATACTTTACTGGATGGTTTTTCTACAAACATCCAGTCTCATTCCATCCATCGCGAAGAAACAGCAAGAGTGTTGACAAGTTGTTGATAAACCTAGCGTCTAGTCAGTCACTCAATATTCATCCCTCGTCAATAATAGAATTTCTGCGCCCATAATTCATATAACAGCATTAATAGCACGAAAATAAAAACAATCATACAATTCAAGCGCGAAGAGAAAATGGATTCTTCAGCGAGGTCAGTTGGGGCTTGGACTCCGACACTTCGCGGCAGCTTGGCCTTCTCGAGTCCGCTTGTTTCATACATAAAATTTCTCTAGATATGTTTCTTTGGGAACATTAGAAATTGATTATGACACAGGTTCCGATTTCATTAACTATTTTGGCAACATAAGCGTTTTTGGTCTTCTTGCTTTCCGGCAAATCCGTACTCTCTTCGGGAAAAGGTTTCCAATATATCTCGAAGAATCCAAAAAGCAAATCATTTTAATATGGAACACTACTTGAATTCCCCTTTTCATCTTCTCCGTATGCTTATGGTTGATCATGGATGTACATGTACATGTATACTAGCCAGTTATCGTTGTGATGCAGGAATCTATAGCTGTTCAGGAGCTGTCTGGTTCAACACAGTTTCCAACCAGGAGCAGGTTGTAAGGACAAAGCTTTGGAAATTAGAGATGTGGTTTTGATAGATGTGTTTGCTCCAGAATGAGCAAGCGATAAATAGATCAGAAAATATCTGTTTGGGGGAGTTGCAAGTATTCGTCTCGGTTTGGAATTTTTTACGAATCTACTTCTCAATGAACACATTTTTTTGGGGACCCACTGAAAAAAATAATTGTGTACTGCCACTTGCATGGTATGGACTTTTTTTTTGTTTTTCAAAGAGGGAACGTCTTATTTTTCATTCGTGAACTCCAGTTGAATCAATGGTATTATAACACTCGTACCCTTCAGTTCCGATCAAACCTACACTCATGCTTTTTTTCGTTTTATGAGAATTTAATTTTTACGCATCCTGTCCCAAAAATATTTTATATTTCATATACACATGCAGCCATAGACCCTAGTCCGAAAACATCGGCTAAGGGTCTATTTTTTGGGTTGTTGTTGCTGAATGGTGGGTGGTCGGTGGGGGGGATGTATTCTGTCAGCTAACACTGTTCTTTATCAAACACAAGGCAGTTTTTTTTTAAATTGAGCATTAGAAATAGTTCATTACGTATAATATCAAGGATTACTTCGTATGCATATTTAAAATACATATACGGTATAGTAAAGGCATCTGAAATTGTAAAATCACAGACTTGTACATGAATATGAACCCGAGTACATATGGGAGATAAAGAGGAAATATGAAAATATACATAAAATAACACACTGGAGGAAAGATTAAGTAATAATTAGAAAATTAATTGGAGGAAATATTTAAGTAATTATGTCGATCACTTTTCTACGCGACCGTGTCTGATACCCTTGTTTGTCAAAACAGGAAAGGTAGCTGAAGATGGTGCCCTTGATGAGATATCAAAAAGCATGCAGTGATGCTGAATGAAAGTTCTAAAACCGCACCAGAAATCGAAGGCTATGACGTTTGGAAGGTCATTATGTGATGTCATGAATTAAAACATCAGTCACTTTCTTCAGCCGCATTTTTCATTTATTTATTTATTTATTTATTTTTCTGAGCAGTTGACAAAACTCGGACATCTTCAATCAGTCATTTTTACATTCCGTTAACATTGTATAAATAGGTTTTATGTACATTTCTATTGCGACTTGGTAAACAATAGTTTCATAGTTGCATATTCAGTTAATCTATGCATATGAATATTATATGATATCACTAGTTATGATATACTATTATATGATATCCATTATACTGTTTAAAAAGGTGCTATTATGATGTGCTTTATTGTAAAACTTAATTGTAGCCTAAACTTATGTGCGATAGTGTTTTAAAATGTGCTATAATACTGTATGGCTATATACTGTGTATCACTATGTGATCCATTTATCGTAAAAATATGTGGAAATTTTTATATTCTCACATTCACAGAGAAAAGAAAAAGAAAAATTAAAGAAAAACTTGTCTTATTGCCAAATCATTTTAAAAATATGTTCAAAATAAGCTAAAAATATATGTGGGGAAATGCCCACTGGGGGAAATGTCCATATATACTCCCTTCCAGCGAGTGTAGGAGAAAACCTTCAGTGGACAAAACTCCCATGGACAAAACCCCCAGGGGACAAAACCCCCATCATATACTATTCTGTGCTACTTCAATAAGCATTTGAATGAAACAAGGCAGTGTGACTAACGTCGCGGGCATTAGGACTCCGACGCGAACTGAACTCTTGGAAATCCCCTCACCCTAAGTTGAAATAGAATCCAGGGCATTTCCCCCAGTGGACATTTCCCCCAGCGGACATTACCCCCCATGGACATTTCCCCCAGTGGGCATTTCCCCCAGTGGACATTTCTTTCAGTAGACATTTCCCCCACTCTATATTTTTAGGTTATTTTGAAAATAGTTTTTAAATAATTTGGCAAAAAAACACAATTTTTTTAATATATATATATTTTTTGTATTTTCTATAAAAGGGAGAGAGAGAGAGAATTAGGGTTTAACGTCGCATTCAGCAATATTTCAGCTATATAGCGATTTTCTATAAAAAGGATATATGGATTTCCACATATGTTTTACGATGAATGAGTCAAATAGTGATAATATATTAAAAATATTGTTATGGTCAACTGGTGAGTAATAACAACTTCGTTGTATTGCCACTCAGATGGTCGGTCAGGATGGCTGATTAATATTTTATACTAATCGCCTTTGATTATCAGTTCTGACACCACCGGTTTTCAACCGGAATTCTGTATATCTAATGTTGAACAAAGTGATAATGCTGTTATGTAATGGAACGATGTTTTATTTTAAGAGGTAATTTGTATTGCATGGATATGATAACAAACCAGTTCAATATTAATATAGTAAAGCTCTCGTGAGGGTCTCTGTTAAATGTGATAATCTCAGTTTTCTGTGTACTCTGAGCGTTTAACAATCAGGGGAAATAACTCTGGCTGGCATGTGTCACATCAAGTCTGACTTATGAGGCAGATTTTAATGAAAGAAACATCACTCTCTGATTGGCTGGTTGTTCTTCCAATTCTTCCCACAAGCCAATGAAAAGACCAATCCATGCTATGAAAATGGAACATATACATATACACTGATGCACCAGATTTAGTTTCTATTAACTCCATTATCATAAGCTTATCATCACACTGTGACATATTAACCCTGCCTGGCCTGGGCGATTTGGGGTGTGTCGCAGCCCGGGGGGGGGGGGCGGAAAGTGCCCCCTTCCCCCCCTATATATTTTCTCTACCACTAAGGCTAGAGCGCTGAAACTTACCACACAGTATATTGGGTTCTACCGGAAAATGTAAAAAAATCCAAGATGGCCGCCATGATGACGTCACAGTGACGTCATCTTCTCGGAAGCCATTTTCCTGCCGTTTTAGGGTCGATTTTTCGAAATTTTGATTTTTCCGATTTTTCTCTCGAAAAAAATCAAATAAAATATAGAATAATTAGTTTTGCTTAAATAAAATACTTTTAAGGCCTTTTAGGCAAGGAAAATGTGAAAAAATGGAGCGAAAAGATTGAAAAACACGACTTTCGCGGACACCACATGGCTGCCATTTTGAATTTACCCATGATCCTCTGCCCGGGGGTATATGAAAATAGGCTCAAAATGGCCCCAATAAGATAAGGGAGTGCCTCAAAAGGTAAATCGACCAATCGTGATTGATCGTTTCCTTGAAACATACAACATTCGAGAATGAAGCTCTTTCACATGGATACTTTTATGTGTACGTCCGAGAGATTTGCCAAGTTTGGTACGGAGTTATTAAATAATCAACTCCGTTTTCAGCCTCCCCTCTCTCCATATGCACAGTAGGACGGCATATACTCTCGACGCCAAGCAGCCTATGGTAACCGCGCAGTCTGAAGGATATGTTTTTCTCTCCAGGGTATCTTGTGAGGGGGTTCGTAGCGGTCCAGATGGCTTTGATGACCGCCATTATAGAACACCAAAACGCTGACGTGAACATCACCCGAGACACCAAGGTTATACTACAGCAAATGCCGTACATACCCTTCTACAAAGATTCAAATGACGGAATTTTCATTGGAATCGTAGCGCCGTTAGTGATTGTGGTGAGCTTCACTCTGAATGCCCTACAAATCACAAAGAACATCATCTTCGAGAAGGAGAAGAAACTTAAGGTAAAGTTCCTTTCAAATAAAAAAAGGTACGATTTTCGGGAGATAGGTAAATCTTATTATTGTCCATATTTTCAGCACGTACATTCCGACTTTTATAATTATGTCTTTCTCTTTTATTCTGAGGTGCACTGTTTGACGCAGTCTGTGTTGTTGGTTCGGTCACATGTCGGTTTCTCCAGAAATTTTGTTTAGAACACACAAATATGGACAAAAATAAGATTTTTTTCTCCCCAAAGGTGTTCAACGGACAATAAACTAATTAAGTTAATTCACCGTACATCCAGTATTACGGACTTTATTGTTCATTTCCGAAGGACTTTTACAAATGCGCTACTAAGACTGGAGGGCTAGACCGACTTTTCGCCATGTGACTTTAATACACGACACTAATGCCTCGGAGGGGTCGAATTATTTGTCTTAATTATAAAACAAAGCTAAAGGCTAAACTGTGCTAAGTTGTGGTCACGTGCTATGTTACCAGCCCATGTTTGGCCTGGTAACCGCGACTTTATATGCTCGTTTGAATGTAATATTTACTTGTAGTATAATATCCAAATATGTGAAAACGTTTCAAGTATATATATATAACATATTTTGTTGGGGAGCCTTTTTGTCTTATTGTGATTCATATATTGCAAAATTCTGCCAGGCAGCAGATTTTGGAATACAGATATAGGTTTTTGGCTTCACTCTATTGGTTTATTAATCTTTCTCTGTCTTGTTTTGGTTTTGTGTCGCGTGTGTTGATTTTTTATTTTTTTTTCTCATTATATTTGCTGAAAATATTGGGGAGGCCATGTATTTGGATTATGGACGCGGAAATTGACTGTCGGATTCAGCCCTTGTATTTACTCTATTGCAGGAGTCGATGAAAATGATGGGATTGTCTAATTTCACCTACTGGAGCTCCTGGTTTGTCAAGTCCTTCATCTATCTTTTCATAGCCATGGCTATTTTCGCCATTTTATTCGTCATCCCCGTGACTCGTGCAGGCTATGGCGTCATCGGTCGAAATGATGGTTCTCTTTTCTTCGTGTTCCTCCTCTGCTATGCTGTCTCGGTCATAGCTTTTAGTTTCCTCATCAGCGTATTTTTTAAGAAAGGTAAGAAAACATGTCAATGCCATGGTCTTGTACACCGCCTAAGGGAATTCAGTTTATTATGATATAGTGTCTCCTGAACTGTAACGTAGAGAGTCATCGTTATATGCTACTGGCGTTTGTAAGTTCATTGAGCTCATTTAATCAGCGTCGATCTGTACGACGTCCCGTTCTCTCTTTTCGTTTAAATCTCGCGAGATTCGCTTCTACGAGAAGATATTCACGCGTGAGTTTCCGCGTAAGATCTTTGGGTCAGTCACAATTCCATCAAGTGACGACGCTAAACTGCACAAATTAGTCTCTCAGTAACAGTACTAAACCACCCGACAGTAGTTTCTAAAAAGAGAGTTCAACGCCAGTGGAGCCATGGGAGCCGACGGAGCGGCAGGAGCGGGCGGATATGCATACGTCACTTTCGGCGATGACGTCACTTCCAACGGGGCCCGCCTCCATGACGTCATTTCCGTGGATGACGTAACGTCCGTTGATGTCGTCACTTCCGATGATAATCTCCAGACGTTACGTGTCTGTCTTAAGACGTATCATGTCAATCGTAAGAGGTGACATGGTTTACCTTAAGGCGTTACGTGGCTATCTCAAGGCATTGTGTAACGAAATAGACTACGTGACAAATCTTAAGACGCTACGTGGTTATTTCAAGACATGATGTGCTAATCTTAAGACGTAACATGTCAATCTTAAAATGTGTCATGACGGACTTAAGGTGTAGTATGACTATTATAAAACGTTACGTGTCTGTCACAAGGCATTGTGTAGCGAAATAGACTACGTGGCAAATCTTAAGACGCTACGTGGTTATCTTAAGACCTGATGTGACTATCTGGCGAGGTTACGTGGAAGGATAGGCTTTGACCAACATCAGATAGACCATTGTACCAGTTACCAACGCATCAGTTTCGAACTAACCAATGAGAGTGTAGAACGAAGTAAATAAGTTTCGAATCAGCCAATCGGAAGCTAGTACGGCAGATGTACTCAGAGGACAACGGAACATCGTCATAGGTAAAAAAGAAGATGGAGCAATTGAAGCACGTCTATTACGGTGAACACGGTTCATCAATCATACCTTACTATATTAATGTATTAATAGCGTAATAAGTTAATAATTCTATATTAAATCGTGTAAATATCCTACTATATTTTCACATGTATTAAGGTTAACCGCTGACGCCCGCTAGCGTCCGCAAACGCCCGCTAGCGCCCGCAAACGCTCGTCTCAACGCCTGTCGACATCAAAGAGGTCAACACGTTCACAAGTTTTTATATATTTTATTGTCCCCAATGTTACGTCGTACCCAAGCCGGAGAACCGCGTTGGATATGTTTACAAGTCATAACACTGGAGTGATATCAGTCTTAATCGCGCTCTTGCTGTTGTTCATGCATTCTTGAACTTTCATCTTCGGTCATCTCCGACATCTTTTCGTTTTATTTCTTTATTTCTGCATTTGAAAAGAAGCTTCGTAAATCACCGTCAGTTTTTTTTTGTTCTTATTATTATTCAGTAAGAATGAGCCCTTCTTTCCCATCAGACTCGCTACCTACCAATCCGGGAAAGTCCGAGAGCAACATGTCCTTGAACTGCTGTTTCCGCATCTTGGTGGCATTTTTAGGGCCTCTCTGCGAGGTAACACAATAAACTCTTCTAAGTAGCTCTTGGTTTTCATGATGGCCCTGTAGTTATGATCTCTCTTCATTTCAAGAGGATTCAAGGTGTAGTTTTCATACAGAGCCTTTGCATATTTTATGATTCGGGGCTGCATGCTGATATACGCCTTCTGTAAGATCTGTTCATTCTGTCCATCTGCCTGGATAGCAGCGGCGTGTGTGGCAATAGCCTTGTCCACAATGCGATCCCAAAATGATGGCTCCCCGTTGTCCGTGTCTGGATCACCCAAACTTTCACTTTTCTGGAATGAGCCAATGCTGTTCGCGTCAGAGAATGAGTTTTCATCACTGCCATCGCCAGAGGATGTGCTCTCAGTATCCGTTTCATCGCGTAGACTCTCACGTCTACATTAGAGACCTCGTCGGTGTCTTCGTACCCATGGATATTCTTCCGATGTCTAATCATATCTTGGTACCTGGTGAATGATCGGTTACACCCAGAGCAAGAATAGGACATGTTGAACTGAACGACAAGGATGAAGTGAGCTACTCTTTCTAGTAGGGTTGTATTTATGAATGATTGTCGCAGCGCCATCTATACACCGATAGGAAGAACTTTCGCTATGCATAAACGGTGTCCTATCCGATTGGGTGATAAGCCAGCGGGCGTCAGCGGGCGTTTTCGGACGCTAGTGGGCGTCAGCGAGCGTTAGCGGTTGCTTGCGGGCGTTAGCGGGCGTTTACGGACGCTTGCGGGAGTTGTTTCGCTATGCATGGACGGTGTCCTATCCGATTGGTTGATAAGCCATCACGGTGTAATGCTTTGACGTACCCCACTCCCCCGTAATACGTTGGCACCTGTCAACGCCACCAACGCCCGCAAACGTCCGCTAGCGCCCGCAAGCGTCCGTCAACTCCCGCTAGCTCATCAACCAATCGGATAGGACACCGTCCATGCATAGCGAAAGTTCTTCCTATCAGTGTATAGATGGCGCTGCGACAATCATTCATAAATACCACCCTACTAGAAAGACTAGCTCACTTCACCCTTGTCGTTCAGTTCAACATGTTTTATTCTTGCTCCGAGTGGAACCGATCGTTCACCAGGTACCACGATATGATTAGACATCGGAAAAATATCCATGGGTACGATGACACCGACGAGGTCTCTAATGTAGACAGTGAGAGTCTACCCGATGATACGGATACTGAAAGAACATCCTCTGGCGATGGCAGTGATGAAAACTCATTCTCTGACGCGAACAGCATGAGCTCATCACAGAAAAGCGAAAGTCTGGGTGATCCAGACACGGACGACGGGGAGCCATCATTTTGGGATCGCATCGTGGAAGCTTCTTTTCATATGCTGAAATTAAGAAATAAAGCGAAAAGATGTCGGAGATGACCGAAGATGAAACTTCAAGAATGCACGAACAACAGCAAGAGCGCGTTTAAGACTGATATCACTCCAGTTTTATGACTTGTAAACATATCCAACGCGGTTCTCCAGCTTGGGAACGACGTAACATTGGGGAAAATAAAATATATATCAACTTGTGAACGTGTTGATCTCTCTCTCTTTCTCTCTGATGTCGACAGGCGTTGAGACGAGCGTTTGCGGGCGCTAGCGGGCGTTTGCGGGCGCTAGCAGGCGTTTGCGGGTGCTAGCGGGCGTTTGCGGACGCTAGCGGGCGTCAGCGGCCCCAAGCGGGTGTTAATCTTAATACATGTGAAAATATAGTAGGATATTTACACGATTTGATATAGAATTATTAACTTATTACGCTATTAATAATACGATGGTTAATATAGTAAGGTATCATTGCGTGTTCACCGTAATAGACGTACTTCAATTGCTCCATCGTTTTTACCTATGACGATGTTTCATTGTCCTCTGAGTACATCTGGCGTACTAGCTTTTGATTGGCTGATTCGAAACTTGTTTACTTCGTTCTACACTCTCTACACTCTCATTGGTTAGATGCGTTGGTAACTGGTACAATGATCTATCTGATGTTGGTCAAAGCCTATCCTTCAAGGTAACCTCTCCAGATAGTCACATCAGGTCTTAAGATAACCACGTAACGTCTTAAGATTTGTCACGTAGTCTGTTTCGCTACACAATGCCTTGAGATAGCCACGTAACGTTTTAAAAGTCATACCACACCTTAAGTCCGTCATGTCGCGTCTCAAAATTGACATGTTACCTCTTAAGATTAGCACGTCACGTCTTGAGATAACCACGTAACGTCTTAAGATTTGCCACGTAGTCTATTTCGCTCACAATGACGTGAGATAGCCATGTAATGCCTTAAGGTAACCATGTCACCTCTTACGATTGACATGATACGTGTTAAGACAGACACGTAACGTCTTGAGATTATCAGCGGAAAGTGACGTCATCGCCGGAAGTGACGTCATCGTCGGCTCCCATGGCTCCACTGGCGTTGAACTCTCTTTTTAGACACTACTCCCGACGTATATGACATCTACTGGTTGAAAACTGAGTGTGATAATGGTCATCCTTTTTTACAATCAACTGAGAAACGCATCCATATGAGTGTCCCTTGTCGTTTATTAATAAACTCAATTGATTACATAAATTACATGTAGTTTACTAATCGCTTCAAATAATTAACAAAGTCGATGTTATTTTGTTAATATCTCACCGATAACACTTATCGCCATGAGTATATAAGGGGATCAAGTTGCTTACATTTGTATCAACCTGACTACACTATTCACGTGTTGAAAAATTTGAATTGTATGTTGACTGTTGAAAAAGTTAGCAGTGGACGGAAAAGACTACTTGGGACGAAGATAGCCTCGCTCTCAAAATAGTGGTCAGTGACATGGCTCTCACTTTCGTGAGAGTCATAACGCCACTATCACAAAGCATGACTCTCTGTTGAGAATATTCTCTTCAAGAGAAATCTGACAACATGTCTCGCATTGATTAGCCATTCTTGGCCAACTGAACTACAATATCAGTAAACTCAGATATAATATCGCGGAATTTCCCGAGGCATGATAGCACTCCATTTCCAGCTAACAGTCTGCTACTACAGTCTGTCCTGAGCGGTCCCGAGCTCACGACCTTCGTGACAATATCCGAACCTCTCTATCCATTCGGCCACGGAATCACTCTACAAGAGACTGTGTTTAAAGTCTATTCATACTACGCATATGCCTCGCACATGTGCTTGTTTTACCTAGAAGAACTATGACGTCATCTGGTTTGTGTTTGATAGTTCCTGCTCTTCTCCCTTGCATACCGCTCTTCAGTGCCAGTGGGAGAAATGAGTATGCGGTAAACCCAGCAACAGACTGTCGTAGCAGTTTCTTACCCCATTTCCGTACGCTTTCGTACCTGGGGATTTCCCTGATATGCCATCTTGGTTTAGCTGGATTGGGCCCACTACGGCGCGGATCGGTTATGTCAAAAGTTATCAAGCGTGAACTGTGGTATGAGATAAATCTGCTGTATCCGTTTTTTTGACAAATATGCGTTATGACATTTACGCCTGCGGCTTAATTTCACTTTTTTCTTCTCATTTTCCCAGCAAACAATGGTGCCGCCGCCTGTGGTGTGTTGTTCCTCCTATCATACTTGCCAGGGTTGACGCTCTTGGGACCGTACTATTATATGTCTCAAACACAGAAGCTAGCCTGTTGTCTTGTCCCCAATATCGCCTTGTCATTCGGATGTAACGCGTTTGCATTGTATGAAGGCACGGGTAGGTTCGATGTCAATTATTTTTTTAATTGAATGAACATTTTCAATCCATTCAGGGTTCTTGGCACACATACAGGTGGGACGGACAGGATTAAAAGAATACATATACACGTTGTGTCAATCACAAACATTTAAGTCGTTTAGAGGTAATTTTTCAGTGTTACCTATGGGTTGGCATAGCTCTACGGTTAGGAGGGGCCGTGGGTTCGTGGCATGAACTGCAAAAACGGACACGCTTCGCTGAACAGCAGTATATGGAGTGGCAGCTGGTTTGGGACGGCAGTTTCTATGTCGTTTCATTGAAATATATTTTGAAAATATTTAGCTTTAGTGATAACTTGCATAGATCTATTTCCAACGTGAAATGACCAAAATATTTATGACGTTAATTATATGGCGGTTTTATTTTAACCCTATCGGGCCTTGGCATTTTTGGACCTATCCAGGCTGTGTCTGTGTTAGAGAAGAGGAGGGGGGGGGGGAGGGCATCCCCCAATTATTAATGTCTTACCTCTTAAGCTACGGGGCTGAAACTTACCACATTGTACCCTTGAGTCAAGCTCTACCGGAAAATGTAAAAAAAAAATGCAAGATGTCCGCTTTGATGACGTCACAGTGACGTCATTTTCGAAGGCATGTTTTGGTGGATTTTTCGGTCAGATTTTTGAATTTTTTATTCATGTAATTTCTCCACAAAAGCTAGATGATAAATTTGTAAGTATTAATCTTATGTGAAATAAAATAGTTTTTTACCCCTCGGGCAAATTTTGCCCGAAGGGTATTGTCGTCGTCAGCGTCGTCTGTCTGTCCGTTCGTCCGTCTGTCCTTCTTTCTTGTGAACATGATATCTCAAAAAGAATTATAGTCGGGTATTGTGAATTCATACCACATATGTATCGGGTGAAGGGTATTAAAAATAATATGCCTATTAAAAATATATATGTATATATCTTAAAAATGACTGACCTTGACCTATTTTATCAAGGTCAAATTCTAGTGTTTGCTATATTTTTTGAAGGATTAAAGCTAAGTTCTCCAAATTTTTATTATATATTCAACTCGTGAATGATTAGAAGCCTATCCCAGTTGACTGACCCTGACCTATTTTTATAGGTTATACACTGTTCATTATGATATAACATGAACAAATAAAGCTAGGCTTTCCAAATTAATACTATGTATACATCTGGCGAATGTCAAGAGGTGTGCTGAAGATGAGTGACCTTGACCTACCTTATCACGGTCAAATTATAGTATTTGCTATATTTTTTGAAGGATTGAAGCTAAGGTCTCCAAATTCATATTACTTAAGCAACTGGTGATTGACTAGAAGCCTGTCTCAGTTGACTGACCTTGACCTATTTTTTATAGGTCATACACTGTTTATTATGGTATAACAATAAATGAAGCTAGGCTTTCCAAATTAATACTATGTATACGTCTGGTGATGCTCCAAAGGTGCATTTTATCTTTGACCTATTTTTTCCAGGTCAGATTCTATTTAGTACAATATTACATGAAAGATTATATCTACATTGTCCAAATTCATACCACTTATGGCTGGACCTGAAATCTATTGAAGAATATCACTGACCTTGATCTCTTCAAAATGTCAAATTCTATATGTTAAGTCTAAGATCCCCAAATTCATGTTCCTTATGCAATTAAGTTAGAATTGACTTGAACATTTTTGAAGATGACGTGGCTTGATCTGTATTTCCAAGATAAAATTACTTGATTTAATTATAAGCTTTTTAGAAGAGTATATTTAGAGCTGAGAATTCGGTCATCCTCTACCAGAACCTCAGGCGTTGGCAAAAGCTTAACTACAGTCAACTCACCTAGATCACATTTTGTTGATCTATTTCTAAAAATACACTGATTATATTATACAATGCATGATTGCTGGGTGTAGACAATAACTGATAGCCGAGGGGTATTGAAGCCCAATGGGCTATTTGTCCCACTTCTTCTCGCGGAATAGCAGAAACTTTGGAGAAAAATGAGGAAAGCATCACGTTTCTTGTCCCCACGTGAGCAACCATCTTGAATTTACCCATGATCCTTTGCTTGATGGGGGGTGGGTATGCAAATAGGCTAAAAATGACCCCTGTATGATAAGCTACAAAGTCAGGGAGTGTCAGCTCTCAATCTTTTGTCGTTTCGGAGATAGCGCAGTAAGTTTGGTAGGGTGCCATAATGCCACCCCCAGGCGCCTGTTAGGGTTAAGAATCGAGAAGATTTGACCACATTCACGCCAATTTACAATATTTCCCCATATATGAGCATAGTCAGAAATTGGAGCTTAAAAATCCGGATATAGCCGCCAACAACTAGGCTCTCCAGCTACTACTGTTCGGTTAAACGTGACCATTGTTATTGAGTTAATGTGGGAAGGTGGCATGGTATTTAATGTCATATGTGCACTTCTCCCCCTTGGGAAGCTGAAAAAAGTTGTACTTTACTTGCGCACTTTAGTTACCTCACTTTAACACTTGTTGCATTCTGTGTTTTTGAATCACCAGTGAAGAAACGAATCATCTCCAGATCAGGCCCTGCAAGTCCCGCGCAATCGAACGCCAAGAATTTCTTCTCTATCTTCAGTCCTCTTATGTCGAAACGTGTTTACATACTCCTTGAAATCAAAGTTATTTCGTGGAAATCAGACCAAATGTGAATTACCTTACGACGCCTGAAGCTTGATGCCCTCAATATGGTCTGCATCGAGTCTATAGCACAATGATTTGTTTCTGGTCTATCCATCGGGCCAACCCTATGGTAATAAACAGGTGCCCCCTAATTCGATCGGCCAGAGAGTTACGTCATATGGTTCCCCCGATTTGAAGGTCCCCATTTCTGAGACGCCCCCTGACGTGGATGGTAAACCACAGGCTTCCGATAACGGGTATGCATGGCGGATCCTATTTGCCTAAACATTCGTCCATCTCTGCGTCGAAGGACATAGCATCTTCGCAATAAGACGAGGTGTACAGGCATCCGGTTGTGGAACCACCCGTACCTGCACACGGTAGCTCAAGTACCAACTTCCCCTGATGTACCAGATTCTTGTACGGGTCTGTTACGAGTGATGCGCCCTCCTGTTCGTACTTCCGGTCGAAGACCCCGTATGCCAGTTCGAAACCCATTACACTAGCCGGTCGCTGTGCCAATGAGGATAACGAACACCCTGTCAGACCTAGTAGATTCCGGTTGGCTCTGATATACCTGATCCGATCCTGGCTGCATTTCTTGTGGGAATGGTACAGCAATGTGAGGAGGTACGGATTGTAAGAGATGCTTTTTGTAATCAGCGTTAGGTTGCGCAGCCACCGAACTGCATGGAGAGCTGAAAGGACGAGGTGTATCCCTCCCATTAATCCTCGCAGTAGGAGGGTCTGAAAGTGGATACGGATCAGTATGCACTGAATGAACGCATCGATACGGATCCAGAGACAGGAAGATATTTTGACTAAATATCTGGCCTCTACGGCCTATGTCCTGATATTTCCAGTCCGGAAGTCTCCAGTCGTTACCACCATCGACCGTTATAAACCCTGTAGCGGAGATGTTCCAAAGGGTATTAGCAGAGCCGAATATGCAAGAAGAAGGGCTGCAGAGACAAGCTCCTAAAGCTCTCTTCCAGCTTTAGGTCAGCGGATGTCCATAGTCATTTCTGTTTTTATCTCATTCCAGGATTGACATCCCCCCTTAACCTCGACGTCTCGTTTAGCAATAAACCGGTCGCAACACTGGAGGAAGCAGCTTGTCAAGAAAAGTAGTGACAGAGATTTTGACGAGCTGGATAGATTTGACCCAAGTTAGAGAGGGGTTAAAACGTGTGTCAGCATACCAGACGTTAGCCTCATGGGCGAATACAGATTTGTTGTAGCACAATGTTTACATTTCTGCTATGTTAGTGGATCTGAGGTGTCGGGCCATTTTTCCTCTTATGCACGACTATTCCCCGGGGATAGTAAAGAGAAGGCTGCTCGAAGCGTCACTAGCATCATCTTTACTGTTTGGTACTGCTGTGTCGAAAGTCCGACCTGAGATGGTTTGCACCGAGCGAGACAGAGCGGCCGCTTCACGTGCTTCGGGCAAGACACCTGGTACTGCTAAAACCATTCGTCCTGCTCCGACGAATTTCAAAGGGAACCGTGCTTCCGGTTCCAAATCTTCTACGAGGTCACAAGGACAGCGGCAACTCCCCCTCCCTTTGGAAAAAATACAAGAGTCTCGTCCGTCATTCAGTATTTAGGTGTCGACTACGAGTTATCGTTCGATACGATTCCGAGTTGCTATTCCCATTAAGCCTCGCATTCCTTTGCGAACGGAATATCTATCAGGGATTCAATCCTCTATGGACAGGCTGATAGACAAGGCGACTGTCACAGAGCTTCCGGTTTGGGACGATTCCTCCGGATTTTATTCGCCAGGTATTTCTGGTCCCCAAGGAAGACACCCTGATGCGCATGGTTGTCAACCTCAAGCGCCTCATTAAGGAATTTCTCACTCAATCACCACATTTCCACATGAAGTCATTCCGATCCATCTGGTCGGCGGTCATCTCCGCTCGAGGAGAATGGATGACATCTCTGGATTCAAGGGACACGTACCGGCATCCAGCAGACATGAAGTAGGCCTACTTCTTGGTCGTCGACGCTTCCAAATGCAAGTACTTCCGTTTGGTCTGTTCCCCCCCCCCGCTACTGGTGTATACGAGACTGTTTACACCAGTGGCACTATTTCTGCACAGTCAAGCTATAAAGTACCACTTTCATATCGAAGACCCACTGCTAAGGAATGCTTGCAAGGAACACTTAGTTTCTCTTAAGAATGCTGATTTCTCTGGGTTAGCTGCCACGCGATGAGAAATCCTTCGCAAAGGCGCAAATTTGTGGGGGTGGAATACGATACGCCACGAGCCCTGGCCAAGCCATTAGTATATATTTTCCGTTATCTCGAGTCAGGCTTGTTCGGTCTAGCTTGGGACAACATCATAACAGTGTTGGTCGGACAATTCTCGGAATGTCTGAACGTCTGAGCGTATTCGCTATCGAGACGCAATCAGATAGTTGGGAAATCCTAACCCAAGCAGTGAAACACACAGCGCTTGTCCGGGAGATGCCGCACAACTGGTCCACTCCCACTGTTCATGTCAACAGTTCCGGACCCACTATCGCATGATTGGACGAGTATGGTCGCGTATGCTCACTGACCATTGGCAATTCTTGCGGGGGTACTCCAAAAGATCCACGCTCACACACGTATCGTGGATCTTATTGTTCCGTGGTGGCCAGCACTGCTGAGTCTTTCATTTTATGAATCAATACGACTTCCGTTTTGAAACAACCTATTACGTCAGCCCTAGTCGTCGTCTTGTCACAGCCAACCAGGGTTGGTCCACTTCCACGTGTGCAAATGCTCAAAGAGCACTAGGCGCAACAGGCGGGATTTTCTGCCGAAGCAAGTTGCAGAATGGTCTAGTCAATCAGACTTTCCTCTTCCGCAGTATACCACTAAAATTGGGCAGTCTTCCCTTATATTGTAATTTGAATTATGTTGTGGTACTGGGGGGGGGGGGGGGTAATCCAACCAAATCCTTTATCCTCAAGATAGCGATTGTCTTATCGTACCTATTTTCGGAGAGGGGGCTTGTACCGCCGATGGTCGAGAGCTATAGAGTGGTCATTGCTCAGTCCATACTTCTAGATAATGGAATAAACCCCGAAACTGACTCGAATCTGACAGCGCTAAGTAAATCGTTTAAGATTACGGGTCAATCTGCTTCTCCTAAATTGTCGAAGTGGGATTAGCCTTAGTTCTTCGTGGACCGCACTGCGGTGGCCTAATGTTAGAGCGTCGGCCTCGTAAGCGGTAGGTACTGGGTCCGATCCCAGGCCGGGTCATACCAAAGACTTGAAAAATGGAACTTATTGCTTCCTCGCTTACGCTCAGCATTAAGAGGATAGAACAAGGACTGGTTCGCTCGGTGTCAGTATAGTGTGAATGAGTGGAGTGTCATTTCTGCCTACGGCATGATGTTTCGGTGAGACAGCACTACAAAATGGCAGCATTAGATCTCCTCTGTTACAAGTAGGTATGCGTTTATGGCATCGGTCGCCCGTATGTAAGGACGTTAAGACCCTTTAAAAATTATAAATACGTAGTGTTGTCGACAGATCCAGAATTTGCGAGGAAGAATCAAGCTATACGTATACGCCAATGTGTTACGAATCTAGCTTCATCTGATTTGCTTCCTGTCGGTCTAGAATCTGACGATTCGAACACCTAGTGTTACATGAATCATGCTAAAGATCTTAGAGAGGGCACAAGGCGTTTGTTTATTCCTTTTGGTCTTAAAAGTGAAAACTGAAGAACTCAGCATGAATACTATTTCGAGTATGCCACTCATGACATTAAGTCATAAAATAAAAGTGGTACATACAGAAGCATTGTTAATATTATGTTGATAGTGGCGCGAGATCTTTTAGATACTCCGGAAGAAAAAGATTATTGACTCTTTTTAACTTTTTTAACAGTCCGCGCGGGCCCACTTAGTATCACTTCTCATTTGGTGTGATGCCCACCATCCTTGTATATGGCATTCCATGGACGTTAAACCTTAATTCCCTCTCTCTCTCTCTCTTTCTCGCATTTCATGGAATAAGTGAAGCAACTTTGGTGCCTTTCATGTTATTAAGCTAAACCTGTCCTCACTCCAAGTGATGCCTACCCGCTTGTTGTGGAGCTCAGATAGAGACTGAGAGAGATCTGGGGGAATTCAGTTCTTCACTGGTGATTCAGTGTTAACACAGAATGCAATAAGTGTTGAAGTGAGGTAAGTTTTAGTTTGATAGCATGAACTTTCAATTCCTTTTCAACTTAATAAGGAGAAGGGGCTCACTGGGGGAATTTTTACCGACCTGCCACCGTGGACGACGGCGTTAGCATCCTCGTGGTCATGACCATGCTGTTGTTGGACGCTGGGATATACCTGCTGATCACGTTTTATGTTAACGAGGTCTTTCCCGGCGAGTTCGGAGTGCCCCAGCCATTCTACTTCCCTGTCATGGTGAGAAGGTTACTGCTGTTTCTTTTTATAAGGGAGAGAGAATTAAAATTTAACCTCGGGTTCAGAAATATTCCAACAGTATAGTGAAGCGCAATATTAAATTCTATCTATCGAATGTTCACAATCCATCAAAAATCTAACAATGAAAAATAAAACGTATACTGAGAGAAAAAGGGGTTTTACCATACAAGATGCCCAAAGGATTATCTAAAAGCTAGAGACCCATGGTTCTCGGGTAGATTGTCTTGGGGTTCAGAACGAAACGAGGATTCACTATGATGCCGGAATGGGTATCTGGCAGGTAGAGATACCTGGTTCTTATCTCACACCAGTTACATTTATCGTCGAACCAAGAATGGTTTTGCAAAGCTTTTGTTCCAAATGTGATACGGTATCCCTCAAGTTCTTAGATCAACATACCCGAAGATGTACAAGGATGAATCATCAATCTGAGGGACAGCACTGGCTAGTTACTATCCACACTTGTATATTTCGCTTAAATTCTTGTGAGAATTTCTCATTTTTTAAGGATATTTGTCAGATTATGAGAATTCCTATAAAGACTGATAACAGGAGTGGACAGCAGAAAACCATCGTTGTCGTTGTTCACATTCGAGAGAAATGGGGAATCCGGCAATGAATTCTCCCTCACGAGAACACAAGGCATCGAGATTCATTCAATGATCCTTCCAGGGCAACCTGTTGATTCACTCGGGGTCTCGTCGGAGGGTCCTTTGCTAGATTTCCCTTCAAGCATCACTAAGATTCACCTATTTCTCTCAGTGTATCAAAGAACTGGTATTTACATTAAAATTTATTTCACTAACGGTCGTTCGTAGGTGGCCGTTTATATATGACAAAAACCGAATTTGTTGGAACCCAGGTCAGCCAAGACAATCTATGAAAACAAAAGATGGTATACAGAACGGGAATATGACAATTTTCCGCCAGACATACCTAGTGTCCTTGCAACGATCGATGTGAACAAAGCATTAATGATATCTCGATGGTAAGATTGAAAAAGCAACGACTATAATATACCGCAAAATAAGAGTTACTATTGACCTGAAGCTGTCGACACGCCGCGGTGGTTCTGTCGGTGGTTCAGCACGGTGCATCATACTTTGTGAACAAATCATGAACTTCAGATCCGGGAATGTACATCATTGATATCATATATCTAAATCACATAAATTCATTGCTGATTATCTTAAAGTTGCATTTGTTAAGTTTTACTGCATTATTTTAATATTCATCCTCTCCTGTAGAAATCTTACTGGTGCAGGAAGAAAACGGGTAATCTTGAGTCAGATGAATTGGACGATTCCTGCAACCACCTCTACAGCGGAAACGAGTTCTTCGAAAATGAACCAACTGGTCTGGAACTCGGTATCAGCATGCGCAATCTAAGAAAGGTGTCACTTTTATTGATTGGATGAAACGCCATTGCAATCTCCCAGCAGACTTGAGCTCTCCATATGCTTTGCAAGTTGTAGGAATGAAGGGACAGAATAAAATATAAAATGGATTTATTTCGTCCCTCTGAACAACGTTTTATTGATACAAATTGCTGAACATTAGCAAATTAGCAAACATTATAATGTTTTAATAATAATCCAGCAATCATCATCCGCCAATTACCTTCCAGTTCCACGTGTATACCATTAGAAAAATTTAATAGAAAGTAGACATTCTGAGTTCCTGAAAAGCTAATCAACCTCGCGCATATACGTTTACATTCTGCAGTGTGCATGCTCGCATTTGTTTTCTTTCTCCGTCCGAAGGACAGGTTTTAGGCTAATATCCTATTAATGAAGCTAGATGTATATTGGAACTCAAACGCGAATAAAGGATTCTTGAACTGGTATTGTATTTCTGTTTTAAGGAATTTGGACGAGGGAACAGTAAAAAGGTTGCTGTAAGCGGCGCAACTCTCAACATTTACAAGGGGCAGATAACTGCGCTCCTTGGTCATAACGGGGCCGGGAAGACCACGACAATGTCCATGCTGACTGGTAAGACAAAAATCAACCCGAGATATTTAACCCTATCTGGCCCGGGGTTTTTGGGATCTGTCCAGGCCTGGTGGGGTGGCGGGGGGTGGGGGGAGGCTCCCCCTAAATATTTTCCTTTCCTCTTGAGCTAGGGGGCTGAAAGTTACCACACTATACCCTTGGGTCAAGCTCTACCAGAAAATCAAAAATGGCCGCTTTGATGACGTCATCTTCAAAACAAACATTTTCTGGTTGATTTTTTCCGTCCGAGTTTTCGAATTTTTTATTTATGTGTTTTCTTTCCAAAAACTGCGTGAGCAATTGGAAAATAAAATAGATTTATAAATAAACTGAAAAGTCGCGGAGGATTAGCTTTCAGTTTTTCGTCGTTCCGGAGATAGGGGAGGAAATTTGGTATAGGGGTGGGTGGTGGTGGTGGGCGCTGTGGTCATAACTGCTCTACAATTATCTTTTGCACACTCACCTTGAATCATTCAAGTGTTGATGTTATATTTTGTCCTTGAAATATTTCTTATTTATACTTTTGTTCAGGTTATGTACCAGCCACAAGCGGCACAGCGATTGTGAGCGGTTTTGACGTGAACAAAAACATCGCCGGTGTGAGAGAAAGTCTGGGACTCTGTCCTCAACATGATATACTGTTTGATAGCCTGACTGTGAGAGAACATCTTATCTTCTTTGCTAAGGTACAGAAAGTTACATCCAATTATTCTTATCCAATGTAATATTTTCTTCGAGGGAAGAGTTACATTGATGTAACGCTACTCTCTTAAAACCATATACAGACGTAAAATGAGAAACTAAGTTCATTCGCCTAGCTTGAAGACATTGGAGAGAAACAAACTCAACAGTAACCTATTGTAGTCCGGTTCTTCACGGTGGCGGCGACGCTGATTGCTTGCTATCCTGTTTTGAGCTGCTGCTCCCTCGGCGTCAGCTACGTATAGCGTCGCCAGTTTATGTTACCCTGGAAAATAGGAATAATTTTAGACCAAGTTCCTGTCGCTCTTGTGAGAAGCCACCATTTGAAATCCGCCATTGTTGAAGCCTGGTCGGCCATGTTCGCTCCGTGTTCATCATCCGTTCGCGCTGGTCCATTCCTGAGGCCCAGGATATTGTATCGGGAACATGTCCAGGAACCGCTTTTTTCGCATTCCGATCACATTTTCGGGGGCCTCGATGGGCGGTAACCCCATATAAGTTTTATGTTCCTCTTCGTCCTCACTGGTACCACGCTGCGGTGTCCTACTGGTTACAGTGTCGGCCTCATAAACGATAGGTCCTGGATTCAATCCCCGTCGGGATCATAACAAAGACTTGGAATTGAACGTGTTGCTTCCTCGCTTACGCTTAGCATTAAGAGGTATACCCAAGATTCGAATTACTTGACTGGTCAACCCAAAATGTCATCCGAAATCCGATATTTTTATTGGCTGGTAGGGGGAAATTGAAGAAAATCCAACCAATCAGGAGTAGTGTTTTTAAAGTCTTGTTTAAATCAAGTTTCTTGGAATTCACTGAAAATCATGTGCGTAATTTACTCAAAACAGTGAATAAACCGTCCGTCCCCCACCAACATACTTTTATTTGAAGTAATTTTATACACCTGCCTATATGCTGGGGGATGGATGATTTACTAATTTTAATGAATATATTTACACATTTAGCTGAGTAATCGAGTGCTCTTATACACTTAGTGTGTAACTGTACTCACAATTATCGGTATTCATATAATAATATTACGTTGACAAGTTGTCGCTTTATTAAAGCTGAAAGGTACCCCCAGTCATACGATCGAAAATGAAGTAAAGACGATGATTGCGGCAATCGGGCTGCAGGAAAAGGCCGATTCTTTGTCGATGACCCTATCTGGTGGCCAGAAGAGGAAGTTGTCTGTGGGAATCGCTCTTATTGGAGGGTCACAGGTAAAATCGTTATTACTGGAGGAATGTGTGGTTATGCCCAGTGGTATAAACTGTCAGAACTTTGGGGTATAGACGTGACGTACCCAAAATAGTCAAAAGAACCCAAAATGTTCGGGTCAAAATGGAATTTGACCCAAACTCTTTTGGTCCGTCACGTCTATACCCAAAGATATCTGGTTAATTTGATCCAGTCCTTTTGACAGTGTAGACCTGCACTCATTGGTGGATCGGATCTAATGGGGCTATCCGATATTAGTCAGACGGAGTGCTGGGCTTCGCCTCAGGTTTTTGGGGTAATTTATTTTCGTTCTTCCCCTGTGCTTCGACGTGGAGCAATATCCCTAACAAGCTATATTTGACATATTTTCAACTTAAAAGTTGCCAAAATATTCCGAAGGATAAGCACAATTGTCTTTTCTTCAAATGTGTCGCGTACTAAAATAGAGTTCAAGGTCAGAGGTCAAAGGTCACTGGCCTAAAAATCAGGAAATCATTGAACAGTTCGTGTCCGGTCTGTATCTATTACAGTTTTTACCCCTCGGCCATTTTGGCCTCGGGGTATTGTCGTTGCCATGTACGTCCGTCCGTCCGTCTGTACGTCCGTACGTCCGTCCGTCCGTTAACGCATTTTAGGCAAAACCGCTTGAGATACAACCACCAAATTTTCAACACTTATTTATCTAGTGCTAAGTCCGACGCCTATTGAAAGTGGCTTCCCTCGGCCCATATTTTACAGAGTTCTGCCCCTATACAGATATATAAATTCTATTTCTGTCCTATATGCCTGAATGTAACCAACTATATCTGCAGAACTGTGTTCGGTATAGCTACTATATTTTGGAAACTTATTTATATTGTTGTATTCTACAAGCCAACAAAGGATTACTCGCCTCGGCTTATGGAGTTATGCCCCTTTCGGATGTAATAATCTCCGATTTTGTTATCTGTAGTTGAATGTACAAGTTATATCTGCAGATCTGTGTTCGGTATAGCTTATTCGTCATGGTTCTTATTTTACAGTAGTGCTAAGTCAGACGCCTATTGGAAGTGGCTTCCCTCGGCCCATGCTTTACAGAGTTATGCCCCTTTATTGATATATTAATTTGTATTTCTGCCTGAATGTAACCAACTATATCTGCAGAACTGTGTTCGGTATAGCTACTATATTTTGGAAACTTATTTATTTTGTTGTATTCTACAAGCCAACAAAGGATAACTCGCCTCGGCTTATGGAGTTATGCCCCTTTCGGATGTAATAATCTTCAATTTTGTTATCTGTAGCTGAATGTACAAGTTAAATCTGCAGATCCATGTTCGGTACAGCTTATTCGTCTCGGTTCTTATTTTACAGAGTGCTAAGTCAGACGCCTATCGAAAGTGGCTCCCCTCGACTCATATTTTACAGAGTTATGCCCCTTTACAGATATATAATTTTCTATTTCTGTCCTATATGCCTAAATGTACTACCGGTATATCTTGATCATCCCACATAGAACTATCTCTTCCCCAATTCACACTACGCATGGGTCACAATCACTTGGGGAAAGCCGAGGGGTTTTGATTAGGTCAATCTCATGTTTATCCACAGCTGCAATTTTTTGTGAGGTGGAGACGATGTGTCACCTACCAAAATTGAGATCGAGGGCAGAGGTCAAGGTCACTGGGTCTAAAAAGTGAATCTTTGTGAGTGGATCATTTGGGGGAAAAGATGTCACGTACCAAAATATAGGTCGAGGTTAAAGGTCAAAGGTCAATGTGAGCACAAAATCAGGAAATCAGTAAAAATCCCTTTTTTCTGTGTCAGCAGGCCTGTATACATTATGTTGAGGCGATGTGTCACGTACAACAAATATGTAGGTCAAAGGTCACGGTGACCTCAACAACAGGAAATCATTGAAAATCAAATTTGATTGTGTCAGTAGATAGTTTTGGGGGAGACGATGTGTCACGTACCAAAATTTAGGTCAATGTCACTGACCCAAAATAAGGATGCTGTTAAAAATCGCGATTTTTGGGGTCCGTCGATACATTAGGGGGAAGCGATGTGTCATGTACCAGAATTTAGGTCAGGGTCAAAGGTCAAGGTCATTGGTTAAAATCGCGATTTCTTTTTGTGTGCTAGATACATTAAGGAGAGACGATGTGACATTTACCATAATATAACAAATAAATCTGAAATATTTCGGAGGGCATTATACTTTATTTGAAACTTGAAAACTAACTAAGTGATAAACTGTAGAAAGTAGGCTTCATAATTTACGGAACACATTTTCAATAACGAGACCTTCAAAGTTTGAAAATACCTTCCAAACCGTGATTCCGCCACGGTGAAATTCATGATCCGCTCGAGCTATGCGTATGTTTTTCTGTATTCACTGAAAGAGCTGCAGCGTTTATTTGAGAAAACCTATGTCTTATCTAGAATAATATACCTCAATTTTATACCGTAATTTCTCAAAATCCAAGAAAGACTTAGCCGATGGACGTTTGGAATTGGACTTTTGGTCTATTTGGGTAAACGATCTCAAGAACATTCCTTTTTATCGCTATATGTTTAACCGTGATATAACATAGAATGGAAAAGTGATCGGAACGTTCGACAAATACCATTTTAATATATTATGATGTCACTTCCGGTGGTTTGCTCGTAGAAAATCTCACCTGGGGATTATTATACTCCGGTGAGGTGGTTGCGAAGATCACTTCCTTCCATTTTAACCTGGAAAATAATTTTCCGCGTGAACTTTGGAACGACATGTTACTTTCCCACGTTACCAAGTTGATTTTATGAAACATCCAGACAGTAATCCTGGACGAGCCAACTTCCGGTATGGACCCACAAGCTCGTCGTCAGATTTGGACACTTCTGAAAGAGTACAAGGAGAACAGAACTATACTGTTTACCACTCACCAGATGGACGAGGCGGACATTCTGGGGGACCGGATCGCTATCATGGCAGAGGGCGTGATCAAATGTTGTGGAACCGCCTTGTTTCTGAAGAGCAAATATGGTGAGTTTATTGAGGGTTAGAATCTCCGGCTCCTAGTCTGAGTATCAAATTTAATAGATATAGGTCTATGGAATGCAAAGGCCGTCGTGATATGACTGAAACAATGTTGAAAACGACGTTAAATCCTACTCACTCCTGGAATGCAAAGGCTTTATTTCTGAGTGATACGCTGAATAAAGCCAGTGTTTAATTGCTATATTCTCCGAATAAATGTATGAAAGTGTATAAATGTATGTGCAGCTTAGCGCCGTCATTTGATGGAAACAATTGATAGTGACTGACCGCAATATCACCCCGCAAAATCGGCGGGATGGCTGCTATCTCCCCTAGAGCCTATTCTCGTAGTTTCGAGTCACCGGAGACTAGAATGAAACAATGTTTTCATATAAGCGGATGCCATAAAATAGCTTTCACCAAAGTGAAAACGGACCTGATATGTTATCAGAATGATTGATAGGGTTGTTTTATTTTTGGGGGCTCTATTTTTGCAGAAACTTTTGCAGACCCTATAAACGTTAATTCACAATGAACAGTACGTGCTCACGTGTCGGCATCTGTGCGTGGTTGACTGGCTGATCTGAATAAAAACATTTGCCTGACAACATATCTCCTTGTCCCCCAGTTCCGAGAATTAATCCGAACTGCATTCGATCATCTCCGTAATACAACCTGTAACCATCTGGGTCATCTATACGCGGTAAGACTGACCCTGGGATCGTGTGTATCCATGTTCATCCTACTTTCGGCAACTGCAAGAGGGAATTTCCAGAAATCAATACCACGTGACTTCGTCAGCCAATCCGCAAAAGTCTACCGACGTAACCCCAACGTAACCCGCCATTTTCGAGTCATGTGATGTCCTACTTGTTCAAAATTACAGATCTACCACACCGTTTGGATGATACGAAAGTTATTCATACCTATATGTTTTGTAAGCCCAGGCAATATCTGTTTTCGAAGTGGTATGAAAACCTGTAATTTATCAGATTTCTCGAGTCTGTTCTCCGCCGGATGAAGGCCGAACAGAATCCGGTAAAGTATCGGATATCGCTCCGCGATAATGGAGACACACGATTCGCAAGCCATTTTATGGATGGCGAAGTGTACGCAAATGCTCCGTAATATTCATTGTCCAATGGACCGCAGTTCCCAATAGATCGAGCTGTTATCTCTCTCTCTCTCTCTCTCTCTCTCTCCCTCTCTCTCTCTCTCTCTCTCTCTCTCTCTCTCTCTCTAAATATATATATATATATGGCTCTATGTTTTGAAGCCATTTGAGCTATTTCACCGACTCATATAACAGGAAGTGGATATCAGCTAACGATTGGAAAAGGAGAACATTGTGACATCGCTGCCATCACTGGACTTATACAAGATCACGTGCCTTCTGCCAGACTGAAGAATGACGGTGGAGAAGAACCCACTTACGTCCTCCCCAGTGCGGAATCACCTCAGTTTGAGCGCTTGTTTCACACAATGGAGGACGAGGCGGAGAGACTCGACATTTCCAGCTTCGGACTCGCAGTAACAACGATGGAGGATGTGTTTTTACGGTACAGTATTACTCTCCCAGATAAAAGTCTGCTAACGGGCCGTCTAATTAACAGGTGCACTGGTTGGTTAAATTCGAATCATGACGCCGTTCATTAGAAGCACTCTGATTGGTTACAATAATCATCACATAATCATGTCTGAGTCTCTATGCTCACTGTTAACAAATTTTGACGGACCCACAGTCAGAGTAGCTGTGAGTCCTTCATCTCATGAGCAGAGCAAGGGGCCAGGGATCAGTGACATCATGTGATCTCGTGAACTATTCATCTTGTAAATTTTTGTCCTTGTTAACTTCTGACTTTATGAACTTAACCTCCTGAACACTAGCCCCCGTGAAATGTTGACCTGGTAAACCTCTGACCAGTCGCTGCATGAACTTTAACAACGTGAACGTTTGACCACGTGAACTTTTAACATCGTGTGAAAATGAATATCAATATACACGCGCATGTTTTAGACCTTCGCAAACGAAGCTTGCTGGAAGGCCTATAGTTTTTGGTCTGTCCTTCTGTCCGTACATCATACTTACTTTTACTCCCACTGTTTTCATCAGAAACTTCGTGAACATATTTAACATGACTTGACAATGTGCATATCCTATTTACGAAATATATATATATTTTCATATTTATGACGTTTTGGACTTTGCCAATTTTCTGGATAGCCGATGCAGAGCATCCATTTACAATGATAGTCATCGGCCCGAGTGGTTGTAGGAAGATATCATCGGTTATAAAATTTTTGAAGCGTAATAATATCCATCTCCAATACTCATCGTATGGTGTTACAGTCAGTGGCAAAATATTGACAGCCCTATGAATCTACAAGTCTAAAAATTGTGAATTTTCTCCCCGGCATACCTTATACGTATTACTTCGATCGCAGCCAAATCAACATTATTGTCTTGGACGATCTGATGGGCGAGGTAAATCAAGCGGAAAGAAATCATCAAGCTTTTTACCAAAGGTTCGCATCACAGAAATTTATCCGTAATATATATAGCCCAAAATCTCTTTCCTCGGGGCAAGGCATCTAGAGACATCACCCTGAACAGCAAATACTTTGTTCTATTTGATAATTCTATTGATAGACAGCAAATTCTAACGTTCGGGAGACGAATCTTTTCGAAATATGTTTTCTTTCATGGGAAAATTCAACGAATCTACATCTCATCCACATGGGTATCTATTCCTCGATTTGCAAATACAGCTGAAAATTCCAGGCTTATTCGTATGGAAAAAGTTGTTGCGGAGAGGAAACAACAGTGTTTAAATCAAGGCTATGGTGAAGATAAATCAGGCGAAATGGCCAAGGGTGATTACATGAGTATATCCATAACGAAATTTTGAAAACGATTGCACGTCTACAAAGCTATACTATATAGATTATGATACATAGGGCTGTACCACCTCGAGTTTTCCTATTCAGGGTTCAGACAATACATTTCTCAAGAAATTTCGTTCCTCTCGCTGGACAGGTTCCGGTGCCGGTTCTGGGTTACGAAGTCACTTCCTTTCCTGTCGAGTCGGGGTTAAGTATTTTCATGTGTTCTCATGATGCTTGGAATATATTTTCAGAGCAGTTACGTGTCGATGTAGTATTTAGGTTTTTTGTCGTCATGTGGACCGAAAAAACACATCGGATCCTGTCAAGAAAGCTAGGTATTATGGGGAATTTTTTTAGTCTGAATAGTTGTATCGACTCATCCTCATAACAGGGGTCCACTACACCCCTGACCGCAGTCGAATGTGGTCTCCGAAGCTGGATGAAACAGTCTACTGGCGAAACTAATGTTCCGATTGATCAATTCTCGATTTGAAAACGGGACCTTCCAAACAGTACAGCGATGTAGGAGGGAGAGGATAGTGAGTGACAAACAGCTGGTTCATTGTTTTATTCGCTAGCTAAACTGAAATGACAGAAAGG